>CM076984.1:1164549-1397049 GCA_039105355.1 Benthosema pterotum | reverse complement strand
GTATATTTAGCAAAAGACGCGCTGTGAGTTCACAAAGCTCTGTTTTCTCGGACACCGACACCATCGCCGCGGTAGTGAAATTATATTACGCAATACTAGTAGGGATGTCACGGTATCCAGTATTACGGGTATTACCGGTATGGGGCCACAAAACCGGTACTTTGCTTGCCCACCGAGTGTACAAAAAAAATAAAAATAAATTGCGCCCCATTCATTCAATATTGCACGTTCTAACTACGGTAGATGTAACTCTTTGAGAGCGTAAAAATGAAACCAAATGGACCCTTGCGGGTCCATATGGTTTCATGTTTACTCTCTCAAGAGTTAAAATATTCACAATGTGAATTAGCCCAAGTCGACACAACTAGAGAATGTAGAAGACTAATGGTCCCAAATCCACCCTGGAATTGTGGACAAAAGCAAAAGAAATATTTAGTTTTTGGTCTGTGGGGCTAAAACGCTATGGTATATATTATTATTACTAATGTTGATAGAGGGCATGATCCGAGGACATCCAGTGGTCAAACTATAAAACCGATAATACCGGTATAAAAGCAAACTATAAAAACGATGTTGAGATTCTTACACCGTGACATGCCTAAATACTAGTCATTGGTAGATCCCGATGTATATACTCTATATGCGGTAGAAGATGTGACAGAATTGGAGAGCAGTGGCTTTTGGGGAGGGAAGGGAAGGGACGGGAGGGGGGACATTCTGGATAAGAATAAATCACCCTATCCGCCTCCTGTGAATGTTCAGAGAACTCAGTGGGGGGGGGTTATTCACGGGGACTGGCAACTTTTGAGGCGAGCAGATTGAGTGTGGCGGAGTGTAGAAGCTGTTTTGTGCATAATTGGTCAATTAATTCCAATCTCATCTCTGTGATATGATGCGCAGTGAGGTTGTCGGTCTTTTATTGAAGGGTTGGTAGCAGTTAATGCTTGTAATATTGTTTTTTTGTTTTCTGGCTGGCTCTTTCACTTCTTAAAAGGATCCCTGCATAATGAGATAAATATGGATAGTACATTATACTTGCCCTCTATCACTAGAATTGAACATTTAAAACACATAGAATAAGCTCCTTAGTTTAAAAATAGTTCATGTTTTTTATCCCATGGTGGCCGCCATTTGACTGGCCTGTCACATGACCTGCCATATGGATGACGTCACAGTGCATTGCTCCGCAGTAGAAGTGAATGGAATGGAATGTAAACAACTATACATTTTCTGTTCCTATGGGTCATTTTACAGTTCTTTATTTCACCAGCGGGGGTCGCCAATCGCCATTGTCATTACAAACAGAACAGTGTATATACTTTGCTGTTTTACGTTTTAATCCTGTATAATCATGGAACGTTCCATACTATGTTCTATACAACAGATCTCATGTGACGTCATCCATATGGCAGGTCATGTGACAGGCTAGTAAAATGGCGGCCACCATGGGATAAAAACATTAACTATTTTTAAACCAAGGAGCTTCTTCTATGTGTTTTAAATGTTCAATTCTAGCTATAGAGGGCAAGTATAATGTATTAGCGATATTTATCTCATTATGCAGGGATCCATTTAAGGCCGAAACATACTCCAGGGTGAAGTGACTGGTGTAATTCTTACCGTACATTTTAACGGCGGGCGAAGGACAAGCATCGTCGGCCGATTTGGACGGAAAGCTCAGCATTTTTTCAGCAGAACGTCGCCTGTTCTGCTGCTGTCGCCTGAAGCAATGCCCCCCTAAATGCCCCGTCTGCCCCACCAAACACAATGGCATGCAAAACAACCCATGATATTTCAAATTAAAGTGCTTATATTAATGATTTGAAACACTACTACTGCTTCTAACTACTGTAGCTACAGTTGTGGCACAATTAGTCAGACCTTTAGGCTTTATGCATGCTGCGTGTCTGTTGCAACTTCAACAACTGATGATATTATTCATGCTTAATTGCCTAATGAAAGTCCTGTAACCGAAAATGGTATGGGTGCGGCCCCCATACCAATTTTTTTTGGCATGGCTGTATCATGACCACGGATGTGGTCTAAAACGGTGGTTTTCAACCAGTGGTCCTTGAGAGAGTTCCAGGTGGTACCCAGGCTCACTGGTGGACAGTTGGTCAACCAGATGTAACTCTTTGAGAGCGTAAAACATGAAACCAAATGGACCCTTGCGGCTCCATTTGGTTTCATGTTTACACTCCCAAGAGTTAAACTACCTGTATTCAGTATTCACCATCTGAATGTATTTATTTTGTCCCACAGGCCAACGAGAACAGCCTGCTGAGTGCGCAGCTGAAAGGCTTCCCCCTCTTCCTCCACTCCAACCTGGGCCTGAAGGACTGCTCTGTCAACCCCAAGTCTCCGCTGCTGTTCATCACGCGCTCCGGCCAGCCGCTGCCCGGCCCGCTGCCGGGCGACGACTGGACCGTGTTCCAGTCCAACCACTCCACCTACGAGCCGGTGCTGCTGGCCAAGACGCAGTCGGCCGAGAGCGTGGCCGCCATCGGCCAGAACGCCGCGCTGCTGCCCTCCGTGGTGCAGGTAAAAAAAAAAAACGGGCCGCTTATTAATGGGGAACTTTAACACCCATTTTCAACATTCTATTGTGTCATTAACCGTGTTGGTCAATGGTCAATATTACTTAGGAAAGTAACTTCTTTACTTTACTTGTTACCCCTTAGACAAAGTAATATCATTACTTTACTTATTACTGGAATCGAAGAGTAATATATTACGTTATTACTTTCCCAAGTTCTCAACACCGCCTTTGAAAAAATAGAGATGTACAACATAATCTGTTTAGTGAGCTCTTTTTAGAACTGAATCCAAATTATTGGAGTAATAATAGTCTCCAATCCCACAAACTGCACCTGAAAACAAAGCCAACAAAATCTGTCTCTTTGACTTTTTAAACTTTTTCATAATTGTTTTCAAAGACAGTTGAGGTTCTTGTATTTCAAAATAAAATACAAAATAAAGCAGTAAGCGATTTGTAGTGTACATAACTGCGCAGGATTCAGCGTGTGGACTGGATCTAGAATCTAGTGCACATCTCTGTTGTTACAGTACCTGTAGATAGCTTGTACTTCTGTTCTATTTTTGCATGCAACAACAAGCTCATTTTAAAAAAGTAACTTGGCGTTACTTGCAAAGTAATGCGTTACTTATTACCCATTTTTGCAGAGTAATCTCGTTACTTTACTTTTTGGAGCAAAAGTAATAATATTACAGTAATATGGAATCTAAAATTAGTTACTGCCCAACACTGGTCATTAATATACCCTAGAGGTGCTGGGGTGGACATGATAAAAAAAAAAAAAGGTTCCCTCATTCTGTGTTCCCAAGAAATGGAGATCTGAACCACTAACATGGTAGCCTGGTCTAGCCCTCAATGATTTTGGCCTTGGGGGGCGGGGGTGTCGTGGGATCCACACGGCGGAAGTGCTGCGCTCTGATTTGATCTCACTAACGTGTCGTCATCTCCGGCCCCTCCCGCGCCCGTCCACTGCTGTTCTACGTCACATCATTTAGAGCGACGCCCACCCCCGGAAGGTTCACTCCCCCCTCAAGGCCACTTTCCAACGTGCGTTAGTCCAGGCTTTCCGTTTTCGCGCAACGCGAATGAAAATGAAAGCCTGGGTGTCGAGGCTACTAACATGGTGAAACATCATGATGATGACATCATCAAGATGTATTTTCACCA
This sequence comes from Benthosema pterotum, assembly GCA_039105355.1. Classification (NCBI taxonomy): domain Eukaryota; kingdom Metazoa; phylum Chordata; class Actinopteri; order Myctophiformes; family Myctophidae; genus Benthosema; species Benthosema pterotum. The sequence continues at coordinate 1,393,346 of CM076984.1, read as the reverse complement.
TGTAAGTGGATTTCTTTAGACGCTTCTTTTTTTTCTGAGAGTGTACAAATGGAACCAAATGAACCCGCTAGGGTTCATTTGGTTGCATTTGTACGCTCTCAGAAAAAATGTTGAAAATGGTTGGGATTGATAGTTGACGTTGCTTGTTGATATTGATCAAAACATTGCTAACGTGTTGTCTCCAGGACCTGGGCCTCCACGACGGCATCCAGCGCGTGCTCTTCGGCAACAACCTGGGCTTCTGGCTGCACAAGCTGGTGTTCGTGGACGCCGTGGCCTTCCTGACGGGGAAGAGGCTGTCGCTGGCGCTGGAGCGCCACGTCCTGGTGGACATCGACGACATCTTTGTGGGCAAGGAGGGCACGCGCATGAAGGTGCCCGACGTGAAGGTAAATCTATGTCATTCATATACCTTCGAGATGTTGTGTCAGGGGCGGATCTAGACATGGGCATGGGGGGGGGGCAATTCCATTCACAATTCCATTCCATTTGTGCGCTTTCGGGAAAAAATGTTGAAAATGGGTGGAATCCCTCTTTACGCGATCGGTGCGTGGTTCGTGGCCGTCGTCCCTCGGGGCATCCCGATTGTCCGGTTGGGGGTGATGTGGGCACAATTGGGTGATGTAATAGTGACGTAATTGTGACGTAAATAAGAGGCCTTTATAACTAAAGTCATGAGTATTAGCCCGCTCTGCTCACGCACAAGTAGGCCATGGCCATAGAGTGCATACTTGCATACTATACTTGGCCATAGAGTGCATACTTGCATACTATACTTGGCCATAGAGTGCATACTTGCATACTATACTTGGCCATAGAGTGCATACTTGCATACTATACTTGGCCATAGAGTGCATACTTGCATACTATACTTGGCCATAGAGTGCATACTTGCATACTATACTTGGCTATAGAGTGCATACTTGCAACGCACAAGTATGCACTCTACCGAGTGCTGATCAAGTTATATGGTGCATTCACCTATTTGACTGCATAGCCGGCAGTCTGAGTAGCGTGTCAGCCATGATTCAAAGCGTTCAAAGTGTTAAAATGACCCGAGGCAATTCAAAGGAGCTTTATTGGTATGAGAAAACAAAATGTTTACATTCTCAAAGCAAAATGTCACACATATGTATAATAAAAACAGTTGAAAATAGGGGATCTACAGTTGGAGGAGGTCCAGAGATTTGTAAACAGAGTTATGTCACATTGAATTGTATTTCACAAGTATTTCTCCCCATAGCTATGGGAGTTTTTTGGTCATGTGTGTACCGTATGTGTCTCTGGGGTCTTGGTGTAGTCGTTTGGTCAACAAAAGTGCCGTACGGGTTAAAAAAAGAAAAACAAGAGAGAGCAAACAATGCAATATAAACAGACATTAAAAGGCAAACATAAACAGGCTTTTGAAAAACGAGGAGCAAACAGCGCAATGTAAACGGACATTAGCAGTCGATATATGAAAGGCGCGAGCGAGCCAACATTCGCCCCAGCGAGGGGACGACGGACGGGGCCTAAACGGGCTGACACCGAGGGCCAAGGAGAAGAAATAAAGTCTTTAGTGGCAGGGGCGGATCTAGGCATGGGCATGGGGGGGGGGGTGCTTATATTTAAAATGATTTGAAACACTACTATTGCGACTAACTAACTAGAATTGTGTCACCACTAAACCAACATCATTTCATCATTGAAAACAGAAAACTCTCTGAGTCAGACCTTTAGCTTTATGCATGCTGCGTGTCTGTTGTAACTTCAACAACAACTGATGTTATTATTGATGCTTTACTTGACTAATAAAAGTCCTGTAACCAAAAATGGCATTTCTCCAGCCCCCCCAATTGTAAAACACTACATCCGCCCTTAGCATCGACCCCAGGGCGGCTCTCACATGTACACACGCTAATTATGCCAGAGCCTGGGGGTCGGGGGCTGCCGCAAAGTTCAATTTTCTATCTATTCTTTTTTTTGACACACAACACCCAGCCCCTACGTAGTCTAAAACGGAGACTATTTGAAGTCCAAAGCGACTCTGTTGTTTGTTGCTTTGACCAATCCGAAATGCAACGAACAACACGGCACGAGAGGTAATTAAATTCCTCTCCTTTGTTTTTGTTTGTTTGTTTCACGATGGTGGCCAGGCAACTAAACTGTTCAATTTAACTTTTTGTTCAGAACAAAACATAATCACCAAACACAACGACATGATGATGATGATTATGCTGTTGCTGTTTGTGCAATTGGAAGCAGCCAGAGCCTGTAAATAACACGGACCGCCGTCCGGTCCACCACGGAATTGGATTTGCGAGACTGACCACTGACCAGCTGGTTGTGATCACCGCGGAGCAAGCTGAAAGCTTGGACCGTACTGACGGGGGTGCTGCTGATTGTTCGCTACACAGCTACACATAACAAGCCAGCAGCCGATGCGATAGCCCATGGGGTTTTCAACCTTTTTGACACCAGGGACCACCATTTATTCAGCATTACGTTATCACCCTAAAGACTTAAAACTAAGGCTGTCAGAGTTAACTAGTTAATCGCGAGTTAACTCAGCCGTGAGTTAACTTGATTAATTTTTTTAGTGCGAGATTAACTCACAGTAAAACCAAAGGCCAAGTGGGTCTATTTGGTTCAATTTCGCCAAATGCAGGTGAATAAATGTTAAATATCTGCATCAGTTAAGTTACTTTAAAATAAGCAAATAAACAATTAGAGAATGTAGAGAACTTTCTACAAAATGTGCATGTTCGTTCCTAATGACATGGTTGACAAATTCTTTCATTTAGGTCTGGAAGTCTAAATAAATGTCATCAAATGGTGGTCTGTGGATTAAATGCAGAATAAATAATTGACCTTGATATGAATATTCTTAAAAAAACACTCATTTAAGGTATATTTAGAAGTCATGAAAATATGCGATTAAATTGCGATTAATCAAAGATTAACTATGGGCAATCATGCGATTAATCGCGATTAATTTTTTTAATCGATTGACAGCTCTACTTAAAACTAAAGAATTCTTTTGGTTGTGACCATAATTCCAGTATTTTGCCAACAAAACAGTGTAAACTTCTTAATTAGGTGGTGCTAATTCAGATGATGAACATTTTAACTCTTGAGAGTGTGAAAATGAAACCAAATGGACCCGCAAGGGTCCATTTGGTTTCATTTTTACATTCTCAAGAGTTACATCTCATTTTTACATTCTCAAGAGTTACATCTGGTTAACCAACTTTCCATCCTTTAGCCTGGGGACCACCTGGAACCTTCTCAAGGACCACTGGTGGTCCCCGGACCACCTGTTGAAAACCCCCGCTATAGCCTGTTGTAGTGTGATCGTCCCTCCGCCTTAACGGACGATACTTTTATTGTGTAGCTATTGCTACCGGGTCGGAGAACAATTGCCACAATAAGCAGAAAAGGAGAATTGTTTGAAGGAGAATTCCACCCTAGAAGGCTTTCGTAACTTGGGAGTTGATTTATTTTTCCTCTACCCCATCATAAGCTGAGCTAGAATGGGGCTATGGGATGTTGTCCAAATTCCCTTATTATGTCCATCACTCCAAAATGCATTTTTTTGCTATACTGTATTATATTATTCTCTCTTCAACATGCCAGTAGTGTGTTTGGTTCAGCAGTGGTTCCACCATAAATCGTGTGCCACACCCCCCACCTTTTGAGACAGCCGCATCGTTGCTGAACCATAAGTGTGCCAACACACTATTGACATGGCGGAGAGAGGATGTATAGCAAGTATGATGGAACCCAAGGAAATAGGTGAATTTCAACAACATTCCATAGGCTCATTCACAAACACAAAATGACAATAGACCTTTAGATAAGCCCCACCCTCTCCCCAGTGTCCACCCAAGGCTATAGGACACTTTCCAGCCGGGGCTCATTCATTCCAATGTAAATATCATGGACTTTTTGGAGATTTTTGGAACCAGACCTTCAAAGTGTCTTCCAAATCCACCAGGCATGTATGTATGCACTATGTATGCAGTGGTTTTTTTTTTTTTTTTTTTAATTCTCCTTTAAAAACATATCCAAGTCTTCTAATCTAGTAATGTGTTGCCCGCTGTGTGTGCACTGTGAAACGAACAGCGACCGGAGGGGGCCTAGCTGTCACTAGTTTAATCGATTGTGGAGGCTTTTGTTTTCTCCGACAGAAAATAGAAATAGAAACTTGATAAAATAGCTCTTATATATACCTAGACAGCAGTTAGTATACCAGAGCGGCCCACCGCAGCAAATACTTCTTTTTTTTCCCGCCATCTCTCTCTCTCTCTCTCTCTCTCTCTCTCTCTCTCTCTCTCTCTCTCTCTCTCTCTCTCTCTCTCTCTCTCTCTCTCTCTCTCTCTCTCTCTCTCTCTCTCTCTACCTCTCTCTACCTCTCTCTACCTCTCTCTCTCTCTCTCTCTACCTCTACCTCTCTCTCTCTCTCTCTTACCTCTCTCTCTCTCTCTCTCTACCTCTCTCTACCTCTACATTTTCTTAGAATGAATTGACTGTCAAATTCCCACAGCAGGACCATTTGTCCAGGAGCTTATTGGTGTTTCACTTTCTGACCATTCAGGGAACAGTCACCAAATTGCCTCTGCTTCTCAGTACTTGGCCCCTAGCTTACAGTTCATGCATATTTGTATGTGTTGGAGTGAAAGTGAAAATTATTTACTTTGAATTGACTTGATAAATTGTTGTTCAATATGGAATGTGTGCTCTCATCTTAGCTTTGGAAGGCCCAGATATATTTCTACTATCAACCTTACTGCTACTCTGTACTACTATGACTTGGAAAAAAAATGTCTATATAGTATATTCCTCAGCAAATATTGTGATATTTGCTGAGGAATAATTCTGGGAGGAAAAACAGGTCACAGAACTAAAATGTTAAATGACTTCTATAGCTGCTTCATTCCCCAAAAAACAAACACAACATAAAAACAAAAAGCCTGGTATGAGAATCACTTGAGACAGATACAAGCGAAGATGAATAACTTACATTAGTAAGTTCTGATTTTTACTTTTTTAGTTTTTTATTCATTCATTTATTGTTTTTAGTTTTTGTTTTTCAGCTAAATATTTTAATGATTCTAATGATCACCAAAAATATATTTATTGGGGGCGTTTTGCATAGATTTTACCAGAGTTAAAGGTCAAAGGTTAAACATCGTTAAAAGTTGTCTGGCGATTCTTCTTTTTAATTTCGTTAATTCCAGCCTCTGTATGTGTGTGTGTGTGTGTGTGTGTGTGTGTGTGTGTGTGTGTGTGTGTGTGTGTGTGTGTGTGTGTGTGTGTGTGTGTGTGTGTGTGTGTGTGTGTGTGTGTGTGTGTGTGTGTGTGTGTGTGTGTGTGTGTGTGTGTGTGTGTTCAATGCCATTGGTCATGCAAATAGCATGACCAATGGCATTGAAAGACTAGACAATGAACACCAATCCTAATGATAATGTGGGAAATAAATGATGAGAATAATAAAGGCTTGTGTTAGCCAGTTAAAAAGCCAGTCCCCCCCCCCTTCCTGAATGGTCCTGTCCCAGGATGCGTAAAAAAGACAAATAAATATATAAAAAATAAAATGGCCAGAACAGACTCCGGCGCTGCTCAAACACCAGTCACAGAAGCTCAGCCGCCATGAATATTTCAATGTGCCTCGAGACAACGCCAAAGAAAGAGAGAACTCCTTTCTCCTGTCCCCCTTCCTTCAGTGGAACAGAACAGACACCCCCCCACCCCCACCCCCAACAGGGGCGGATCTAGGCATGGTCATGGGCGGGGGCAGTACCCACCTAAATGCCCTGACTGCCCCACCAAACATGATGTCATGAAGTGCTTATAATAAAAAAAAGATTTGAAACACTACTACTGCTACTAACTAACTACAGTCGTGTCTCCACTAAACCAACAGCATTTCATCATTGAAAACAGAAAACTCTCTGAGTCAGACCTTCAGCTTTATGCATGCTGCGTGTCTGTTGCAACTTCAACGACAACTGATGTTATTATTGATGCTTTACTTGCCTAATAAAAGTCCTGTAACCGAAAATGGTATGCGGGCGGCTATGAAGCCGCCCCATTTGCTCCTGCCCCCCCAATTAGGAAATGTTATATCCGCCCCCGCTCCCCCCCTCCTCCTCCTCCTCGCACGCAGGCAGGGGGTAGTAGAGGAGGGAAAAAACAACTTGGGGAAGAGGCATCAAGGCTTTCTCACTGGCAGGCGACACACAAAACTGCTAGGATGGAAGAATGAATCCCAAGCCTGAAGGGGAGGAGGAGCAGGGGCGGATCTAGGCATGGGGATAGGGAGGGGTGGGCAATGCCCCCCTAAATGCCCAGTCTGCCCCACCAAACATGATGGCATGCAAAAAACAACCCAAGATATTTCAAAATTAAAGTGCTTCTATTTAAAAATGATTTGAAACACTATACTACTGCTACTAACTAACTACAGCTGTGTCACCACTAAACCAACTGCATTTCATCATTGAAAACAGAAAACTCTCTGAGTCAGACCTTTAGCTTTATGCATGCTGCGTGTCTGTTGCAACTTCAACAACAACCAATGTTATTTTTGATGCTTTACTTGCCTAATAAAAGTCCAGTAACTGAAAATGGTATGGGTGCGGCTTCATCGCACCCATCAAGAAGTCGCACCCATACCATTTTCTCCTGCCCCCCCCCCCCCCCCCCCCCAATTGGGAAATGTTACATCCGCCCCTGAGGAGGAGGCGAGCAGAGAGAGGATTATCGTCCCAGTGAAATGAAACAAACAGCTCCCAAATCAGAGGAGTGTGAAGAATTATAAGAAACAAAAACAATTCGGAGGAGAGAGAGAGACTGAAGTAACTCGAGGTTCAACGTTGATGCCTCAGCATTTTGTTTTGTTTTGTTTTTTCAGAAAAAGAAAGTTTTGAGAATGAAAGCGTGTGTTTGTGTGTCGCCCGCGCAATTCAACACAAAGAAGCTTTATTGGCACGATACAACAAACGTTTTGCATTGTCAAATCAAGTGTCACAAGTACAATAAAAAAAAGTACAATTAAAAAGTACAATTAAAAATTGAAATGGGGGAAGCATGTACAGTTGGAGGGGGTACAGAGTTTTCTGTTTTTTTTTTGTTTTGTTTTTTTTATTCCCCCCCACTTTTTCTAACTTTAATGGCAACTTTAATGGCATTTTTTATCAAGATTGTGCAGAAAACGAACTCGGTTTTAAAATCTGCTTTAAATGTGGCAGCTCTGTTTACAAGGGCATGGTCTACATCAGTGGTTTTCAGCCAGTGGTTCCGGGACCACCGGTGGTCCTTGAGAGAGTTCCAGGTGGTCCCCAGGTTAAATGATAATTTAACTCTCGAAAGCGGTAAAATGAAACGGGTCCATTTGGCGTTAAGCGTTTATCCATTTAGCAGACATTCTCATCCGGAGTAGAATAAGAAACACATGCAGAAAAGCAGGGCGGATGTAACCTGTCCAAATTGGGGGGGGGACCTTTAGCATAAAGCTAAAGGTCTGACTCAGAGAGTTTTCTGTTTTCAATGATGAAATGCTGTTGGTTTAGTGGTGCCAGAACTGTAGTTAGTTAGTAGTAGTGTTTCAAATCATTTTAAATATAAGCAATTTCTTGGATTGTTTTGCATGCCATCATGTTTGGTGGGGCAAACTGGGCATTTAGGGGGGCACCCCCCCCCCCCCCCCCCCCCATGCCTATGCCTAGATCTGCCCCTGGCAAAAAGCAGAGAGAGTGAGAGAGAGAGACTGTGCAGTGTAGCAAGTAAGCCATGAATATAGTATCAAACTAAGCATCTGTGCGCTGTGCTAAGCGATAGCAAGTACAAACTGAACCTGGCGTCAGTCTAAACTAAACAATGAATATATTATCAAAATCAGGATCTGTACACTAAAGCGAGTACACAGTGAGCCTCGCATCGCTCTAAATTACATATTTATGTTCAGTCATGGAAGAAAACCTCTTAACTCCTCAAAATGTTCCCCTTTTTCACGACTAACTTCTCGAAGTTGTGAATTTATATAATGTCAATGACCAGGGGCGGATTGGCACATATTTTCCCACTGGGACAATTTTGCCTTTGCCAGGCCACCCTGGCGGGGAGAGGGGGGGGGGGGGGGGGGGCAGCTTGTTAACCAGATGTAACTCTTTGAGAGCGTAAAAATGAAACCAAATGGACCCTTGCGGGTCCATTTGGTTTCATTTTTACACCCTCAAGAGTTAAAATATTCATCATGTGAATTAGCCCAACTTAGTCTACACAACTAGAGAATGTAGAAGATTAATGGTCATTGTGATCTGTATGTTCCAGGCGAGCATCTAGCACATTCTAGTGCATTTTGGAAGTGCCACTAGTGCATTTTGGATAGGTGGCGCAGGCCACCGGGAAAACTCCCTATACTCCAGCTGGCCAATCCGCCCCTGTCAATGACTTGCATGAGAAGAGGAGAGGTGGTGGAGTTAGTTATTTGTTTTAGCAGACAAGTTTGAGGGTCCAGTGGAGTGAAGAGATAGCGGCGCATACAATTGAAAGCCAATGGCCAATTATTAAACTACGCAGTGTGCTACAATCCTAATTCCGGGCTCAATAAGTGTCTAACACCCATCAAAACATGTGTACATGAGTACTTTATATTTGAAAACGGAATGTTTATGTACACGTTATGGACGTAAAATGTAGCAATCTGCCACAAACTGGATTAAGCTGCTGTGCATGGCTATAGTTCTGCAAAGACGTGTGCTCCTGGGACGAAGGCTCAGTGTTGCCAACTGCCAAAATCCAAAATGCACTAGTGGCACTTCCAAAATGCACTAGAATGCGCTAGATGCTTGCCTGGAAGGGAATATGACCATTAAATGACCATTAATGTTTTACATTCTCTAGTTGTGTAGACTTGGGCTAATTCACATGATGAATATTTTAACTCTTGAGAGCGTAAAAATGAAACCAAATGGACCCGTAAGGGTCCATTTGGTTTCATTTTTACGCTCTCAAAGAGTTACATCTGGTTAACCAACTATCCATCATTTAGTCTGGGGTTGAAAACCACTGTCATAGGAGGAAAAATGGTGAAAAATTAGGGTTTTAACTCTGGCGCCTGTCAATCAATTTCACCCCAACTCACCAGCCAAAAAGCACTAGATTTTCCGCCAGGAGTTTTTCACTAATTTTGGCGCTAGGGGGGTCTGAAAAAAGCGCTAAATATAGCGACAAATGCGCCAAGTTGGCAACATTGCGAAGGCTTGTTTAATCGCATTGATCCATAATCGTCTCCTTTCTGCTTGGTATCCTATACAGACACAACCCCATGCTTCTCTCCTCGCCGGTTGGCACAGCCTATGGCACAGAAACTATCCGGCATTTTTAAGATTTAGCTACTCGCAAAGCAGCCACTTGCTTTCTGCAGTGGAGAAAGTAAACTTCTTGCACGCCAGTGTGGGCACGGCTGGGGTCTTTGACGTCACGTGATAGCTATGAATACGGGCCAAGTTTCAGACGTGCAGGGCATCTCCTGGCTTCATAGCAGGTGCGGCTAAGAGTGGCCCAAACCAAGATAGATCGATGGGGATCAATAGGGAGGTCAAATCCCACCTACCACGGCTAACAACGGAGACGCCATTTGCTTTTCTGCTGATCTGTCAAAGTAGGGCAAAACACAAAGTGTTAAATAGAGTTGGTGTTTTTATGTTTTTATGTCAACCCCTGGTGAAAACCCTTGGTTTCATTTTTACATTCTCAAGAGTTACATCTGGTTAACCAACCTTCCATCATTTAGCCTGAGGAACACCTGGAACCATCTCAAGGACCACTGGTGGTCCCCGGACCACCTGTTGAAAACCTCTGTTTTACACGGCAAAGTGGCTGAGGGTGGAACGGTATTCTAGATATTCTTTATGTATCTAATGTGACTCATGGAGTGGATTCTGATTGCGTTTACCGTGTTTTTTTCTTTACTTTTCAGGCTCTACTGGAGACGCAGAAGGAGCTTCGTACTCACGTACCAAACTTCACCTTCAACCTGGGCTTCTCTGGGAAATTCTTCCATGCCGGTAAAACTATATGTGTCTCCTTCTGTCTGTCTTTTTTTTTTTTTGAGAGCCCCCCTGTTTATTCAACCTCTGCGCTGATAAAAACCAAAACAAAACAACATGGCACCGAACTGAAAGTGATAAGACCCGTACATCTGTTGTTGAACAAGTCTCTGCATGCTCTTTTATTTTCTCAGTCTTTATCCATCGTTCTCTCCCTTATCTGATATCTCCTGGGTCTTCTGTCTCACTCTCATCCAGTGTTGGTACATGTGCACTACGTAACTTAATATATTACATAATATATTACCAAAATGCAGTAACTTGTAATATAAATATATTACTTAACTAAAACAATCTAATATATTATACTTTTCTTTCTGCATTAATGCATTACTCTCAATATTACTTTCTGTCAATCTGTCTCATTGAAAATGTTCTTGTGAAATTATATTGACAACTGCAGAAGTTAAATAATTACTTATTTTCTCAAATTATTTATTCCGGAGTGACGTTTTTTCAAGTTGATTTCATATGGATTTGGCCAGATAGCCAAGTGCGCTGTCTACGCAATATTTGATTAATAGTGATACTAAATATTTCATTATATATTTTGTAAAAAAACAACAACAACTAAGTAATATGTAATAGTAATATTAATATATTACACTTGCTCAGACAGTAATATTGTAAATGTAATATAATATATTGCTTTAAAATGAAGGTAGTAATTAAGTAATATATTAACAAGGTAAAGTAATATTCCCAACACTGCTCTCATCTGAGCTCTTTTTTTTACCGGCACTTTCTTCATGTTTATGTCGGTGGTTCTCAACCAGTGGTTTCTTGGACCACACCACCGTTTTGGTGATATTCGCATTGTTAGCATGGCTTAGCATTCTTAACAATACTTAGCATTCGCATTACTTAGCATTGTTAGCATTATTTAGCATTATTAGCATTAGACTACTTAGCATAATTAGCATTATGAGCATTACTTAGCATTATTAGCTTTATCAACAATAATTACCACTAGCATCACTTAGCATTAATTAGCATCATTGGCTATTGAAAATATCAGATCTAGAAGCTCAAAGCACGCCACCGAATGACGCGCTTTGAGCTTCGAGATCTGATATTTTTGAAAAATTTTGAGAATGTGGCGCAAATCTTCATTTTTCAGTTCAACCCAATGGACCCTTTATAGATGTTGGGAGTTTAAAAATGAAACCTTTTGGTTTTCCATTTATTTGGGTGATTTGTAAAAACCCTCTGGCCCCCCTCATCCTCATTGGACAAAGGTTTTTCCCCTCCCAAAGCTCAAATCGACTTGGAAGAATGGACGTAATGATATTGTGACTTAGGGCTGGGACGATATGGGTACCTCACGATACGATACATATCACGATAATAGGGCCTCGATAACGATAATATCACTATATTCAATATATTGCGATATTTGTGATATATTGCCTGAAATTCATCAATGATATATCACAATACCTGTAATTGCAAAAAATAGATATATAAATAAAAGGCAAAAACAGAAATTACTAGAGTACATCCTCAACTTTTGTATATTTTATTCTGATACCTAACTTTTTATTCTACTTCTTATAAGCAGCTAAAGCTTATATTTCTACTTTTCAAACCGATCATAATTCATACTGTAACTCATATTTTATGTCATTTAGAACCAATTGAATCTAATCAGCTCATGTGTTAAAAGCCAATTCCCCAGTGCAGTAGCAGGTGCTCATGGTAATTTTAACCTTTTAAGTCAGCACACTATAGGGAGGATTATTAAAAAAGATATATAAAAACGTAGTAAAAATCACTGGATATACCTGAAGAATAAAAGGAAATCCCTAATCAGACACCTTCCTGAACTGTCTTCTTCATTTTCAATATTTACAGAAGAAAAAAGTGTATTGCCTGATAATTATTTTCAAGGGGAAAAAATACCCTATGCAATGTGCTGCTGCTCCGTGCAGGCACAATGCAGAAGCATGGAGAAAGACAAAGTTAGACTAAAGTTTAGTTTACAAGAAGACTTTCTGCTTTATGCTATGAGGATACTACAATTATTCTAAGAGAAGAGTTCCTACAACATCTAAAGCCATGGAGTATGTGTTGCCTTTTCGTTTGGAGCGTGGGACTTTCACTTTTCACTTTTCTGACGGAATTACTTTTAACAGCTACACATAACAAATGCAGTGGATATCACAACGTAAGGTAGGTGATCAATATGCGAATGCCGCGGTGAGTGGTTATGCTTAACAAGAGCAGATTTGAGACTCTCCGACTCCGTTTCTCTTTCAATGTGAAGAGAAGCGCTGCGCTGTGGGATCATATTACAACTGTGTGTGTGTGTGTGTGTGTGTGTGTGTGTGTGTGTGTGTGTGTGTGTGTGTGTGTGTGTGTGTGTGTGTGTGTGTGTGTGTGTGTGTGTGTGCGTGCGTGCGTGCGTGCGTGTGTGTGGGGTGGGGGCAGACGGAGAGAGACAGAGAGAGAGTTTGTGTGTGTGGTGGTCCGTGCACAACATGCAACATAGAGCTGCTTTTTCCTCTCTCTCCTGCTATATTGCTATGTATGCTGCGTGTGTTTGTGCGTGGTGATGGTGATTGTGAAGAGGGAGCGTTCAGTGCTCTGTTCAGTGCAATCCTCCCCAATTTATCCCCATTACGGACGCTCCGCGTCGCGTTTTTTCCTCACAGATTTATCGATATCTGCCGACGGCATATCGATTATTTATTGCGGGAGGAAGTATTGCAATATATCGATATATCGATATTTCAGCACACCCCTATTGTGACTGTACAGGAGGAAATAGACTTCCATAGCGGTGCTGTTGAAACATAATTAGTCAGTCATACTTTCTGTGTCGTGCTGTGTCTGACTGACCTAACTTGAAGAGTGCAGTGATGGGCCATATGCTGCCTTCACACGGCCAGATGGAGATGCAAAGATACAGCCATTCAGTGTCAATTCAGTGTCAATGGAATGCAGCGGCATGAAGATGCACACATGCGTCTCACGTTTGTAGCTGCAAAACGCAAAGCTACACGTCGAAGCTGAGCTGGGTTCATGTCAGGGGCGGATCTAGGCATGGGCATGGGGGGGGGGGGGGGTTCTGCAGCTAAATAATAGATATTTCTGGGAGTCCTTCCTATGAAATATGTTAAGCATCACTGACACAGAAAGAGATTTTTCCAGAAAAAAAAAATAGAATCTCGCGCCAGGGACTAAATTTAGTGTCACAAACTAGAATTTAGTGTCATGGACTAGAATCTAGTGTCAGAAACTGGAATCTAACTTCAGAAACTACAATCTACTGAGAGGAACTAGAATCTAGCGTGGAGGAGTAGAATCTAGTATTAGAAACTAGAATCTGATCATGACACAATGGGTTAAGTCTCAACATCATTGACCTGTGTGTGTGTGTGTGTGTGTGTGTGTGTGTGTGTGTGTGTGTGTGTGTGTGTGTGTGTGTGTGTGTGTGTTTGTGTGTGTGCGTGTGCGTGTGCGTGTGCGTGCGTGCGCGCGCGTGTGTCGTTCCTGAAGGTTCTGACGAGGAGGACCTGGGTGATGACCTCCTGCTCTCCTACGTCAAGGAGTTCTGGTGGTTCCCTCACATGTGGAGTCACATGCAGCCGCACCTGTTCCACAACCAGTCTGTTCTGGCAGAGCAGATGCTGCTCAACAAGAGGTTCGCCATGGTGAGTCAGAGAGAAGGACTTATCAGTGTTGCCAACTGCCGAAAATCCCCAAAAATGCACTTGTGGCACCTCAAAAAATGCACTCGAAAGAGTCGAATGCGCCAGAGCAGTGGGTTTTCAACCCGTTTTCATACCACCACGACTACCACTATTTATTCTGCATTCTGCATCGGTGTAGTCTTGAGCAAGACATGAACCACTCCATTGATCCTGATGAGAGCCTTGTGCGGTTTGCTTTGTCACCGTCAGTGTTGGGGAAGTTACTTTTAAAAAGTAAGGGCATTATAGTTATAGTTACTTCCCTGAAAAAGTAATTAGTTACTTTATTCCTTACTAAATTCTGAAAGTAAGGGCGTTACTTTACTTTACTTTACTTTTTTTTAAACATACAAAAAAGGGGTGTTGTTCTGTGGTATTCGTGGTCACAAGTTTAAAGTGGAATTCCTCCCATTTTCAACATTTTACTGACATTAATTAATATGCCTTAGAGATGTTGTTTGGACATGATTCTGTGTTTATTAGAAATGGAGGTTGTGTTTCGCCATGTTAATGATTTTTCTTTTAGGACCTTTTTTGAAAAGGGGTGGAATTCCCCTTTAATGGCAGCATGCTGAGCATGGACTGTAATAAGATTTTCTTTGCTGAGGACAATGCTTGCTGCCTTCTAACATAATTTACACTTCACTTCAATGTTTTTGTCCTGGTCCTTTACCACAGTCGTTTTCAACCTTTTTCATACCAGGGCCCACTGTTTATTCTGCATTTGAGCCATGGACCACCATTTGAGGACATTTTGGCCCCACAGACCCCAAAACTAAAGATTTCTTTTGTCCACAATATCAGGCTGGATTTCAAAAACGAAACAGTCAAACATACAGATCCGCAAGGGTCCATTTGGTTTCATGTTTACACTCTCAGTTACATCTGGTTAACCAACTTTCCATCATTTAGCCTGAGGACCACCTGTTGAAAACCCGTGCTTTACCAGCAAGAATGTAAAATAATGTTTATATTTCCGCGCTGCAAAGGCTCCAGTCATGCTGCCGTCGTCGTGTCATTGCGTTTGAGAGCGTATGTTTTATTATTATTATTATTTTACCGCAGCGAGTGCGAGTGTGTGTGCGCAGCAACAACACAGCTTTGTGTATGTGTGTGCTTAGAGGCCAGAGCCTTTAATTACGCGAAAACTCTGTTCACTTCATGGGGCCACTTCAATGGCGGCTCATCTATATATACTCTTCCAATTGGGACAACCGAGGTTACCAAATGCATTTAAGTCTATGGGATCATACGCTTTGTTTTCTGCCCCCTCAATGTCGCAACTCTTTTACTTAACTAGATGCTTGAAGAATAAGACTGGCTCTGATTGGCTTATACTGCCATGTGGCGCCGTGTTAGGTAATCAATGACCTTTTCTGTGACGTGGTGGACGGCATCACGTTAGACACATAGATATAAAAATACTAGATCAGGCATCCGGAATTAATGCAAGTGGATGAGAGGGGGACTTTAGTCCGGTGCCTTCTCTATTCAATATACTCTATGTTAGACTGAAGAAGCGAGCAGACAACACACAGTGCAGTGCAGTGAGTCCTGCCGCCGCCGCGGAGTAATGATAGTAACGATGGTACAATAATCATAATGACGTTATGGATTTGAGAAATGTAAGGAGTTACGTTAGAAGTTACTGAAAAAAGTAATCCCTTACTGTAAGGGCGTTACTTGTAAGGGCGTTATTCACAACACTTGTCACCGTATGTGAAGGGTGGGTTTGATATAATGCACATTGTGAAGCTCTTTGGATAGAAGCATTACATAAATTGCACCATTTATACTATAAGCTAGTTACATTGTTGTTTCCACAAATGGGCCCCCGGGAGAAAAGACTTGATTTGCAAATAAAAAACGGAAAGGCAATCCTCCATGACTTATTAAACACACAGTTGTTGTCAGTTCGGTTGTCGCTTTGGAGTGGAAAACAGGCTAGCACAATAGCCATGACCCCTGCAATTCTTGAACAAAGCAATAACATGTTTATACCATTCTGGTCCTCTAGGCATTAAGTCAAACTTTCTTTCTTTCGTGTATCATCAGATGGCCAACTCGGTGTCTTGCAGCCATGCCCTCGTCTCTGGTCCCAGGTCAAAGAGGCCAGCTTCTGAGGGTGGGCTGTATAGGGGGCAGCCTGTAATTATATGCTCGGCAGTCTGTTCAGGCTCGCCACACTCGCATGCCGCACTGTCCGTCAGGCCCCACTTCCTCATAGAGGACTTGAAGCGACCGACGCCACAGCGCAGGCGGTTCAGTGTGGTCCACTGGTGGCGTGGCAGGTCTTCTCCCTTTACTCCACCTGCAGGGTCCTGGATGTGATGCTGGATACGGGAAGGCTCTGCTGTCTCCCATGACTCCTTCCAGGATGCTGCCAGCCAGGCGTCTCTGGACACGTTGCCTGGAACTGTCCGTAGCATCTCTTGTGCTGCCTTATTGAAGGGACGTCGAGACTTGAGCCTGCCAGGTGGTGTTGGTGTTGTGGTGGCTTTGTGCAGGATGTGCCAGTCGTTATTATGGGCTTTCCTTGCCAGGGAGAGGGTAGCCGCATCCCGTCGGAGACTGGCTGGAGCAATTCCAGCTAGGACTGGCAAATAGGACACAGGGGTGGGTTTAAGACAACCAGTCACTGTCCGGAGAGCGCTGTTAATGACGGTGTCTACCTTGTTGGTGTGCGGACTTCTACTCCAGGCAGGGGCACAGTACTCCGCAACGGGTAGGACGAGAGCCTGGGTGGATACCCGAAGGGTCTGGGGGGAAGCTCCCCAGGTTGAGCCTGCCAGGCGGTGGATGAGTGAGACTCTTGCTGTTGTTTTTGCCTTCACTTCGTCCAGATGTTGTTTGTATGACAGGGTTCGGTCCAAGCGCACACCGAGATATTTAGGGGCTTGCTGGAACTCCAGCCGGATGTTGCCAACATGCACCTCCAGCTCCCTCTTTGCCTCCCGATTATTGAGGTGGTAAGCTGCAGAGACTGTTTTCCCTGTGCTCAACTGGAGATGCCACTTATGGAGGTAGTCAGCCAGAATGTTTATGTCTCGGTTGAGTCCATCTTCCATTGTCTTCCACGAAGGGCGGTGGAGCATGATGGCCAAGTCGTCTGCATAGCCGTATTTGGTGGATGTTGTGGCCGGCAGGTCCTGGATGTAAATGTTGAACAACATTGGTGAGAGGACAGAGCCTTGAGGGACGCCATTCTTTAACCTCCTTAGCCTACTGGTCTGGCCATCGCTGGTCTGCAGGACAAAACTGCGGTTTGACAACATCTCCATGATGAATCTGACCATGTGCCGATCCGGGATTGTCCTTAGCAGTTTTAGATGTAAGCCACGATGCCATACAGTGTCATAGGCGGCTGTCAGGTCCAGGAACACTACTCCAGCCTTCTCATTGTCCTGAAAGCTGTCTTCGATGTCCTGTGTGAGTAGTGTTACCTGGTCCACGGTAGACCTGCCTCGGCGAAAGCCAGCTTGTTCTGGTGGAAGTTGGGGGTCCACCACTGGCTCGATGCGACTGTGGATCAGCCTCTCCAGGATCTTGTATGGGACACTGAGCAGAGAGATGGGCCTATAGGACTTTGGGTCTTCGGCGGGTTTGTTCGGCTTTGGCAAGGCTATGACAGAGGCACGGCGCCAGGTCTTTGGAAGCTTGGATCTACGGAAGCATGACGTGAGGAACGAGCATAGCCAGTGAGTTGTTCTTTCACTTTGGTGTATGACAAATTCTGGGTGGATATTGTCTCGACCTGGTGACTTGCCCGGCTTCAGTTTTTTAATTGCTGCCTTTAGTTCAGCCACTGTGAAGTCTCCTGAGAGGTTAGCATCGACACTTGCTGCCCTGGAGAGAGATGACACCTCACACGATGTCAGTCGCGTGAAGTTTTTATTGGCGCCAGGGAAGCGGCCATTTTTCAGGAGCTGGGAAGCGATGGAATCTGCTGTCACTGGGCACCTGCGGGGTGTTGTTTTTCTCCCTGATAGCAGGTTGATGGTTTGCCACGCCTTCCGGCTTGAGTGGGTGAAGTCGATGGATTCCACTACTTCACTCCACCTGGCCTTTCGGGTTTCGTCCAGTTTCTGCAGTAGAGTTGTTGCTGTTGCGTCCATTTCTTCCCTGGAGCTTGCCTGCTGGTGTTGGCGCAGCAGGCAGCTGCACTCCTCATCCCAGCCTGGGATGTAGTTCTTATTGAAGCCTCGTGGGATGTTGTGCTTTGCTGCCCTCAGGAGAACTTCGCAGTAGGCGGAGTAGGCAGTGTCGACGTCGGTTGCTTCTGGGTCTGGGAGACCCACAGCCCTTCTTTCCATTAAGTCAAACAACAGATACTAATGGTCATGGTCAAGGATAGGCTTCAAGATACAGTGTCTAGAATGACAAGAAAACAACAACAAAGCTGGCACCGGATTGTAAAAGACACACACAGAGAAATGGTATAGGATTGCAATTTACAATTTAGACATTTAGACGTTTAGACTTTTTTTTTTTTTTTTTTAATAAAGTATTTTTATTTGGTTGTAACAGAAAGGCACAGAACGATCATAATGGGTAATAAAGTAAAATAAAAGACAAAAAAAAAAATACAAAGCAAACAGCTCAGGCACCCACCCCACCACCACCACCTCGGTGACCCTTTTGCTTCATATTGATCAGTTGTTCAGTGCTGGTTAGCGATATGTGATATGAGAACAGTGGCTCTCAAAGTGGGACGTCCAGCCCCCAGCTAAATAATCACATGGACCCTTATTTAAAAAAAATGCAACCAAATGGACTCTCAGAGTTAAATTGAAAGAAAATAAAAATACAAATAAAAATAAATGGCGGTTAAAGAGAGAGAAAGACAGTCAGCTACAAGGTCAATACTTTTTTTTCTCCTCCAAAATTATGAAGGGGAGATAGAATGTGTTTGAATAGTAGCCTACAAAATCGAAAATGTTTCAATGCTAATAAATAATAAGATTGTTCAAGCAATTATTGTGGTAATTGAACATTACACATCCTCTCAAGGTTGGATTGTTAGCTCAGCTGAACCAAAACAATAAATGTTTACATTTAGGCACCCCTATGATCGTCACATTTTTTTTCTGTTACAAACTGACCCGGCCCCCCCATTGGAGAAGGGAAAAGTTATGTGGCCCTCGCTGGAAAAAGTTTGGGTACCCCTGGGTTAAACTTTCTCCTGAACGACGCTTAACTGTGTCTGTGTGGTTTCTCTCTCTCTCTCTCTCTCTCTCCAGGAGCACGGCATCCCCACCAACATGGGTTACGCCGTGGCCCCCCACCACTCGGGGGTCTACCCGGTGCACCTGCAGCTGTACGACGCCTGGAAGAAGGTGTGGGGCATCAAGGTGACCAGCACAGAGGAATACCCCCACCTGAAACCTGCCCGCTTCCGGAGAGGCTTCATCCACAGTGGCATCAGCGTAAGCACAGGGGGTTTCAACCTTTTTTTGACACCAGGGACCACCATTTATTCAGAATTTGAGCCACGGAGGACCACCATTTGATGACATCTTAGCCCCAAAGACCTAAAACTGAAGAATTCCTTTTGGTTTTGTTCACAATTCCAGGCTGGATTTTGCCAACAAAACAGTGTAGACTTCTTAATTAACTCCTTTTTTGCCCTTGCAGTAGAGCTACGTCGCGCGTTATCATTATGAATAATAGTTATGTCCGATGCCTCTTAGGTTGATCTACGTCTCTCTACGTCGCTTACCGTCGCTGGTTTGATACGATCCCAATGATAACAGCAGCGACCACATATTCCAGTCAGAACGGACCAAAATAAGGGACGGACCAACCCGGAACCGGAAGTGTGTCGCCAACTAACTTGTCCGACGGGAAACATGGACCGAAATATGAAATATGACTTTTAGATGAAAATCGCTGGCACTGGCTACCTCAAAAAATATGAAAAAGGGCTGGCACTGGCTGTGTTAATTAAATAGTTGCTAATTCAGATGAATATTTTAACTCTTGAGAGTGTGAAAATGAAACCAAGTGGACCCGCAAGGGTCCATTTGGTTTCATTTTTACACTCTCAAGAGTTACATCTGGTTAACCAACTTTCCATCATTTAGCCTGGGGACCACCTGGAACTCTCTCAGAGACCACTGGTGGTCCCCGGACCACCTGTTGAAAACCTCTGGTGTAAGCAACTCTCTCTCTCTCTCTCTCTCTCTCTCTCTCTCTCTCTCTCTCTCTCTCTCTCTCTCTCTCTCTCTCTCTCTCTCTCTCTCTCTCTCTCTCTCTCTCTGCACCGGGGCTGACACACACCGCCACACACCTCCGTCGACGGATAAAATGTCACGCGATATTTAATTGTGCTTTTCAGTTTTGCATAACACTTTGGAAGCGTTACAAGCAAGTTACTGTTTGCCCTTTTTGTGGCTTCGTAAATCGCAAAATAGCACAGGACAAATATATGCAAATGCACAAAGAAATCACCAACACATTTAGCGTGTTTTAGATAACTTGCGGTAACTCGGATTACTCCAACAGTTAAGTTGACATGATTTTATGATATAAAAACAAACTAAATAGATGTTATAATGAATTGGGTTATCAGATATAAATGGCATTAAATGGGGGGCCATTAGCCTATGCATGCAATCTAAGAATCACTGCCAGAACACTGTCGTACATTTTCAAATAGGTTTTGCCCTGAAAATTAATTTATTTTCACTCCCAAGAATTAAGCATATATAAGGGTCCTTTTGGTTATCAACTCTCCATAATTTAGCTGGGGACCACCTGGAAACCTCTCAAAGGCCGCTGGTGGTCCCAGGACCATTGGTTGAGAACCTGCACGTTCTACATCTAACCAGTAACATTTTGAGTTGGGTGGCAGTTGGGTGAAAATGATCCAATGCAAACTAAGGCTTCTTTTTTTTCTGAGAGTGTACAAATGGAACCAAATGGACCCGCTAGGGTCCATTTGGTTCACATTTGTACACTCTCAGGAAAAAATAAAAATGGGTGGAATTCCCTGTTTAATGTTGCCTGTTGCCGTGTGTCTCATCATGTTGCCCGTTGATGTTGACATTGCTAGTTGATATTGATCAAAATATTGCTGGTGTAGCAGGGCCTTTAGTTGAAAACTCCTGATCTAGCGCGATCTACAAGCTCATATCGCGCCACCGAGTGGCGCGACATGAGCTTGTAGTTCTGCTATTTTTGAAAAATTGTGAAAATGTGCTGCAAATTTTTGAATGTATTATTTTGGAAGCAAACATATTTAACTCAAGTCTTTGCTTCTGGGGGATCCCTAGAGCAACATGTTTTCAGAGGGGGGTCCACAGCTAAATAATAGATATTTCTGGGGGTCCTTCCTATGAAATATGTTAAGCATCCATCACTGACACAGAAAGAGATTTTTCCAGGAAAAAGTAGAATCTCGCGCAGTGGCGTTTCTGAAAATCTGGAGGCCCCCCTGCAAGGTTTAGGTGAGGGGCCTTTTACAACAGTGTATCCTATACATTAAGAGTGCTCGCTGCATTAAGAATTTACACACAAAATTGGATAGGCCTAGTAAAATATGTTTAATTATCCAAATGATAATATGCTGCATGTTTGCAGCCAATAACTGCAGCCAACACACCAAT
Source organism: Benthosema pterotum (assembly GCA_039105355.1). Taxonomy (NCBI): domain Eukaryota; kingdom Metazoa; phylum Chordata; class Actinopteri; order Myctophiformes; family Myctophidae; genus Benthosema; species Benthosema pterotum. Next base: position 1,371,950 of record CM076984.1, on the reverse strand, counting down.
ACTGTACAAACACAAATGTCCAACAGACAGACCAGGTATTGTAGAGTGAGGCTTGCAGTCTTTGAGACAATTCAAACAAATATTGACTGCCAGCGCACGTGTCTCTAAGCTGCGTGGGTAAAAAGGATGAAAAAACATGGCCTACACCTATACCCAATGAAAATATAAAATATATAAATTATACATCGCTTATATATCGCTTGAAAACTGAGTGAGCAACATGGCACATTTGTAATCTCAACTTTTTGGATCGAGCAAGCGTCAGAGCCGTTAGGGGAGAATACAGGTTGTCATGGTAACCATACAACACAAACGCAGCTAGAGCCATCTATCCAAAGGTTGGAAAAAAGCTTTGGGCGAGTGGGTCTCCCCCTGCTGGGGGCCCCCCCGCATTGCGGGGGTTGCGGACCCCTCAGCGACGCCAGTGATCTTGCGCTAGGGAATAGAATTTAGTGTCACAAACAAGAATGTAGTGTCACGGACTAGAATTTAGTGTCACAAACTAGAATTTAGTGTCATGGACTAGAATCTAGTGTCGGGAACTAGAATCTAGTGTCAGAAACTGGAATCTAACTTCAGAAATTACAATCTACTGAGAGGGACTAAAATCTACCGTGGGGGACTAGAATCTAGCATGAGGAACTAGAATCTAGCGTCGGAAACTAGAATCTGACCAGGATTACAATGGGTTACCGAAGTTCTTATTTACATGGGCAACAAAGAGAGCCTATCATCATCATCATCATCATCTCCGTAGTGGTTTAGTCTGCAGCGTGTCATCGCTATCAAGCGGCTCTGTTTGTCCCGTGTAATTGTTGCGACTTCGGCGGAGCGCCGCAACGATGACTGACACTGTTTGGCAAAGACGATAGCAAAATGCTTGTACAAAGAAAATCACTGAAACGTCAACATTGTGGAAAACGTAGCTTTTTGTTTTGCTTGGCAGCAGCTTGTGTAACCTACAGCTTGGGTAACCTAAACACCCCCCCCCCAAAAAAAAAAAAAACACACACACACGCACGCACGCACACACACACACACACACGCACACCGCTAACCTAAACAAGAGGACAGAGGATAGCATGCCTAATGTTGATTCTCATACATTTTAATATGCAGGAAGGAAAATAAATGTTTTTATTTTTGCTTCACTTTAAACCTCTGGGGTTTGTTTTTGAGGTCGTATCAAGCCTGGTTCGCCGGTTAACTAGAGCTCGCTTCGAAAACGAACAAAGAGAATGGAAAATATTGGGAAATATATATATATATTTCCGCAGGCTTTGACCGTGACCTTCACCACTGAAGGGAATTAATGACGTCTCGGTCCTTTTTGTTGTAGCAGAGGGTTGCGTTTCTTCGTTTTTTGGGGGGGGGAATCTCTCTACCTCAAGGACAACAGTTTGGACAGTCTCCCCTGCTTACCCATGATTGGTATTCAGTCCCCCAGACAGGCTGCAAACTGTAAACTGCAATTTCCATGAATTTCCATATAGACTCGGGGAGTGGATAAGAGGTTTGCCTTGGCTAGATGAGTAGCATAATATGAACCGTTATTGAAACCAAAACGACGTGCGTGCGCGTGTGTGGGGGGGAACAGGGGCGGATTGGCCATCTGGAGCACAGGGAGTTTTCCCGGTGGCCTGCGCCACCTAGTGGCCTGCTGGACAAGATCCAAAATGCACTAGTAGTGGCACTTCCAAAATGCACTAGAATGCACTAGAATGTGCTAGATGCTCGCCTGGAACATACAGATCAAAATGACCATTAATCTTCTACATTCTCTAGTTGTGTAGACTAAGTTGGGCTAATTCACATGATGAATATTTTAACTCTTGAGGGTGTAAAAATGAAACCAAATGGACCCGCAAGGGTCCATTTGGTTTCATTTTTACGCTCTCAAAGAGTTACAACTGGTTAACCAGCTGCCCCCCCCCCCCCTCCCCCAGGGTGGCCTGGCAAAGGCAAAATTGTCCCGGTGGGAAAATATGTGCCAATCCGCCCCTGTGGGGGAATATCGGCTTGGATATTGACTGCTCCCTATCTTCTCCTCTCTGTGTGTGTGTGTGTGTGTGTGTCTGTGTGTGTGTCTGTGTGTGTCTGTGTGTTGTGTATTTGTGCGTTCACGTTCTCAGGTTCTTCCCAGGCAGACGTGCGGCCTGTTCACGCACACCATCTTCTACAAAGACTACCCCGGCAGTCCCAACGAACTGGACAAGCTCATCAACGGTGGAGAGCTGTTCCAGACCGTGCTGCTTAATCCCGTACGTTAAAAAGACAACAACAAACACTTAAAGCAGGGGTTTTCAACCTTTTTCATCCCAGGGTCCACCATTTATTCACAGGGATTAAAGTTCTCAGTACTGGGTACTGATTTCAGTCCAGAGGATTTCACAGGGGTCATTTAATTAGCTCAGTGCTTATTTGCAAAAGATCATTTTCAGTCTCAAGATTTTTTTTTTACTTTAATCCTTGTATTCAGCATTTGAGCCACGGACCACCATTTGATGACATTTTAACCCCACAGACCCCATTTGGTTTCATTTTTACACTCTCAAGAGTTACATCTGGTTAAACAACGTAGCTGGGGACCACCTGGAACCCTCTCAAGGACCACTGGTGGTCCCTGGACCACCTGTTGAAAACCCCTGACTTAAAGGGATATTCCACTTTCAAAAAAACTTTGTCTGTTTGTCTACTCAATCTCATGTGAACACACCAGACAGTTTATACGTTACTCCATTCACTATTTAGATATCTGATGTTCATTTTATGTTCATATTTTTTGATACCAGGGCCCACCATTTATACAGCATTTTAGCCACGGACCACCATTTGAGGATATTTTAGCCCCACAGACCCCAAAACTAAAGATTTATTTTGCTTTTGTCCATCTTCTAGTTGTGTAGACTTGGGCTAATGCAGATGATGAATATTTTAACTCTTAAGAGTGTAAAAATGAAACCAAATGGACCCCAAATGGACCCTCCTAATATGTAAGAGGGCTGTGGCGTTTCATTTACAGTTTTCATTTATTTATTTATTTTATTCATTTGGGTGGGGCGGGCATATCCAAATATGAAGGCGGCTACATTTTCCATAACATTATTTAAAAAATAAATGAAAACTGTAAATGAAATTCCACGGCCCTCTCACATATTAGGAAGACAATATCAGTCACCAGAAAAAAAGATGGGTTTGTTTTTGAATAATCTGGCATGGTTAAAATGGAGTTTTAAGTTATAATGGGTTTGTATAGGAAGGAGCTGGAGGCGCTAAAATGAACATCAAATATTTAAATAGTGAATGGAGTAACTGATAAACTGTCTGGTGTGTTCACATGAGACTGAGTAGACCATGAAATTACCAAAAGTTTTATTTTCTGAAAGTGGAATATCACTTCAATGATCCTTATGCACTGAGGTGTGAAGTTCGGTAACAGGAAGTATCGGCTCAAGTAATACTCGGCCCTGAGTATAGACCAGGGGCGGATTGGCCATCTGGAGTACAGGGAGTACAGGGAGTACAGGGAGTTTTCCCCGGTGGCCTGCGCCATTTAGTGGCCTGGACAAGATCCAAAATGCACTAGTGGCACTTCCAAAATGCACTAGAATGTGCTAGATGCTCGCCTGGAACATACAGATCAAAATGACCCTAGCCTGGTCTAGCCCTCAATGATTTTGGCCTTGGGGGGGGCGGGGTGCCGTGGGATCCACACGGCAGATGAGCTGATCTGATTTGATCTCACAAACGTGGACCAACCCTGTTCAGTCCTCATCCTCACTAGTGTTACTGTATTTACAGTCTCCAGAGAAACAACCCTGTTCAGTCCTCACTAGCGACTTGACTTGTTCAATGTTATTTCCATAAAAAAAAACGATTCTAACGAACAAAGCAGTTATAAAAGTGTGCAAAGTGCACGATTTCATCTTTTAAACATTTACAACAGCTTTGCGAGCACAAAGGGAGAAATAATAATGTTTCCGTGGGGTATTTATTTTCGGGAGCACCGCATCGCAACTAATGGCAACTTTCGGCGGAAGTTAACTAACCGGAACTTCCGGAAGTCCCGACTTTGGGGCTTTGGGGCACCGTGAATCCAGGCTCTTATCTCGCGGATGAGAGCCTGGAGATCGAGGCTACCCAAGGACTGGTGGTTGAAACCCCACCAATGGCAGATCCATTGAACTCAGGCCCGTGAATGAATTATCTTTGGCCCGCGGGATGATATTGAATTAATATTAGAACTGGCCCTCTGGTATATTGCACACACCATGATAAGAAATGAATGCCACTAATTGTTTTACTTCCTCAACTCAGTCTCATTTACTTTCTCAAATTACTCATCACTTGGTGAGGATCATAGAAGAACAAGATTTTCCCTGAAAAATAGCAGGTGTTCACGTCTCATAGCGCGCCACAGAGTGGCGCGCTATGAGACGTGAACACCTGCTATTTTTCGGGGAAAAAGAGACGTGAGCACCTGCTATTTTTCATTAAAACTTAAAACAGTTTCTAATGCAGGCAGTTTCATCTTTACAATTATCTTGCCATTAAGAGACATTGATTTTTGAAGGGAAATTACTTTTTTTGCTGTTTGACAGGGACGTCATCGTAAAACCGGTGTTGAAACACAGACCGGTATCTCCGACCCTCGACTTGTACCATTTTTTTATTTTGGGTTTGACACCCCTGCGTCTTGATCTTCCCCACAGATCAGCATCTTCATGACCCACCTGTCCAACTACGGGAACGACCGCCTGGGCCTGTACACCTTCAAGAGCCTGGTGAAGTTCGTCCAGACCTGGACCAACCTGAAGATGCAGACCCTGCCTCCCATCCAGCTGGCCCACAAGTACTTCAGCCTCTTCCCCTCGGAGAGAGACCCCCTGTGGCAGGTGAGATCAATGCCCCCCCCCCCCCCCCCCCCCCCCCCCCCCCCTCGCAGTGTTGCCAACCGTGAAATAATCCAAAATGCACTAAGAAGTGGTACTTCCAAAATGCACTAGAATGTATGCGCTACAGCAGTGTGGTTTTCAACCGTTTTCATACTAGGCGCCCCACTGTTTATTCTATATTTTAGCCACGGAGGAGGACCGCCGTTTGATGCTGAGTTTAATCTCGCATGGGCATGGGGGGGCAATACCCCCCCTAAATACCCAGTCTGCCCCCCCCCCCCCCCCAAACACGATGCCATGCAAAACAACCCAAGATATTTCACATTAAAGTGCTTATATTTAAAATGATGTGAAACACTACTACTGCTACTGACTAACTACAGCTGTGTCACCACTAAACCAACAGCGTTTCATCATTGCAAACAGAAAACTCTCTGAGTCAGACCTTTAGCTTCATGCATGCTGCGTGTCTGTTGCAACTCCAACAACAACTGATGTTGTTTTTGATGCTTCAATTACCTAATAAAAGTCCTGTAACCGAAAATGGTATGGGTGCGGCTTCATCGCCCGATGAAGCCGCCCCCATACCATTTTCTCTTGCCCCTCCAACATGTTATCTTGACATGTTACATCCGCCCCTGGGTTGTCTATGCCCTGCCCTCCCCATGTACACCCACTAGGGGTAACTATTGACGGGGATTACAGGAGGGTATTGGTGCCTAGATCCCCCCCCTGACTATTGAGATCAAATCAAATCAATAACATCATCGTCATCAGTAGGCTACCAACCATTTAGTTCTGCAGGGTAGATGACACTGACAAGCAGCGTTGCATTGGAACAGTCTGTGGGCCTCATTTATTACGGTGTCTACTGAATGTGTAAGGGATAACACCCGACGAACCGGTGGTTTGTTTCCTATTAACTGACCGAGGCGCAGCCGAGGTCAGTTAGTTAGGAAACAAATCACCCGTTCGAAGGGTGTTATCCCGCTTATTACATGGCTTACGTCAGTGGTTTTCAACCAGTGGTCCGAGGACCACCAGTGGTCCTTGAGAGGGTGACGGCAACGGCATGTAAACAACCAAATACGTAGCTAACCAAATGGACCCGCTAACGGCGTGCTGGAGCTAAATGCAGAAGCGCAGCGCGGATTGATATGAACACAGCTGTTTGCACTTTGGGGAACTTGTTTATGCAGCGGTCAAATATAGCGCGGAGCGGTGATTATAGTGTAATATTTGACCACTCACATGACCAGAACGCTGGCTTCTGATTGGAGCATTCATTCAAGCCATGTAATAATGGAGTTATACTTAATGTTGATAACGTTCTGGACACTTTATTCTATCTTGTGAAGACCTCCGTTTGACACTATAACCAGAAATCACCACGTTTTCAAACATTCAGATCTGTTCTAATGGGATGAGAGGGGGGGAAAAAAGAACAAGTAAATTATGGGTTAACCTCCCTTGAAATCAGAGGATGGTTTAATGTTCCTGTTTTGTGTCGTTTTTTTCATTCATGTTCATCATCAAAATGAAATTTCCCCCATTGTTTTTCCTCTCTCTCCTGTGTGGCTACAGGATCCCTGCGAGGACAAAAGGCACAAGGACATTTGGTCCAAAGAGAAAACGTGTGACCGCTTTCCCAAGCTGCTCGTCATCGGCCCTCAGAAGACAGGTGAGCCGCGTAGCAGCAGCACCACCTGCTGGTGGAAACGGGTGGAACATGTTTTTTTCCCCACTCTTAGACCTACCTGGCATGGGTCAAACCAGAGCCATCTCTACAGTGTTGGGAATATTACTTTACCTTGTTAATATATTACTTATTAATTATTACCTTCATTTTAAAGCAATATATTATATTACAATATTACTGTCTGAGCAAGTGTAATATATTAATATTACTATTACATATTAATTAAAAAAAAACTTTTACAAAATATATAATTAGTAGGTATGCCAGTGGCATACCTACAATAAAGCAAGCCCGCTTGGCTATCTGGCCAAATCCATTTGAAATCAACTTGAAAAAACATCACTCCTGTAAACAGTCTCCTGTAAAACAGTTAACACAGGAGTTAAATGTATTCCTTGAATTCATGGAAGCCAGTAAATAATTTTGACAAATTATAGAAATTAAGTAACTTCTGCAGTTGTCAAGATAATTTCACAGGAACACTTGCAACGAGAAAGATTGACAGAAAGTAATATTGAAAGTAATGCAGTAATGCAGAAAAAAATATATTATAATATATTAATATATTAATATATTTTTTGTTAAGTAATATATTTATATTACAACTTACTGCATTTTGGTATTATATTATGTAATATATTAAGTTACGTAGTGCACATGTCCCAACACTGCATATCTAGTACAGTGGTTTTCAACCAGTGGTCCGGGGACCACCAGTCATGGTCCTTGAGAGAGTTCCAGGTGGTCCCCAGGCTAAATGATGGAACGTTGGTTAACCAGGTGTAAGTCTTTAAGAGTGAAGAGCACTGTCCACTATGAAATAACTATAGCAGGGGGTTTTAACAGGTGGTCTGGGGACCACCAGTGGCCCCTGAGAGGGTTCCAGGTGGTCACCTGCTAAATGAAGGAAAGCTGGTCAACCAGATGTAACTCTTTGAGAATGTAAAAACATTTTTACACTCTCAATAGTTAAAATATTCATCGTGTGAATTAGCCCCAAGTCTATACAACTAGAGAATGTAGAAGATTAACGTTAATTTTCATCTGTATGTTTGATTGTTTTGTTTCCCAAAATCCACCCTGGAATTGTGGAGAAAAGCTAAATAAATCTTTAGTTTTGGGGTCTGTGGAGCTAAAATGCTGAATAAATAGTGGGCCTTGGTATCAAAAAGGTTGAAAACCACTGATCTAGTAGAAGAGTACGGTAAAGTAAAGTGCATTTGGAAATACATTTTCAACGAGGGTGGTGGCATGAAATAGGAGCTACTTTGGGCATGTGTGCAGCATGACAATGGTTTTAAAGTACCATACAATATCTAGTTAGCAAGAAGAAAAAAGTAATCTATGCTGTTATAGACTAATATAGCCGGTGTATATTTTTAAGACTTCATCTTGAAGCAGGGGCGTATCTAGGCATGGGCATGGGGGGGGGGGGGGGGGGGGGGACAATGCCCCCCTAAATACCCAGTCTGCCCCACCAAACACGATGCCATGCAAAACAACCCAAGATATTCCAAATTAAAGTGCTGATATTTAAAATGATTTGAACCACTACTACTGTTGCTAACTAACTACAGCTGTGGCACCACTAAACCAACAGCATTTCATCATTGAAAACAGAAAACTCTCTGAGTCAGACCTTTAGCTTTATGCATGCTGCGTGTCTGTTGCAACTTCAACAACAACTGATGTTATTATTGATGCTTTACTTGGCTAATAAAAGTCCTGTAACCGAAAATGGTATGGGTGTGACTTCATCGCCCCTGTATGGTTGGAAGTATGTCTAACCCAAACTTGTTGACACAGGCGTCCATAACGTCTCCGTTGTCCATTTCCAGGGACCACTGCCCTCTACCTGTTCCTGGGCATGCATCCTGACTTGACCAGTAATTACCCCAGCAAGGAGACCTTTGAGGAGATCCAGTTCTTCAACGGACACAACTATCACAGAGGCATCGACTGGTAAAAACATTACATCATATGATACTGTATCGGGGGGGGGGGGGAGTATCCGATCGGCCCTTTTTCGTCACGAAGGCTCATACGGTATTGGTAATATTGTATCGTGTCAGAAAAAGTATCAGTGTAACCGGTATGGTCTGACTCACTCTGCGTTGTGTTAGGAGGGACAACCCAGGACTCTTTGTGGAGACTACAGCCGTTTATTCTGACAGAAAACAACACGGAACACGTCTCCACGTTAGCCTCTTGCATGCAGTACAGATCTCATCTCGTTCCAATCGCGGAATTAAAAGAGCTGAACAACAATGGCACAACACACAATAAAACGTAACATACCTGACAGAAAACAACACAGAACACGTCTCCACGTTAGCCTCTTGCATAAAGTACAGATCTCATCTATAAAACAGAAATAAACACGCTGTAATAATAAATCATTTTATAGATACAATTCGTATTTTGTTATACAGAACGTAACAAAAGACACCCACCTCGTTCCAATCGCGGAATTAAAAGAGGAAGAGGTGAAGGCATCATGGGAAATTATACATGAGGCAGACTGTACCAACTTAAAGGGACTATACGTAGAGAATCATGGGGAATCTGTTCAGGTAGAAGCACTGATATTATATTTTGTGTATTTATACACTGTTCACTATTCACACTGTTACATCAGTATGGGCCCTTATTTGTCATTATGAGATCATATTGGTGTTGGTAAATATGCCAGTCTACAGATCCAACACAGGCGTAAGGGATTGACAGTCGGAGGTGAATTCAATGTTTTGGGCATGCAGAGTTTGCTATGGAGTTGCCCAGGTTTTTACTACTTTGTATTACTAAATGTATATTATTCTGGTATGGACATTTGGTATCGGCTAACACGGAAATTGTGGTATCGTGATCGTAGTGGAAATGGGGGGGAAAAATGTGGACCGGGACATCCCTAATGAGCCCCTCTCAAAGCCCCGCCAATGCCAATCCAAATACTTTAGCAACTGTTGCTATCCAGGTCAGGCGTTCCTGGTCAAACTCTACTCTTCTAATGTGTCCGTTGGACAAGGCCGGAATCGTGAGGGAGTAATGTGAAGGGCTAATTGTAAAAGGCAACGTTCACAGAGTGACCGACTGCTTAAACATTATAATGCACACCTGGCGAAAACATTATAATTCACCAGTTTCACGGAGGGATCGACCGGTAAAACGTAGAATAATATCATAACACTGGCATATTAATGACAAAAAATGTTGACAATGGGTGGAATGTCCGTTCAAGCCATTTTGTCCCGACATTGTAGATTCTACAAAACGTTCGCTCTGAAAGAACATACTGAAAGATTTGTGCTGTGTTCTCACTTTCTCGCTAAAAATAGCAGGTTTTCTTTTAACTCTCATTGCAGGCGTTCACGGCTCGCGCGAGCCGTGAACGCCTGCAATGAGAGTTAAAACACCACAAGTACAGCACAGAACAGTTTAGCTCTATAACTGCCATAGACAAGTTTGGACGAGTTAGCCCCGCCCCAAAACAAAATGGCCACCAAATCTTTTTTTTGTATTATTTTTATTTATTTATTTTTTCAAAAAAAAAAAAAAAAGTCATTTTTTTTATCAGCCTGTAATTCCTGTCATCTGTTTTTGTGTTTGTATCGACTCGTACCTGACAGGTACATGGAGTACTTCCCCCTGCCCTCCAACACCAGTTCAGACTACTACTTTGAGAAGAGTGCCAACTACTTTGACTCTGAGGTGGCTGCGCAGCGAGCCGCCGCTCTTCTGCCCAAGGCCAAGATCATCACCATCCTGATCAACCCAGCAGACAGGGCCTATTCCTGGTACCAGGTAAGAGCCATCACCATCCTGATCAACCCAGCAGACAGGGCCTATTCCTGGTACCAGGTAAGACCCATCACCATCCTGATCAACCCAGCAGACAGGGCCTATTCCTGGTACCAGGTAAGAGCCATCACCATCCTGATCAACCCAGCAGACAGGGCCTATTCCTGGTACCAGGTAAGAGCCATCACCATCCTGATCAACCCAGCAGACATGGGGCCTATTCCTGAGGGCCTATTTCATGAAACTTGGATTAACTAATCCAGGTTTTAAGACCCAATCCAGAACACAGATTTACTAATCCTTCTTCTTCGTGGGGTATTATGCCAGGAGGCATCCTTAACGCAAAGACTGCTGTGTTTTAGCTCTTTTAACTCTTGAGAGCGTAAAATGAAACCAAATGGACCCGTGAGGGTCCATTTGGTTTCATTTTAACGCTCTCAAGAGTTAGAGATCTATAAGGGTCTATTTGATTACCAACTGTCCATCATTTAACTGGGGATCACCTGGAATCCTCTCAGGGGCCGCTGGTGGTCCCCGGACCACCTGTAGAAAACCCCTGCTGTACAGAATCCAAAAAAATGGATTCCCGACCTAAAAGGGTTTAAAAGGCTTCTTGGTCTATGACAACTGTAAATAGCATTGCTTAGAGGGGAAAGCATGCAAATGCTGCCTCTCTCAACAGAGCCATAAAACCAGCAGACGAAACTAGTCAGAAATGAAATGAGGCGTGCCGTCGTGCACTATACTGGCAGGCACTGCATCTGTTCGATCCAAGGTTATCCGGGGTTATTGCGGATGAAAAGCGCCTCTCTAATGAACACAGCCTGCCTTATTGTGTGCCTCAGAACATCAGTTTAAAGGATCTGAATCATTGATCTTTATCTTGGATCGTATTGAGCTCCAGAACACCACTGTTAAAGACCGTCGGTAATAGGGAGCGACTTGGGGGACTGCTCAGATATTCATTTAACCCTTTCAGGTCGGGAATCCATTTTTGGATTGTTTAACAGGTGGTCCGGGGACCACCACCAGGATTTTAGGTGGTCCCTAAAGCTAAATGATGGACAGTTGTTAACCATATGGACCCTTATAGATTTGTAACTCTTGAGAGCGTTAAAATGAAACCAAATGGACCCTTACGGGTCCATTTGGTTTCATTTTCAAATTATATTTGAATTCTGAATTACTAGGTCTGAATTACTTCATTTTCAAGAATTGACACAATTATAAAATGTAGACAAATTGTTATTTTGACCAACGTTTTGCCAGTTTATCTCCTATCTCCTCTCCTAAATTGTGAACAAAAACTTAATTTTGGGTCAGAGAGATTCAACTCAACATGAAAGGTGGTCTGTGGCTAAAATGCTGATTAAACGGTGGGGCCTGGTATGAAAAAGGTTGAAAACCACTGCTGTACAGTATGTACAGTATTCAAACATTCAAACATTTTTTTTTTATGTAGCTACAGTATATAAATATTTGACGTTTTTTCAGAAAACTTAGGTTAGGCCTAGCCTGGTCTAGCCCTCAATGATTTTGGCCTTGGGGGGCGGGGGTGTCGTGGGATCCATACGGCGGAAGTGCTGCGCTCTGATTTGATCTCACTAACGTGTCGTCATCTCCGGCCCCTCCCGCGCCCGTCCACTGCTGTTCTACGTCACATCATTTAGAGCCACGCCCACCCCGGAAGGTTCACTCCCACTTGAAGGCCACTTTCCAACGTGCGTTAGTCCAGGCTTTCCGTTTTCGCGCAAGGCGAACGAAAATGAAAGCCTGGGTGTCGAGGCTAGGTTAGGCCTAAATGGGTTAAACAATAGCTTGTTTAACACATGACTTTGCAGCAGGGGCTCCAGAATGTTTTTCATGTCTAAGACCCCCAAAATGCTTCCTTAGCCTGCGGACCCTCCCCTGAATTAGCACCACTTAACTTTTCTGCTATATGCCACGTCTCAAGCTAGTGCATTCGTTAAAAAAAAACTTTTTTTAACCCTTATTTTGAAGCGCCAGATCTCCTAAACAGGATGTGCGATGACGTCATGCTGTCTTGACTAACTTGTCCTCTCACGATCTGAGCAAAAGGTTCCGGGTCAAAAGTCAGGAAGTGGCATCTAGCCCTAGTGGATCTACCCGTGTGCTCCACGACATTCAGGGGCAGATTTTTGAATGCATTGGATTGAATGGGTGCAAATGGGACAAAAAAATGTGTCCCATTCGCCCATTCTCTCCCAAATGAAAGTCAGCCACGGGATCTTTATCAGACGATGCGCACGGACTAATGGATGGATTAAAGAATGAAATCTACATTTTGTCATGTTCTGCGCCTCCCTCGTGTTCGGTGCGCGTTGCCCCACGGTAAGAACGCGACGAGCGCGTGATCTGCGATAAAACTATTACGAATTCTACACAATTAGAGAATGTAGAAGTATGGTTATTTTGATCTGTATGTTTGCCTGTTTTGTTTGCGAAAACACATCCTGGAGTTTTGGACAAAAGCAAAAGAAATCTTCAATTTTGGGGTCTGTGGGGCGAAAATGTCATCAAGTCTGCGGCCTATGGCTCAAATTCTGAATAAATAGTGGACCCTGGTATCAAAAAGGTTGAAAAACCCTGCTTTATTCCTATCCTGTATGATTTCGCTTGAATTCAGCCTATAGGCCTAATCTATTTTGAAATGAGGCAAGTGTTGAACTCCAAAATTAAGGAAGATTGGTACGATGCTAAGCCGCCACACTAACCCACACCTTTCTTGTTTATTTAGAATATTGTTAAACGTTTAAATGTTCCTATGCACATTAGTAGTTGGGTACCACGCCCAGCCACTAGAGGGTGCCGTCGGTTAAGGAACACATTACAAACATGTTGGTTATTCTGATAACTGAAACGTATCACTATTGAGAAAGTCCTTCTTGCTTAAAGCAGGGGAAACATTATTTCCATCATGTGATTTGATTTACCGGAACCAAATGGACCCTAGCGGGTCCATTTGGTTCCATTTGTACACTCTCAGGAAGAAATGTAAATGTGTGTAATTCCCCGTTTAATTAATGGGAGGTGTTGCCTGTTGCCATGCGTCTCATCATGTTGCCTGTTGATGTTGACATTGCTAGTTGATATTGATCAAAAATATTGCTTGTGTATCAGTGCCTTTAACGCTGTGCGTCCCACCTCGCTGCCCCCCCCCCCCACAGCACCAGAGAGCCCATGACGACCCGGTGGCTCTGAAGTACTCCTTCCACAACGTGATCACGGCGGGCCACAACTCCCCCGTCAAGCTGCGGGTGCTCCAGAACCGCTGCCTGGTGCCGGGCTGGTACGCCATCCACATGGAGCGCTGGCTCAACCACTACCACTCCAGCCAGGTATGGTTTACGACCAGGGGGTTTTCAACCTTTTTTGACTCCAGGGGTGGTCCCTGGAGTCAAAAAAGGTTCCAGGTGGTCCCCAGGCTAAATGATGGAAAGTTGGTTAACCAGATGTAACTCTTGAGAGTGTAAAAATGAAACCAAATGGACCCTTGCGGGTCCATTTGGTTTCATTTTTACGCTCTCAAGAGTTAAAATATTCATCATCTGAATTAGCACCACTTTCACAAGAAGTTTACACTGTTTTGTTGGCAAAATCCAGCCTGGAATTGTGGACGAAACCAAAAGAATTCTTTCATTTTAGGTGCTTGGTGTGAAAATGTAATCAAATGGTGGTCCGTGGCCCAAAAGCTGAATAAATGGTGGTCCCTGGAGTCAAAAAGGTTGAAAACCCCTGGCTTACTTGATGACTATTTCTATGCAAGTATCCATTGGATGCATTACCTTCCATTGTTCTCGTTTACTGTATTGCAGTGGTTTTCAACCTTTTTCATACCAGGGCCCACTAGTTATTCAGCATTTGAGTCACGGACCACCATTTGATTACGTTTTCACCTCAAAGACCTAAAACTAAAGGAATTCTTTTGGTTTTGGTTTTCACAATTCCAGGCTGGAATAGACCCGTATCTCAGACTGATATATCCCATACTCTGAGGGGACGGCGGCCATCTTGGAAGATAAGGCACAAGTTATATTTAATGGAATGTGGATGCAACTACACACACCCAGCAGCAATGGATGTGATGACAGGCGGAGAGAAGATACTACTACTAATACTAGCCATACTACTACTACTACTAGTACTACTACTACTAATACTAATACTAGTACTAATAGCAGTAACTACACATGCCAGCAATGGATGTGATGACAGGCGGAGAGGAGATACTACTAGCACCACTCCTACTACTACAATGCCAACTAGTATACTACTACTAGCAATACTACTACAACTACTAATAGCAATACTACTACTACTACTAGGCTACTACTAATAGTAGTACTACTACCACTCCTACTATTTCTAGCAGTACTACTGCTAGCAACACTCTTTCTCCTCCTCCTACTACTACTAGCAGACCTACTACTACTAGCACTACTACTACTACTAGCACTACTACCACTGCTACCAATGCTAATGCAACACTCCGACTACACTCTACTACGCTAATGCAACACTCCTGCAACACTCCTACTACTACAACTACTACTACTACTAACAGAACTACTACTACTAGCACGACTACTACTACTAGCACTACTACTGCTACCAATGCTAATGCTAGCAACATGCTAATGCTAACATGCTAACATGCTAATGCTAACATCCCAATGCTAACATGCTAATGCTAACATGCCAATGCTAACATGCCAATGCTAACATGCCAATGTTAGCATGCTAATGCTAACATGCCAATGCTAACATGCTAATGCTAACATGCTAATGCTAACATGCTAATGCTAACATGCTAATGCATTAGCATAGTACTGCTAGTAGTAGTAGTAGTAGTACTGCTAGTAGTAGTAGTAGTAGTAGTACTGGTAGTAGTAGTAGTAGTACTGGTAGTAGTAGTAGTAGTAGTGGTAGTAGTAGTAGTAGTGGTGGTAGTAGTAGTAGTAGTGGTGGTAGTAGTAGTAGTAGTAGTACTGCTAGTAGTAGTGGTGGTGGTAGTAGTAGTAGTAGTACTGCTACTAGTAGTACTGCTAGTAGTACCGGTAGTAGTAGTACTGCTAGTAGTAGTAGTAGTAGTAGTAGTAGTACTGCTAGTAGTAGTAGTACTGCTAGTAATAGTAGTAGTAGTAGTAGTACTGCCAGTAGTAGTAGTACTGCCAGTAGTAGTAGTAGTAGTAGTAGTAGTAGTAGTAGTAGTAGTAGTGCCTGTAGTAGTACTGGCAGTAGTACTGGCAGTAGTAGTAGTAGGAGTGGTGCTAGTAGTAGTACTGCTAGTAGTAGTAGTTTTAGTAGCATCGGTTTTAGTAGAATGCATTCACATTCCATTGAGCATCACACTTGTTTACATGTGCCTTATCCTCCAAGATGGCCGCTCACCTTCTGGGCCTTTCAGAGTATGGGCCCGAGATACGGGTCTATTCTGCAAACAAAACAGTGTAGACTTCTTAATTAAATAGTGCTAATTCAGATGATTAATATTTTAACTCTTGAGGGTGTGAAAATGAAACCAAATGGACCCGCAAGGGTTAGAGGGCAGACACCAGATACACGACGACGTAGTCATGCGTCCGGGTTTCGGAGACGTGGCGCTTTAAAATAAGGGTTTTGACTGAAAGCCCAGAGCCGTAGCATATACTAGCATAACACAACACCGTCACGTTCGGCGCAAGTTGGGTTAAAAAAGGGCCGCGACTAGGTTAGCATCCTAAGGCGAACCGGATTGGAACCTGCTGTGACCGAGGTCGAGGGTCGCGAGATGATTTCGCCCCTTCCTGCAAAAAAAGAAGCACATGCACTGAAGGAAGACTGGAGGTCAGTTGTTCTCCCCTGGTTGGTGTACAATTATAGATAATTGACACGGGTGAACAAATGGGTTACGAAATCTTGTTGGGATAAAAACAAGACTCACTCCTTAAAATGGCAACTAAAAAACACGGTGAAGCAGCCTTTTGCTTCTATGGACCGACGGCGTGGAACAAACTCCCATTATACATTCGACAGGCAGCCTCTGTAGACATTTTTAAAGCACAACGCAAGACGTACTTCTATGCACTTGCTTTTAACTGATTCTCTGTGATTCTATATTTTATGATTTTATATTTTATGCCTTATCTCAGGTCCTCACTGTACTGCTTCTTTGATGTATTTTAATGATCTCTTTAATTTTTACCCACTTTTTTTTGTCTTCTTCTCTATTGCAATGTAAAGCACTTTGAGCTGCATTTTATGTCATGAAAGGTGCTATACAAATAAAGATTATTATTATTATTATTATTATTATTTTATTTACGACACAGGCGCCTTTGTAAATTTTGTAAAAAAAAAAAGAAAAAAAAAAAAAAGGAAAAAAAAATGCTTCCATAATATTGTGTGTGTTCTCATGTCAGTGTGTTCAGTATTTATTGGCTATCGATTCTGATCTGAACTGCTATAAGCATGAAGAATATCTTAACGCTTTACACTCCTGTGTCCTCCTTTGTCTCTTCCAGCTGCTGGTCCTCGATGGCCAGATGTTGAAGACTGAGCCGGCCTCAGTCATGGACAAAATCCAGAAGTTTCTAGGCCTGGCCAACGCCGTCAACTATCACAAGATCTTAGCGTGAGTGTCTTCATGTTAAAGGACCGCTTCACCACTTTTCAACGTATCTTCATATAATATGTCCTCACTAATGTACATGATAAAATACCACTTTTTTTCTACTCAGTCTGTGCCTCACCAGAGGCACAGACTGTCACAGAATGCAGGCTTTACCGTATATTCCTGAAAAGTTGCGATGCAAAAATGGCAGCCATTGTTCTTCCGATAATAAAAATATAAATATTTTTTCAAAAACACATTGTTTAAAAAAATCTGCAGAATGATGATCATTGGATCATTGGAAGAGGTTTCTGAACTGGCACAGGCCTCCTTTGAGACACAGACTGAGTAAGTGGTGAAGTGGATCATTTTTGCGAAGTGTCAAATGCGGTTAAAGTCGGTTAAAGTTCTCAGTTGGCATGATCGATCGATGATGGATTCCCCAAGATATACAGTATTTTCTGTGTGGATTTTCAGTATTATGTCTTTTATGTAGATTTGCTGTTGTCTGTCATTAGTTGTTTTTGACTGATTTCCTAAACTTTGTTATTTGATCCTTCAGGTTTGACCCTAAGAAAGGCTTCTGGTGTCAACTGCTAGAAGGAGGAAAGACCAAGTGTTTGGGGAAGAGTAAAGGACGGAGGTACCCTGACATGGACCCCGAGGTACGACCATGTCTTTCACATTTCGTGTAACATTCTTTCAGATTTCGTTTCGTAGGACGGCCTTTTTTGCCTGCTTTGTGCCGTAGAGGTCGTCACGGGGGGTCTGTAGCCGAAAAAAAACAAGTTCATCCGAGACCCGTCGGTCCGGCGGTGTGTTTTTATCAAAGTCACTCAACAGGCTCGGAATCGGACACATTCTCCTCGGAACTCGAACCTGTCAATCATTATGTGTAAAACCCGAGTGTATCCGAGAAGTATACGTTCTACTGTGTGTTGTACTACAACACACTTTGCAACACTGGTCTCCAGGCAGCGCGCTGCCCTGGGCAGCACTGCTCTGTGTGGAAAGAGACAGAGGAGGAAAAAGCGTTGCTTTTTTCTCCTCTCTCTCTCAGCTGCAGCTACATTAGCTACATTGCGCTGCAGCTGATGGCAGGTTAATAATATTGCAGGTGTTTAATTCTAGACTACATTATATCACAGACCCCAGCTAAAACACTGTTGGCCCAAACGGCGTGAAAGCTCAATGCAAGTTAATATGACAAAGTTGTGTGCGTAAAAGGTAAACCTCCTCCTCCTCCTCGTCCTCGTCCTCCGCACACGTGGAGAGTGCAGCCTGCAGCGGTGCAGCCTCTCTCTCTGTCTGTCTGGGTCTCTCTTCCATACTCTCTCGTGAGTGTTTATAATAAAATGGTAACTGGTCAATACGTCGACTATATTAGTTCATAAAGTCGGGTCTCTTGGAATACCCCCTTGCATGTCGCATTTCGGACGGGTTCGGCGCCGCCATTTGAAAGAAATCTCGGAACAGTTCGGAATCGGAAAAAATGCCACGGATCGACTCAGTTCTGGTTTATTTATTTTGTAAATATTTTCGGAACAGTTCCGAATCGGCAGCATAGAGCTGCGCAGTGACGTCACCGCCCCTGTTCCGGAAGTCTTTTGCCAATTCATTTTTCTCATAGACTTTTCGAAAATAATTTATATGAAGACGATTACGCCGCGGACAAAGCCAACTCGAGTCGTGACGAATCATGATGACACACAAACCTTTGGGACAATAAAATAATTTCTAAGATGAAAAACGAAACAAAAAGTCTTGTATCATGCCGTTTTCTACTTCTTCCCAATTATATATTATATGACGATATTGTGTTTGTTGTCATGATTTGTCACGACCTGAGTTGGCTTTGGCCGCGGCGCAATCGTCTTGATATAAATTATTTTCGAAAAGTCTATGAGAAAAATGAATGGGGAAAAGACTTCCGGAACAGGGGCGGTCACTGCACAGCTCTATGGCACAGAGTTATTTCGGTTTTCGGATGGAATTTTTGACACCCGTGAAGACCCTCTAATGTGCCGTACTCTGCTGCAGGCCTGGATGTAACATTTTCCAATTGGGGTATTTTTCAGTTACAGGACTTACATTAGTCAAGTAAAGCATCAATAATAACATCAGTTGTTGCTGAAGTTGCAACAGACACGCAGCATGCATAAAGCTAAAGGTCTGACTCAGAGAGTTTTCTGTTTAGAATGATGAAATGCTGTTGGTTTAGTGGTGACACAGCTGTACTGTAGTTAGTCAGTAGCAGTGGTAGTGTTTCAAATCATTTTAATTATAAGCAATTTAATTTGAAATATCTGAAAAAATTTGAAATTTGGGTTGTTTTGCATGCCATAACGTTTGGTGGGGCAGTCTGGGCATTTAGGGGGGGCGTACCCTCCCCATGCCCGTGCTTAGATCTGGCCCTGCTGTACTATGTGTGTGATCCCCACAGTAAAATCTCTTCTCTTCTCCATCCAGTCCCAGGCATTCCTCAGGGACTACTACAGGGATCACAACATTGAGCTGTCCAAGCTGCTGTACAGGATGGGTCAGCCGCTACCCAGCTGGCTCCGGGAGGAGCTGGTTCACACCAGGTAGCAGGGACCGCCGCGGTGGTGGTCCACGAGAAAAAAAAAACACGACACACACACACACGACACAACACAAGACTGAACCCACGCTGCCCATCAACCCCTTCCCATCGAGGGAATCTCCAGGGATTGTGCCAAGGAACTCTGGGAGGGGGGGAAGACTGAAGTGGGACACGATGTCACCGCCACACTCGGTTCCCGGTGAGAAACCGATCAAAATGGAGATTTTGAACACGTGATGGTAGTGTGATCTTCATGAAATAAAGATGGACGACGATGGATGAAGGAAGAAGAGTGGGGGCGGTTGAGGAGAAATGCGGCGAGACGTTATTTAACGCGTTCTTCTCCTTCTCTCTCTCTCTCTCTCTCTCTCTCTCTTTGTTAGCCTTTTTTTTACACACAACACGTAGTTCGGGCAAAGCCGTGCGGTGCAGGATTGCGCCACATTGTTACGTTGGCGACGCACACCTCCTACTTCTCCACTATTGTTGTGCCCGAACTAGAAAAAGTCTTCGTATTAAAAAAATCAGAAAAAAAACGAAGGCTGAGATCCAAGAAAGAGAGATAGAGAGAGGTTAGTGCCGTCGGACCCGACAGCGGTCGCTTCTTCTCAAAAACGCAACGACGAGCGATCGCGTTTTATTTTTTTCCCCCCTTGCCTACGACTACAAACATGTACTGTAATGAATTTTGTCGTGTTTGAGCACGGTTTTAAAAGCAGGCAATGCAGAATGAAATGGAACTACTGTAGATTTTTACTAGCGAGAACTCGACGGACAAGACAGACGGCCGAACGGATACCTCCCCGTCCGTCGGCGGCGGGGGAAAAAAAAAGGAATGTTTGGTGTGGGATTTAGCGGGCATCACTGACTGAGGCTACGGGTCGTAGCCGATAGGCCTTGCTAGGATATAGTTATCGCATTTACAAGTGCCAGGACAGAATCTTTCAATATACCTATTATTATCATGTGGACGTTTATTTTTTGGAGGGTTCTTTTTTTTTGTTTGTTTGTTGTTGTTTTTTGTTTTTTACCCAGATTTTTTTTGTGTTTGTTTTTAACTTTTCTACGAGGCTGTTGGCGATGCGTTGCATTATTGTAGAATGTACCACAACGCAAAAAAAACACTACAGCTCAGTTTAGTTTTTTGTTTTTTTCGTGTCACGTCGGGATGCAGCTGTACGACAGCCTGTTTTTTTTTTTGTTTTGTTTTGTTTTGTTTGGTTTGGTTTGTCAGTGTCTTAACCTTCTCTGGAGTCATTCTCATGGCTGAATCGGCTAAAGCAAGTGGTTTTCAACCAGTGGTACGGGGACCACCTGCAGGGCTTGACACTAACACTTGCCCGCTTGCCCGGGGCAGGTAAAACAAATGGTGGGGCAAGTGAAGACTGCTACCTGGTTGCCCGATCGGGCAAGTGTACAACATAGTGCACTATAACACAACACAAGATAAATTTGTCTTGAAGGCAGTCATTGCACTCTGCCTCTGTGTCTTTCCCTGCTTTCTAGCTATCCACAATTCCAGGCTGGATTTGGGAAACAAAACAGGCAAATTAACATACACATCACAATGACCAATAATCTTCTACATTCTCTAGTTGTGAAGAGGGCTAATTAAGATGATGAATTTTAACTCTTGAGAGTGTAAAAATGAAACCAAATGGACCCGCAAGGGTCCATTTGGTTTCATTTTTACGTTCTCAGGAGTTACATCTGGTTAACCAACTTGGAACCTTCTCAGGGACCACCGGTGGTCCCCGGATCACCTGCTGAAACCCCTGGTTTAAAGCACCCAAGTAGGAAGTAAACTTAAATGCAAAATTTGCAATATATTTTTGGGGGGCAAGTGACCATGACCTGAGGGCAAGTAGAACCTGACTTGCACTTGCCCGATGGGCAAGTGCCTCGGAGACCTTAGTGTCAACCCCTGCACCAGTGGTCCTCCAGAGAGTTCCAGGTGGTAACTAGGCTAAATGATGGACAGTTGGTTAACCAGATGCAACTCTTTGAGAGCTCTCAAAGAGTGTTTACACTCTCAAGAGTTAAAATATTCATCATCTGAATTATTCCACTTAATTAAGAAGTCTACACAATCAGAAAATGTAGAACAATGACTATTTTTGATCTAGGTTTGCCTGTTTTGTTTTGCGGAAATCCAGCCTGGAATTGTGAACAAAACCCCAAAAGAAGTCTTTAGTTTTGGGGCTCAAATGCTGAATAATTAGTGGTCCCTGGGATCAAAAAGGTTGAAAACCACTGGGCTGAAGGATCGGCGCGGAGGGATGAACGTTGAAAGCACAATATTTAAAACAAAAAGAAAAACGTATTCTAGAGAGCAGCGACCATCGTCTTTTTTTTTCCGCCATCGTATACACGTCGTCGGAAAGCACATACAAGTCGTACCAATGGATCTTAACTACAGTCTGTGAAGGCAAACATAAGCTAGGTGAATATCCATTTAATACCACGGTCCAGTCCAAGAGTTTCAAAACAGGATGTACAGAAGAAAAAAATATCTATAATCTGTTTGGTATCAGTTTTCACCAAGGGGTGGGGGTAAGGGGGCAGTTGTCAAACTTTTTTTCTTTTTCTTTTTGTAAACCTATCCCGTGTTTCATTTCATTTTAGCAGTCGCTTTTTTAAGTTGACTCTTGGGAGAAGGAAAGAAAAAAAGAAAGAAAACATAACCCAGTAGGCACAGTGAGGCCCCCGGGGAACGAATTAGTGACGTCTTGATTGTGCCCAAACCAAGGCAATGCAAGACTATAGTCCAATCTGGCTCCCAGAATGTTGCCTGAATTGGGGAGGCAATATTCTGGGGATGGATTGGGGAGTGTTGGATTGAGGCTCGACTAACTCAACCCATTGTGTCTCACCCTCGATTCGAGTTTCTGACACCAGATTATACAGTAGTTCCTGACGCCAGATTATAGCTGCAGCAACATTCTAGCTTTTGACGCTAGATTCTACAGTAGTTTCCGACACTAGAGTCTAGTTATTGATACTAAATGATAGTTTCTGATGCTAGGATCTACTTTTTGACACTAGAATCTAGTTTCTGACACTAGAAACGAGTTTTTGACACTAGAATCTATAGTTTCTGATACTCGATTCTAGTTTTTCTGAAAAATCTGTGTTTCTGTGTCAGTGATGCGAACATATTTCAAGCCAAGGACCACCAGAATTATCCATATTTGGCTGCAGACCCCCATCTGAAAACATGTTGTTCTAGGGATCCCCCAGAAGCAAAAATTTGAGTTAAAAATGTTTGCTTCCAAAATAATGTATTCAGAGATTTGCAGCACATTTTCACAATTTCTCAAAAATAGCAGAACTACAAGCTCATATCGCGCCACTCGGTGGCGCGATATGAGCTTGTAGATCTGCTATTTTTCAACAGATAAAACACCAAAACGCGTTCTGTACACAATGGGTTAACTGGAACACGATCAAGACTCCTCTAATTCGTCCCGGTCCTGACCCGTGCTTTACTGGGAACCGATGCCGGCCCGGGAAAAACCCAAACAAAACAGTATGACTTGTAGATAGACCGTTAACAGGCGTGTCTTACCACTGCAACTAGATGTCAAGCGTTGATTACAGAAGCTGCTCTTTTTTGCAATAGTTTTGTACGATGTTCTCTGACGTTAATAACGATGATGATGATGATGATGATGATGATGCACATGTGGGGTTGGGGGGGGGGGGTGTCCTCTTTTTAATTTTCCTGACAGTGTAAAATGTACATAATACGCAGCGCTTGATCAACCTAAATTATTGAATGTGGGGTTTTACACACTCTTCCATCTGCGGTCCACTTTCTTTTCTCACAGTGTGAAATGTCAGTATACTGTACTGAATGGAAGTAGGACGCGATGGTGTTCTTTTTTTTTTTAAACTTCCATTTCATTGTACGGAGGTGCAGTATACGTTACGTCGAACAGGATTGTCGTTTTGTTTTTCCCCTTCTCACATCCTCTCACTGCCAACTGTTGTACATAGGTACCGAATCTCTCTCATTATAAAGTATTAATTAAAGTGATAACAGTGCATAACAGCAACAATGGTACTAATCTCCTGGACTGTATGATAAAGATTTGTAATTGTTGTCAATAATTTTTACAGTGTAACTAATATTGTCGGTGCTTTTTAATTTGCAAATAAAACACCACTGTATTTTTCAGTAGTCGGCCATCTTTGCTTCATTAACCCAGTCACTGCCTTTCCTAACGTTTAGTACGCGTTGTGGAGTCACGCGTTCTCTTCAAAGATGAAGCCAAGCAAAGCAAGGCTGGAAGAACATTGAAATTTGAGGGGGAAAAAGCGAAATTACCACATTCATCCTTAAACCATGTGTGCTATACTTTTGATGTTTAACCTTTATTGAAAAATAGCAGGTGTTCACGGCTCAGGCCGGCGTACACCCACGGCCTATGAAGGCTATGAGCCGTCATAGGCCTATGGCGGCCTATGACAAAACGTTCACTCTTTCAGAGTGAACGTTTTGTAGAATCTACTGTACAATGCCAGGTCAAAATAGGTTAAAACCTACCCTTAATGTATCCATATGTAAAATCTTAGCGTGTACAACGTGTAACAAAAACGCACACACGGATTGTCCCATTTGGTCACATTTTGTGCACGCTGCTGCTTGTTAAATGTGTACTACTGTAGGTAACTTGACTGGCGGTCACTGACGGTACTGCACTGAAAAAAAAAATCTGAGCTAAGCAAGTCTTGTAATCTTAGATCTAGACTTAAAATAGCAATTCTCATGTTTTAAGGATATACTAACCTAAGAGAAAATTGTATAAGATTATCAACCTGGTTTTTATAACATATTTCTAATTACAAGAATTCTTACCCAGTACAATTCACTTACCCCACGGACAGATTATTTTGCTTGTTTGTAGTACTTTTACATTCAAATATATATAGTATTATATTATATTATATTATATTATATTATATTATATTATATTATATTATATTATATTATATTATATTATATTATATTATATTATATTATATTATATTATATTATATTATATATAGCTTATATTTAGACTGCCTTT
Source organism: Benthosema pterotum (assembly GCA_039105355.1). Classification (NCBI taxonomy): domain Eukaryota; kingdom Metazoa; phylum Chordata; class Actinopteri; order Myctophiformes; family Myctophidae; genus Benthosema; species Benthosema pterotum. Next base: position 1,347,289 of record CM076984.1, on the reverse strand, counting down.
TTTGCAGTGTGGAGTTTTTAGATCGAGTCCTACATTTCCCATTATCCCTTGCGCGTTTCAGATGTTCAATGAGACGTGTGTGTGTGTGTGTGTGTGACGTCATTTTCCGGGGAAACAGTAACCCCATCACTTTTCGATAGAAAACATATTTTAAGAACAGGCTCTGGGGGCTGAAATTCAGGGAATGGCTTATGTGACAAAAATATGCCTGTCATAATATCAATTTTAAGATTTGTTTTAATGAAAATGTTACCTAGTGTGTTTTCAAAGTTACCCTTAAAGCTAAGATAGCTAAAAACATATTTGTTTAACTAGATCTGGATCCAGCTTACGCTTTGCACACAAGTAGGCTGCTTGTGCACAAGCAGAGCAACCAGAGATATCTGACTTAAAGAAATACTTTTAGAGATCTCTTAAAGGGGAATTCCACCCATTTGCAACATTTTTCTGAGAGTGTACAAATGCAACCAAACCCTAACAGGTTCATTTGGTTCCATTTGTACGCTCTCAGAGCGTACAAATTGCACACTCTAAGAAAAAAAAAAAAAAAAAAAAACGCCTAAAGAAATCCAATAACATGGTGAAAATACATCTTGATGATGTCATCAAGATGTTTCACCATGTTAGTGGTTTTCTTCAGACCTCCATTTCTAGCAAACACGGAATGGCGAAACGTTTTGATCATGTCCACCCAACACCTCTAGGGTATACTAATGACATATTAGAATGTTGAAAATGGGTGGGGTTCCCCTTTAATTACGCCACTATTACGTCATCACCTGAACTCACCAATCGTGGAGTACTGTGAGGGACGACAGTGAACCGACCACTTGCACTCGCTTGCTCTGCTAGATCAGCACTCGGTAGATTGCAAACTTGATGCCATGGCCTACTTGTGCACGAGCAGGGGTCTAGTGCGCGTCCCCCCTCCACTAGTAGGCAAAAGTAGGCCTGTTTTTTTTGTCTTGTCATTTACTTTTATGGATGCAATTAGGCATTGTAAACAATTTAGGCATTGTAAACTATACTTGCTATACTTGTTTTAATAGCGTGTCTGTGTGTGTTGCGCAGGTGCCCGCAAGTGCAAGTGTGCATGCACGTCTTAAAGGGGAATTCCACTCATTTTCAACATTTTACTATGTCATTAATACACCTTAGAGATGTTGGATGGACACAGTAAAAAAGTTCCCCCAACATTGTACAAATGTGAACCAAATGGACCCGCAAGGGTTCATTTGGTCGCACTACAACACTGTGCATGAGCGGAGCGCACCGATACTCATGAGAATAGTTCGAAAGGTTTCTCACTTACATCTTGTGATCACTTACATTTGTGGCTGGCCACAAATGTCGCAAGAAAATTGCTAGTCTAGCAATCCAGAGAACAGAGGTGCTAATTTCTACTTTTTCTTTATTTTGTGTTCTTTACGTGTGTTTTAGTCTGGCTAGAAGATTGAGTGAATCAGATTTTTTTTCCTCGAAACAACGTGTTGTATAATGACGAATGGAGTCCATGCAATTAACTAACATTTAACAAAAGGAAATTGTGTCCTAGTCTGTATCCTGTAAGTTATTATGATTTAACTTACAGGTTATTTGTTCTGGTCTTTATCTGATAAAAAACAAGAACAAAATGTTGTTTGTGATGGTTTACTTTCAGAAGATGTATTGCAATAAAGCTGTAATCAATAGAATACACAGTCCTGGATACACAGTAAGTCAACAGCAAAATGAAATATACCTTAGGCAGGCCAAGCAATAAGAAAAATCACACCTATGTGAAGCTGTAGAAAGAGAACACTGAAATTGAGATAAACACCATACAATTAACATTTTTAAAGCTAGGGTTAGCTGACAGTAACCCCAATAACACTATACCTAACCTTAACCCTGACCTCAGTAAAACTATTTTAAACCTATTCTTAGCCCCCAAAGCACCCCCAAAAGAATCAACATTGAGTGTTGATTATACAGAAAATAATAATATATATCATTGGATTGGCTGACCAAGGAACATCGAAATTATTTGATTGGCTGAGCAAGGAAGGTGATGTATGATGATGTAAAACTTTCTTTTACTGCGTCTTTTTTATCCCACGATTTTGCAACCCCATACAACACAGTGATGTCAGAGATGACAGGAGTGTGTCCAGATATGCACACCCTTGTTATATTAGTGTGCGCCGCACAGTGCCCTCACTGCGGTCAGTGCACCTGGAAGTGGCCTTAAGGGAATCCAAGATGGCGTCAGGTGGAGGACATGGAGATTGCGAATGGACAGCGGCTATCCAATCGCTGTTGTCGGCTTTGTATGCGGCTACCTTTGAAATTGAAGTGCTACCTCAACTCGTTCAAACTATTCTAAACAGCAAACATGAGATTCTTCACCATGACGATCAACACGAGCCGTTCTACTCGTCGCTTGTGGCGCTCTCCGCCCATTACTTCTCCACTGTGTGTGGACAAATTCCTGGTAGTCTGTTTCCGTCAGTGGCAGCGCTGTGCAAAGTACTGATGGAATTCTGCCTACAGAGGCTGGAGAACCCGGACAAAGCCTGTGCTGCGTCCCAGAAACACCTGGTCCTTTTGATAAAAGGACTTTGCACTGGCCGCAGCACACTTGATCGCACAGAGATCATTACCTTCATTGCTATGATACAGTCCGCCAAGTTCCCTCAATCTGTAAGGCAGCTTTTAAATGTGGAAGAGAAGCCAGAGCTCAAGGATGTGCAAATGGACCTCTTCAATCAGCTGACTACCTTGGCCTCTCCATTGGCACCGCACGTTCAGGCGGAGAGTGATTGTGAAGACCAAAGAACAGCGGCGGATCAGTCCCTTCAGGCCTTTGTCGCTCAGAATGTGCTAAGCTTGCAGGAACTAGGTGGGTCTGAGAGGTTGCTACGAGTGTGCCTCAAGCTGCCCTACCTTCTTCAGTATATCAGCCATTTTCAGGATGCTGTATCAGCCAACTCATTCTTCGTCATGCCTGCAACTTTGGCCGATGCAACTGTAGTCCGCAATGGGTTCAATTCATTGGTGATTGACGTGATTATGGCCTTGGACACCCTCTCCCTACCAGTTCTGGAGCCACTGACACCAAGCAGACTACTAGATGTGACCGTGTTGTCTCTGAGCTGCCTCTATGCTGGTGTAAGCGTGGCTACTTGCATGGCAATTTTGCAGGTAGGCAATGGCTTTGCCGTGACAAAGGAGGAAGATTATGAAAATGATGGAGCCACCACCGTTCAGAAATGTCTGGAAATCTATGAGATGATCGGACAAGCCATCAGTAACTCTCGTAGAGCGGGCGGTGAGCACTATCAGAACTTCCAGTTGTTGGGGGCCTGGTGCCAGTTAAACGGTCTGTACCTGATCCTAAACCTGAGCCCCACTGTCCTGGCTGATAAAGGCAAAGAGAGGGAACCTCTGGCTGCGCTGCGTGTTCAAGACATCGCTGCACACACCGAAGATGGAGCCTGGTCCCGGACACTTGGCCCTGAGAACAGCGGCCGAGGGTTTGGAGTTCTCTCTGTAATCCTGGCTAACCACTCCATCAAGCTGCTGACTTCGCTTTTTCAGGACCTTCAAGTAGAGGCTCTGCACCGGGTAGGCAACAACAACGGCTCGTTCAGTGATGGTCCTCCAGCTGAGCTCAACATCATGGCTCAGAGCACCTCCACCCAGAGAGTTCAAAGGCTCATAGACTCTGTACCGCTGACAGACATGCTGTTCACTTTGCTGTCTATTTCATATGGGAAGGCATGTGCCCTCCAGCGTCAGGCAACTGAAGATGACCTCAGGGGCAACGTCTTGGCTCTCCGTGAAGACCCAGAGCGGTTCCTAAGTTTGGCATGTAGCATTCTGACCTTCACCACTTCCATGCTGCAGTCTCGGAACAACCTCATCCGCAACTACCTGAGCATGTCGCTTACTGAACAGCACATAGCTACATTGGCCAGGATCATCAAAGATGTAGACAAAGATGCCAAGAAAGCAGATGTGTTTTACCAGGCGCTTTATCACTTCAACCACACCCTGGTGACTTCAGACCTCCCATCCCCAGCCTTGCAGAACACCCTTCTTCAGAAGCTGGGAATTGCGCCTTTTTCAGACGGCCCATGGCCTCTCTACATCCACCCTCTGTCCCTCTCGGTGCTCTCGAGACTTCTCCTTACATGGCAGAATAAAGCCAGTCCTCAAGGAGAATCAGATGTGTCCAAGTGTATGAAGGTTTGGGAAAGGTTCCTGGAAACACTGAAGCAGTACACCATCCAAGGTCACCTACACACAGACAAGGACCTCAACGTGGAACACTTGCAGCTGTTGCTGCTGCTCTTCCACAAACTGTCTGAGCAGGACAGGTGCTCTGTTTTCGCGTTAGTCACCCAAGCCATCACAGAGGTGGCCCGGAACAAAGACACCCAGTTGAAGACTGTACCCCTCAACCTGGCACGCCTGCTTTTGGTGTTGGATTACCTGTTGCACCACTACTCCAAGGCACCCTCTTACGTCTTCGAACAAGTACAGTACAATCTTCTCACCCCACCATCCTCTGGGCCAAGTTCTGTTCAGGATGGAGGAGAGCGGACCAAGCTCCCTCTCTACTACAGTTTTAAGGAGGTTGAGGACAACTGGACCAAGCACTGCCTATCGGATTCCACCACGCGGCCTAGGTTCTATTGCGTACTGTCCCCTGCGGTATCTAGATACGACATTAGCAGACTAGACGGCAAGGTATTTCCCCAGCTATTTGGCGGTGCAGTGAAATATGATGAACTTTACTCATGGCTTATTACACTCTTGGCAGCAGGGTCTCAGTTTGACATTGAAAGGAGACAAGAAAACAAACCAATCACCCCCACAGAGGCCTGCTCGCTTCAATACTACTTCCTGGTGCTCTGGAGGATTCTGGGAGTTCTGCCACCCTCAAAAGCCTATATGGAAGAGCTGAAGACTGGCTGTAGTGACCCAAGTGAGAGCGTCATTCTTCAGACTTTACGGTGGTCCTCTCGTCTGTGTGTTCCCACCTATGTGAACTGGATCAAGGAAAACCTGGTTAAGCAGGGAATGACAGCAGACCAGGCCATCTCTCTGATCGAGACAACAGCGGCCAAATGCAGCACTGTGAAGTACGACATGGAACTAGCAGAGGCATACATCGCCAGGCATATTTCTGCCTTTTCCGCCATGGACCCAGATGCAGTCCTGACACTTCATCAGCTGCCCTCACTCCACGCTATCTGCACACTAGATGCTGTAATTTCTAAGGTGAAAGTGTCTCTAGGTGAGCATCTATCCAAACTGACCACAGAGAACACCGCGAAAGCCTCAGAGATCACCAAAAACCTGCTGCCTCTCACACTACAGTTGATTAATATTTACACTGCCTTCACAAGGTCTTACATGGTAATGAGTCTCCCAGACGAGGGAGAGAACAAGTCTAAACTTCAAGGCTATGCAGCAGTTCTCTCCATTGGCTCCTCGCACTGCAAGGCCAACACGCTTGGTCATAGTGTGATGAAAAACCTGCCTTTGGCTGTGCAGAGGTTGTGTGAGACTTGGAATAACATTCACACCAATGGGTTTCCCAATGCTGTATCATGGCATGATGCATTTGCCAGCCACACCATTCCATCAGAGAGCTACATCAGTGCCATTCAATCTGCTCACTTGGGCACATTAGGCTGCCGCTCCCTGGCCCTAGGCTCCTCTCTCAAACACATCCTCCTCTCACTGGTTCATCTCACCAAAGACCTTATAGTCACTGGGCAGCCGACCCCTTCACAGGCAGTGTGCACACTGATGCCTCTCCTTCTAGAGAGCAGCACGGAGAGTGTAGCTGAGATCAGCAGACTATCACTCGAGTGCATCCTGGGTGCTACAGAATCGGATGCCTTCTCGGCCCGCATCTATGAACGCCTGATCACTAGCTGTTACAACATCATTGTCAACCACTCAGACCCCAACAGTGGTTTGGATGAATCTGTGCTGGAGGAATGCCTACAATATCTTGAAAGGCAGCTTGAAAGCAGTCCAGCCTGCAAGGCTATGGAGGAATTCTTTTCATCCAGTGGTGAATTGGTCCAAATTCTCATGACGACTGCCAATGACAGCCTGTCGGAAAAGTTCTGTAATAGGGTGCTAAAATTTTTCGTCAAACTTTTCCAAATCACAGAGAAGAGTCCAAACCCCAGCCTGCTCTGCCTGTGCAGATCCCTGGCTCAGCTGGCATGTGTGGAGTCATCACGCCTCAAGAATTGGCTCTCACGCATGACAGCAATCCCACCCAAAGACTCAGAGCAGACCGAGATCGTTCAGAAAAATCGACAACTCCTACAGGTGCTCATGACCCATATTGGACATGATAACAGTCAAGTGGGAGAGGGGGTGTACACAGCCCTCCTCTGCACACTCATAACAATGGCCACAGACATGCTTGACAATGGTGACGGGACTTGTTTTCCTGAGCTCCTGGTCCTCATGTCCACTCTGGCCAATGCTGGCCAGGGGGCTGGTCACCTGCAGCTGCACAGGGCTGCCAATGATTGGCTGACTAGATGCAAGAAGTATTTGACCCAAAATGTTGTGGAGAATGTGAGTGCAGTGCAGAAGCATGCAAGCATGCTCGAGTGCTCATGCTGTGTCATGTCTTACTTGGCTGATGTGATGAACGCCCTGAGGCAGAGCAGTGGCCTAGGCTCCTCTGCTCTCTTGGTGGATGGAGAGGAGAAAGCCCTGGAGGTGGACTTGGTAGAAGAGCTTGCTGTGGAGGAGGGCGATTCTCAGGCTGAGGACTCTGATGAAGACTCTGATGAACTTTGCACCTTCACCATCTCTCAGAAGGACTACCTGACCCAGCATTGGTACCACTGTCACACCTGTAATATGGTGGATGGGGTAGGTATGTGCACAGTATGTGCCAAGGTCTGTCACAAAGACCATGATATCTCCTATAGCAAATACGGCTCTTTCTTCTGTGACTGCGGTGCCAAGGAGGATGGCAGCTGCCAGGTGACACAGAATACCTTAGGTGGGAAGAGAACAAGAGCGGCCATGGTCAAACACAGCCCAAGCAATGGAATGGGATCCACCTTCAAAGAATCACCAGTGATCCAGAGCGAGGTGCAAAAAAGCGAGGTGCAAACTGAGGGCGTAATTGAGGTCCTTGCCTCACCCTCCGACAAGGGCACGGTGACCTGTGACGGCAAAGCAGGGGATGAGGACAGGATGAAGAAAAGCAACATGTGTAAGACTATCGAAGGCTGCCAGGAAGAGCTTTTGGCACAAGTGCTGAGGTCGTCCACTGTAGCGGTTATTCTGGAAATGATCAGCTTCCTGATGGATGCCATCCAGACACATTTCCAGCAGGCGGCTGCTGTGGGAAGCAATAGTCATTCCCAACAGGCCTTCAATGAACTGCACAATCAGAGCAAGACTGTGGAGATGACGGATCAGTTAATGGTGCCCACACTCAGCTCCCAGGAAGGAGCCTTTGAGAATGTGCAAATGAAGTACAGTGGTGACCAGGGCCAGACCATCCTGCAGCTCATCACTGCCCATGTCCTGCGTCCTGTGGCCATGTGTGTCCTGTCATCCCCCCGTGGCCCCCGACAGCACCTTGCTGTCAGCCGTGGGAAGGGCAAGATTATGGTTCTACAGCTATCTTCCCTCCTGGAACAGGCTGACTCCAGCAAGAGGAAGCTGACACTGACCCGCCTGGCCTCGGCTCCTGTCCCTTTCACCGTCCTGAGCCTGACGGGTAACCCCTGTAATGGAGACTACCTGGCCGTGTGCGGTCTCAAGGACTGTCATGTTCTGACGTTCAGCAGTGCTGGTTCTGTGTTAGACCAATTGGTGTTGCATCCGCAGTTAGGCACTAGCAACTTTATCATCAAAGCTATCTGGTTGCCTGGCTCTCAGTCTGAACTCGCCATTATCACAGCTGACTTTGTTAACATCTATGACCTGTCTGTGGACACCCTCAGTCCCATGTACTACTTTCTGCTCCCAAGCTCCAAGATCCAGGACGCCACGTTCGTCTTTGATGAAGAGGGGAAGAACATCGTCATCATGTCCTCGGCAGGCTACATGTACACTCAGGTCATGAATGAGTCTAGCAGTGCCCAACACGGCCCATTCTACGTCACCAATGTGTTGGAGATTACCCATGAAGACCTGAAGCATAGCAACGATCAGGTTGCCGGAGGTGGCGTGTCTGTCTATTACTCCAATGTGCTCCAGATGCTGTTTTTCAGCTACAGCCAGGGCAAATCCTTTGCCGCCACCATCAGCCGTAGCACCACCACTGTCCAGAGACTATTTAATATCAATGTCAAAGGCTTAAGTGGTGGCACAGAGACACATCCTGCCCTGTGTCAGTGGTCTGAGATAATGAATCACCCAGGGCTCATGTGTTGTGTGCAGCAGACAACAGGCATTCCTTTGGTCATCATGGTCAAACCAGACACCTTCCTGATCCAAAATATCAAAGCATCCACAACAAACAAAATATGCCCTGCTAAGATCCAAGCTATGGTGGCTATCTGCCATACTGCTAGCAATGAGCAACAGCGAACCACCATGATTGCGCTGTGTGAGGATGGTAGCCTCCGTGTTTACATGGCCAATGTAGACAACACATCATACTGGCTCCAGCCCTCACTACAGCCCAGCTGCGGTCTCACCATCATGAAGCCAGTACGGGCAGCGGCTACCACCAACTCCACTCAGGTGACCTCCCCCATAGACTTCTTTGAGCACAATCACCAACTAACAGAGGTGGAGTTTGGAGGGAATGACCTACTACAGATCTACAACGAACAGCAGATTAAGCTTAGACTTAATTCCACTGGCATGTATGTCGCCAGCACCAAGCCTGGCAAGTTCACGATAGAAGTAATCAACAACAACAGTTCCATGGTGATGACAGGGATACGGGTACAGGTGGGCACTCAGGCTGTTTCAAGGGCTCCATCTTACCTGCAGATCTTTGGTCGCACCATGCAGATAAACCTGGATCATGCTCGGTGGTTCGACTTTCCCTTCACTAGAGAGGAGGCCCTGCAGGCAGACAAGAAGCTCTCCATCATTGTAGGAGCATCCGTTGACTCTACTAGGGTGACCATGCTGGACTCTGTCATAGTTCACGGTAAGACCAAGGAACAGTTTGGTTGGCCAGAGGAATTATCTCAGGACGTCAGCACCTCTGTCAATGTCTCCAGCCTCAATTTCAATCAGGGCAATGGCTCATCTGTTGGCAACGTAGTCACGCCCACCGCTACCAGAGGCAGCGCACTAGATAGATTGGTGGTCAGCTCCCTTGAAGCTCTGGAAAGCTGCTTTGCAGTGTGTTCCTCCAGTGAAAAGGAGAAGAACAAGGCTGCAGCACTAGAACTGGCTACCTGGCTCCTCTCCATCCCGACTCCAACTGGTGTACAGCAGTGGACCAAAAGACTTTTAGCCAGCTTGCACACCTGCCTCACAGCCTACCACAACCACATAGACCAGTCCCTACTGGCTACAGCAGTGCAGTGTCTGAACAGTGAGGACAGAGAGCTGGACCCCGATGTCTTTCAGAGGCTGGTGAGTACAACACGTTCCATTGCCATCGCAAGACCCAACAACCTGGCCCACTTCACAGAGGACAAGCCGAAAATCCAAGGAAGCCAAAAGCCAAGGGATATCGAGACGTGTAACTTCATAATGCAGCTGATGAATAACTTCTGGAAACTCCATGCACTCAAACCAAAGAACGCCTTCCTGGTCCCTGCCCATCGTCCCGGTCTCTCCCATGTAGAAGTAACAGTGAATGCTCTAGTGGACATTATCCATAGATTCTGCATCTGTGAACTAGACTACATCAATATAGCCTCCAAGATATACATGCAAATGTTGCTGTGCCCAGATACATCTGTGAGCTTTGCTTGTAAGCAGGCGCTGATTAGAGTGCTTCGACCAAGAAACAAACAGCACCATGTGACGCTTCCCTTTCAGCCATGTCCCAATAATCCCATAGGGGGCGAAAATGCAGATGATGCCAATGACGAGATGTCTTCAGTGCTGACTGTAGGTGAAGGAAGTCAGGAGCAGAATCTGTCAGGTCAGGGCCCCAGCCCCTCCATGGATGCTGGAACATTCTCTGAGACCTCAGCTTCTGCCCTGGCATCAGGTGACAAGGGCAAAACTTTAGCCACAGAGGGCTCCACACTGCCAGCATCTCCAGAAGAACACAGTGGCAGTGCGAGTTCAGAAAGCAGAGGTCCTGCTATCGACTCTGTAGCAGGAGAATCCAACGTGACAGGACATAGAAGTTCAGGCCCCAGTACTGGGGCCAAAAGCACCACCACAGATGGCTTAAAGAAAGAGGTAGAGAATGAGGGAGATATCCACACCAGCAACAGGCTTCACACTGTGCGCTTGATGCTCCTGGATCGCCTGCTACAGCATCTGCCACAACTGCACAACGTGGACGGAGTCCATGCCATCCCTTATATGAGAGTCATTCTCATGCTGACATCTGACTTAGATGGAGAGGATGACAAGGACGAGGGTGCCCTAGATGACCTCCTGACACAACTAATCACAGAGCTGGGCTTGCACAACAATGACCTATCCAAAAAGAACGAGCGCAGCTCCACCAATGAAGTCCACTTAGCCATCATGAGAATGCTCAGCGTCTTCATGTCTAGAACAAAGTCTGTCTCCAAATCTTGCTCTGAGTTAGTGTCCAACGCCACAGCAACAGCCCTGCTCAGCTCAGGTGCCATTGACTACTGTCTCCACGTGCTGAAATCCCTGTTGGAATACTGGAAGAGCCAGCAGGGTGAGGAGGACTCCGTCGTCATCAACCAGCTCCTCCGCCCGCACAGTGCCTCATCTCCTCCTGACATGAGTCCTTTCTTCCTGCGACAATATGTCAAGGGTCATGCTGGTGATGTGTTTGAGGCCTACCCTGAGCTTCTGACTGAGATGGTGCTTCGGCTTCCCTACCAAATCAAGAAGCTTGCAGACGCTAACCCATGCATCCCACCTCCTGTGTTTGACCACTCCTGGTTCTATTTCCTGTCTGAGTATCTGTTGATCCAGCCCACACTGTTTGTGAGGAGGCAGGTCCGCAAGCTTTTGCTGTTTATATGCGGTTCCAAGGAAACGTATCGGCAGAAGCGAGATCTGCACACATTGGATTCTCATATGCATGCCATCAAGAAGCTGCTCGAGGAGCAGGGCATCTCCATGAGGGACGGTGTGGTTACTGCCACATCTGGCTGTGCCCTGCAGTACGACACACTCATCGGTCTGATGGAACATCTAAAGGCTTGTGCTGAAATCGCTACCCAGAGAACCATCAACTGGCAGAAATTCTGTATGAAGGATGACTCTGTGCTATACTTCCTGTTTCAGGTCAGTTTCCTGCTGGATGAAGATGTTTCTCCAGTCATGCTCCAGCTTCTCTCCTGTGCCCTGTGTGGAGACAAGGTTGCCAGTTCAGCCTCTTCCTTCTCAGGAGAATGCTGTGGTGGTAATGTAAAGGCAGAAGCCTCTCAGTCTTCCCAAAACAAGTCCTCCACTGATGAGAGCAAAACGGAAGACAAGGAGAAAGACAAGGAGGGTGATGGCAGCCAAGATGACCAGTTGTGCATCGCGCTGGTCGGCCAGCTCAACAAGATCGTCGACAAGGAAACTCTCATTCAGTTCATCCGCTGTTTTGTCCTCAAGTCCAACTCATCTGACGTGCGCTGGCAGGCCCATTCCTTGGCACTGCATATCTATAAGAACTCCAGTAAGACAGAGCAAGAGCTAATGTTGGAGCTCACCTGGGCTATCTGCCATGAGCTACCAGCTTATGGAAGCAAAGGTGCCCAATATGTCGACCTCCTTGGATACTTCTCTCTCAGGACCTCACAGACTGAGGAAATGATGAAGGAATACTCTCAGAAAGCCATGGAGATTCTGAAGGCACAGAACCACATCCTAATCAACCACCCAAACTCAAATATCTACAATACATTGTCAGCTTTGGTAGAGTTTGATGGTGGCTTTTTCCTGGAGAGTGATCCATGCTTGGCATGCAACAACTCCGAAGTTCCCTTCTCAGACATCAAACTGTCATCGATCAAAGTGGATACCCACTACACCACTACACAGCAGGTGTTCAAGCTCATCGGCAGCCACTCCATCAGCAAGGTCACAGTGACAGTTTGTGACCTGAAGTGTACCAAAATCGCCCGCACTATCAACCTGTATTATAACAACAGGACAGTACAGGGTGTTGTGGAGCTGAAGAACAAGCCTGCATGCTGGCAGAAAGCTAGGCAGGTCCAGCTGACACCAGGACAAACAGAGGCGAAGATCGACCTCCCGCTACCCATCGTTGCATCCAACCTGATGATTGAGTTCTCTGATTTCTATGAAAATTACCAGGCCTCAACAGAGACAATCCAGTGTCCACGCTGCAGAGCCTCAGTGCCCAGCAGCCTAGGGGTGTGTAATAATTGCCGCGAGAACGTCAACCAGTGCCAGAAGTGCAGAGCCATCAACTATGATGAGAAGGACCCTTTCCTCTGTAACTCTTGTGGTTTCTGCAAATATGCCCATTTTGATTTTGTGTTGTATGCTAAGCCATGTTGTGCCGTAGATCCCATTGAGAACGAGGAGGACCGGAAAAAGGCTGTGACCAATATCAACACGCTTTTGGGCAAAGCTGATCAGATATACCACCAGCTTATGGGCCACCGGCCACAGCTGGAGAGCCTCCTGTCCAAAGTTAATGAGGCGGCACCAGAGAAACCACAGGATGACTTGGATACGGCGGAAGAGCTCGGCTCATCCCCTGCCAGGGTTAACAGGTACATCCAACAGCTGGCCCAGGAATACAAGGGAGACTGCAAGACCTCATTTAATGAGCTATCCAAGGTCATGCAGAAAGTGTTTGTGGCCCGTAAGGAGCTCATAAAGTATGACCTCCAGCAGAGAGAAGCTGCCACCAAGTCTTCGCGTAGCAACAGCAGCAGCCACCATCCCACCATCACAGCCAGCCAGTACCGTGCCAATTCTGTGCTCTGTTGTGGGCCCACCTCTTCCAGTAAATGCTACGGCTGTGCCTCGGCTGTCACAGGCCACTGCATTACCATACTCCGTGCCCTCGCTACCAACCCTGCCCTGAGGCACATCCTGGTCCAGCAGGGTCTCATTGGAGAGCTGTTTGACTGTAACTTACGTCGAGGCACAACCGTGATGAGGGTGGAGGTCCGCCAGCTTATCTGTCTTCTAACCAAAGATCACCTGGAAGCCACTAAGCAGATGAATGACCTCATCACCGCCAAGGTTTTGTCTGCCCTCCAAAGTCAGCAGGTCAGCAATGTGCATCATGAGATGTTATTACTTACAGAATCCAGTTCCAAACAAGGAGGCTGCTGGGAGTTGAGGCTGCGTTGCACACTAAGTTTGTTCCTCATGTCGGTTAACATAAAGACTCCTGCTGCTGTGGAGAACATCACTCTAATGTGCCTGAGGATCCTACAGAAGCTGATCAAACCTCCGTCTCCCACCAGTAAAAAGAACAAGGATGCTCCCGTTGAGTCCCTAACTACAGTCAAGCCCTACGACAATGAAATCCACGCACTGGCTCAACTCTGGCTCAAGAACAATCCTGAAGCATCTTATGAGGCCTGGAAAAAGTGTCTCCCCACAAGATGCCAGGAGACGGTGCCAAAACCTCGGAGCAAGACTGAGCTGCAGAGACAGTATATGCTAGAGAAGTATGTATGGAAGTGGAAGCAGTTCATGAGAGCCAAGACGGAAAAACCTTTCCCCTGGCTGCTCAAGCTAAGCCATAACAACTGGCTGCGACAGGTTCTCTTCACTCCTGCTACTCAGGCAGCGAGACAGTCAGCTTGCATCATCGTTGAGGCTCTGACTACAATTCCCAGCCGTAAACAACAGGTCCTTGATCTGCTCACCAGTTACCTGGCTGAGTTGAGTGTGGCGGGAGAGTGTGCAGCAGAATTCCTGGGTCTGTACCAGAAACTGATGGAACCAGCACACTGGAAGGTCTATCTAGCAGCTCGTGGAATCCTACCCTACATCGGTAACCTGATCACCCAGGAAACAGCCAATCTGTTGGCTCTGGAAAACGTCACGCTCAGCACAGACTTGCAGCAAGGTTATGCACTCAAGAGTTTGACTTTATTACTGTCATCCTTTGTAGAGGTTAAGTCCATCAAACGGCACTTTAAGAGTAAGGTAGTGAGCACTGTGCTGAATGCTTACCTTTGCCTGAGGAAGCTGGTGGTTCAACGCACAAAACTCATTGACGAGACCCAGGATATGCTGTTGGAGATGCTGGAGGACATGACGACAGGAGCTGAGTCTGAAACCAAGGCCTTCATGGCGGTGTGCATAGAGACAGCCAACTGTTGCAGACTGGAAGACTACAGGACACCCATCTTCATCTTTGAAAGACTATGCAGTATCATCTACCCTGAGAAGAATGAGGTGACAGAGTTCTTTGTGAATCTGGAGAAAGACCCCCAGCAGGAGGACTTCCTGCAGGGCCACATGCCAGGGAATCCTTACAGAAGCAGTGAGCCCGGCATCGGCCCACTGATGAGGGACATCAAAAACAAGATCTGCCAGGACTGTGACCTGGTGGCACTACTAGAGGATGACAGTGGCATGGAGCTTCTGGTCAACCACAAGATCATCAGTTTGGATCTGTCAGTGGCTGAGGTGTACAAGAATGTCTGGTGCCCCACAAATGAGCGCACATCCATGAGAGTTATCTACCGTATGAGGGGCCTGTTAGGAGAAGCTACAGAGGAATTCATTGAGTCACTAAATTCCACAACGGACGAAGAGATGGATGATGAGGAGGCGTACAAGGTGGCAGGAGAGATGGCCCAGTGTGGAGGACTGGAGTGTATGCTCAACCGGCTTTCCAGAATCAAAGATTTCAAACAGGGAAAGCACCTACTTACCATATTGCTGAAGCTTTTTAGCTACTGTGTTAAAGTGAGGGTTAACAGGCAGGAGCTGGTAAAACCAGAGAAGAACACTCTCAATGTCATGCTGGGAACTCTCAACCTCTCTTTAGTGGCTGAGCAGGAGAGTAAGGACAGCGGTGGAGCATCCATAGCTGAGCAGGTCCTGACCATCATGGAGATCATTCTAGATGAAGCCAACGCAGAGATTTCAGAGGACAAACATAACCTGCTGCTGACGGGAGACAAGGACCACCTGGTGATGCTGCTGGACCAGATCAACACCGCCTTCGTCCGCTCCAACCCCAGCGTCCTGCAGGGCCTCCTGCGCATCATCCCCTACCTGTCTTTTGGTGAACTGGAGAAGATGTGCATCCTGGTGGAACACTTCAAGCCCTACTGTAGCTTTGAGAAATACGACCAGGAGCACAGCGCAGACGACAAGTTCTTTCTAGATTGCTTCTGTAAAATTGCTGCTGGCATAAAAAACAACAGCAATGGCCACCAGCTGAAGGACCTCATTCTCCAAAAGGCAATCATACAGAGTGCACTTGATTACATGATGAAACACATTCCCAATGCCAAGAACCTGGATGCAGATGTCTGGGAGAAGTTCTTGTCTCGACCTGCATTACCCTTCATTCTCAGACTGCTCCATGGACTGGCTGCCCAACATCCGCCCACGCAGGCGCTGATAGGTGCCGACTCAATCCCCCACTTGCACAAGCTGGAGCAGGTGTCCAGTGGCGAGGGCATCGGCACGCTGGCAGAGAACCTGCTGGAGGTGCTGAGGGAGCACGCCGAAGTTAATTTGAAGATAGACACCACACGCAAGGAGACCAGGATGGAGAAGAAACGCATAGCCATGGCCATGAGACAGAAAGCCCTGGGCACCCTGGGAATGACGACCAATGAGAAGGGTCAGGTGGTGACCAAGACCTCATTGATGACACAGATGGAGGAGTTAATAGAGGAGCCAGGCCTGGCCTGCTGTATCTGCAGAGAGGGTTACAAGGCCCAACCAAAGAAAGTCCTCGGCATATACACCTTCACCAAGTGTGTGGTCTTGGAGGAGTTTGAAAACAAGCCTCAGAAGCAGCAGGGTTACAGCAGCGTCTCACACTTTAACATAGTCCACTATGACTGCCACCTGGCAGCTCTCAGTCGTCAGCAAAACGAGTGGGAGCTCGCTACTCTCCAGAATGCCAACACCAAGTGCAACGGGCTGCTCCCCCTGTGGGGGCCGCATGTTTCAGAATTAGCCTTCACCACATGCCTGGAACGGCACAACTCCTATCTCCAGAATTGCACTGGCCAGCATGAGCCTACGTACCAGCTCAACATCCACGACACCAAGCTGCTGTTGCTCCGCTTTGCCACCGAGCAGTCCTTCAGCGCGGACACGGGTGGAGGAGGGAGAGAGAGCAACATCCACCTCATCCCGTACATCATCCACGCCGCGCTCCACGTCCTCAACGCAGCGGGAGCCGTGTCTCGGGAGGAGGAGAACTTGCGAGGGTTCCAGGAGCAGCCGCAAGACAAGTGGGTGGAGAGCTCGTACGCGGTGGACGGGCCGCACTACCTCACCACCTTGGCCATGCACATACTGACCCCCGAAAGCTGGAGGAGCTCGCGTGTGTACTTCCTGCGGAGGCTCCTGGTCACTGAGCATGCCCGAAAGGTCTCGGCGGCCTGCACGGACAAACTCGCAGACAAGGCGCCGCGTGAGTATGCCGTTTATCGCTCCGCTCTTCTGTTTTGGGGCCTTGTCGATCTCATCTTGGACATGTTCAGGAAAGTTCCCACCAGCAACGCGGAGGGAGGTTGGTCCTTCTCGCTCGCCGAGTATATGCGCCACAATGACATGCCCATCTCCGAGGCCTCCAGGCGCGTGCTGAGATCTTTCCAGGATGAGCTGATGCCTGCCGAATCCTTCTCGGAGTTCCTGGACGTCGTAGGTCTGCTTTCTGAAATTCCAGACCCCGATGTCTTCCTGCAGGATTTGTTGAACTCTGTGCCCTGATGATGTGCCCCACTAATCCATGTCACGTGACCGCCGCCCACTCCCACACCAATGCGACAGTTCCCACCTGAAACCCCTCTCCCCCAGGCTTTCACAATTTTTATCCCTATGAAAATTTAACACCATAAAGAATAGATATAATATAAAGAATAAAATAAAATAAAATAAAATAAAATAAAATAAAATAAAATAAAATAAAATAAAATAAAATAAAATAAAATAATCATGTGTTCAACTCCTGATCAAGTACACTTTTTCTTGTTCTTTGTTCTTTCATTTTTGTTCTTTTTTCTCTTTTTTTCATGCCATTTATTTGTGATGAAAAAAGTACCACAAAAAATAAAAATAACCACACCTGTGTGAAGTGAGGGGTGCTCCATCACCTTACAACATTGGATACAACTTAATGTTTGTTTAAGCAACAAGTGATGGAGATTCATAACTTTGGGATCAGGATCGGTTCTAGGCGCTGAGTCGGTGGGGATGGAGAGTGAAGCAGGCCGGGGAATCCTGAACCTGAAAAACCTGAATTACTTTTTTTTTTAAATATAACATCACAATCTTAATAATTTGCTAACCACTTTGGCAACACATTTCCCCACTTGTCCCACACATGGAATAATTCTGTCCCTCGAATGAACAGTTGGGATCTGGTCACCCAGCGGTATAGGCAACTGTAGGCACTGATGCCAATTTTGGCTCAGCAGAAGGTGACCGTCCTGCACAAATCACATCCTGCACAGGAGCCTCGACTGGAGGAGTGGGCTGCCCGTTGCCAATTTTTGTTGTAGCCTTCAAAACGTATTCATCGCCTATGGCCTTTTTAAAACAAACAGTTGAAAAGCTAATAATGTTAAAGCTAAATAAACTATATAAACTTTGAACAGAAAGGTACTGGTGTAAGTTAAAAGGGAGACAAAGAGTAAGGATGGATGGGAAAGGCTTGACAATGCAGTGTGTCAGAAAAGGTTCCGCCATACATGGAGGCTTTGAGGTCGGATGTAGCTGGCCAATAGTGGTCTCCATATATGATCTCATATACTGTATCAGGTCACATACCCACATTTCCTGATGATGTCATACGATTTTCATTTTATAATGGTCAGATATTTTGTCTATACTTGTATTAATTATTACTTGGGGCGTTGTTCGTCGGTGGTTGGTCCCTTGGCGTACTCTGATTGGCCGGTTTAGGTGATGACATAATGTGACGTAGGTGAAAAGACGTTTATAGCTCATTTCATTAGTATTAGCCCGCTCTGCTCATGCACGAGTAGGCCATGGCCTACTTGTGTGCAACGTGCAAGCTTGCACTCTGCATAGTGCTGATCTAGTTGGTATAAAAGGTTGAAAATCGCTGCGCTATACCACCCATATAGGGATATAACAAAGGGTTTTAATGGCCACACATCAATATAAGACTACATCAGACTAATAGCAGCACAGCTTCCGCGTAAAACTATTATATTTGGGCAAATATTTAACGGCAGAAACTCTAAGTGAATCTTCATGAGTACATTTCATAGGCTATTCGGTTTATAGTGATTACAACAATTGGATCACACCAGTAGCCTTATTCATGATGTTAGTTGAAATATCTTTACATCATATTATACAGTTTATTAAGTTATTATATTGTTAGTAGGCATTTTTAAAAGATGTTATTTTGGTCGTGCCCTGCATTATTCACTAATGTCTGGGTGATCAACAAGTGATGCTGTTTTTTTTTTCAGCCAATGCCAGGCCTGGCATTCCTTTTCAGCCCAGCCCACATCTTCTCCGCCCCGGGGACTTTCCGTGCAGACTTCGCACCTTTCACTTCACCCTCCGCCGACTCTGTGTACACACACACACACCTTCCATATTAAAGATAACGTCAGGAGGTGTTTTTTATTTTTGAACAAATGGAGGCTGCTCAGGAGAATGCTCCGCTGGTCCCTGAGATCCGGGCAGGTAATACGGAGTACGGGGCCCTCGCACCCCCAGCAACAACCAGGGGGTGAGATATATGATTGCTTCATGCTCACAAGCTAGCCCAGCCTATATGGACTCACAGGACACTGTTTACTTTCATTTTACAATGACAATGATCTGACCTGCCTATAGCAACTAAGTTAGCCTCTAAAACAGAAGAGGGAAAAAAACATGTTTAGGCTCTACCGTTTGGCCATATCGGCCATAAAAATCCATATATTGGAATGATATAAAATGACACAGATTAATCGGTACAGTCTCTATAGGGCCTACTTGTATCCATTGTGATGATCAGCCTAATATCGGAATCGGTCAGAATCGGTATCGGCAGGTGTGACCCTGCAAATAATTAGAGATCGGATTTTGGTCATAATTTCATGATCATGTGCCCCTTGTTCATAGCCTTTCTCAATTTAGTTTTGGCAAATGATTCCCACCACAGTGCCCTATCTAGTTATGTCTCTTTATGTATAATACAACAAGTACCTAATTCCAGAACCGTCCCAATTTGACACATGTTCCATAGCACCACACAGACAGGGCCCAGTGTCAAGCCCCAGCCCAGGCAACAAAAAAGGTACACGAGGACTCGATGTGTTTAAAAGAAATATTTCAAATATTTCACTATGTCATTGAAAGCTAGTGAAAATAGATTGTAGATAGGTTTTCAATTTGTATAGAGAGTGACGTTGCAGATCTTAAATCGATAGGTGAGGAATTTCACAGTGTAGCACTATAATAACTAAATGCACCATAACTGGATTTCAAGTTTATCTTTTTTATATTGAGATCTTTGGGTGATCTAAAGGGTTCTGGATGGCGCATAAGGGTCACATGTCAGAAACATAAGAAGGAGCCATTGGTAGAGAAGCACTGAAATCAATTCTTTATTTCACTGGGGGCCAGTGATGAGAGGATAGTAGCAACACATCCTCATGCCTAAAAGGCAAAACTTGCCTTTTATCCAGACCATGGATAAAAGGACCATGTCGCCTTCTGAGACCCTCGTAAAAGGACATATATGCCTTTTCTCTAAAAAGGCGTTCCGTGCCTTTTTCGGCAGAAGGCATAATGTGGTTAGTGATTTATTGGCTACACCTGGGGTATGAAGGAGCGCTTGTTTTATCTGCCGGCTACTACTAGTAGGGCGGGGCGAAGCATAGTTTTACTGAGGTTATGTTTAGGGTTAGTTACCGCATAAAGCACCGTCTAACTCTCACCCTAACCTAACTCTAACCCTAAACATAACCCCAGTAAACCTAAGCTATGCCTATACCTAATCCTAACCCTAAACTTAACCTCAGTAAACCTATGCCTAAACCTAACCTAACCCTAACCATAACCTCAGTAAAACTTCCTTCGCCCCGCCCTACTAGTAGTAGCCGGCAGATAAAACAAGCGCTCCTTCATACCCCAGGTGTAGCCGATTAATCACTAACCACATTATGCCTTCTGCCGGAAAAGGCACGGAACGCCTTTTTAGAGAAAAGGCATATATGTCCTTTTACGAGGGTCTCAGAAGGCGACATGGTCCTTTTATCCATGGTCTGGATAAAAGGCAAGTTTTGCCTTTTAGGCATGAGGATGTGTAGGATAAAACAGGAGTAATGTTCAAAGATGTTGGTTCTGGTTAAAACTCTCGCAGCCGCCCATATGGAAAATATTTTATATGTGAACTTTTGAAAGTGGCACCTTTCATATAAAAGGATAAGGTCCATATTATTTCTTTGTAAAGTGAAACATATATAAAACATATAATTTTGTGATTTATTATAATAAATACATTTATTAGAATTATATATGACATTCAGATATTATATATATTATATATGACAAACAGATATAAGATCCATAGTATTTTTCCTGTAAAGGCTTGTATAAAAGGTGCCAGTTGCAGATGTAACTCTTTGAGAGCGTAAAAATGAAACCAAATGGACCCGCAAGGGTCCATTGTATTAGAACCGGTTTACGATGTCAAACAGCAAAAAAAGTAATCTTCCATCAAAAATCAATGTCTCTTAATGACAAGACAATTGTAAAGATGAAACTGCCTGCATTAAAAACTGGCCAAATCAGGCCTGTGAATGAATTTTCTTCGGCCCGCGGGATGATATTGAATTAGTATTAGAACTGGCCCTCTGGTATATTATACACACCATGATGAGAAATGAATGCAACTAATTGTTTTACTTCCTCAACTCAGTCTCATTTACTTTCTCAATTAACTCAGCACTTGGTGAGGATCATAGAAGAAAAAGATTTTCCTGAAAAAATAGCAGGATTTCACGTCTCATAGCGCGCCACTCTGTGGCGCGCTATGAGACGTGAACACCTGCTATTTTTCATTGAAACTTAAAACAGTTTTTAATGCAGGCAGTTTCATCTTTACAATTGTCTTGTCATTAAGAGACATTGATTTTTGATGGAAGATTACTTTTTTTGCTGTTTGACATCGTAAACCGGTGTTGAAACACAGACCGGTATCTCCGGCCCTCGACATGTACCAATTTTTCTATTCTGGCCCACTCTGTGTTTGGGTTTTACACCCCTGCCACTATAGGGTTTCCAACGGCCGTGCGTGCAGGATCGCAGGGCTGACCACTCTGGCCTGTCTACTGGTGGCCAGCCAGGTGTTCACTGCCTACCTGCTCTACGACCAGAACCAGCAGATCCACAACCTGCAGACGGAGAGCCAAGACATGCGCAGAGAGATGGAGCACAGCCGATCCCGGAGTAAGGAAATATGTTTTATACACTGGGGCGCATATGTGCAGCACCGGGGCGACCTCCAGACATGCTTTAAGAAGGATCCCAGGCTAATAAGTCTCATATGGATAAATACATTATACTTGTCCTCTATAAGTGCAGTTGAACATTTTAAACACAAAATATAATGATAATAATAATCATAATAAGCTTTATTTGTATAGCACCTTTCATGACATAAAATGCAGCTCAAAGTCCTTTACATTGCAATAGAGAAGAAGCGATCATTAAAATAGCAAAACATCAAAGAAGCAGTACAGTGAGGACTGTTGTTCGTTAGGTTAATTAAAAATGGTTCATATTTTTTATTCCTTGACAAATGGACCTGTAAGGGTCCATTTGTTAAAGGTAGGGGAAGTGATTTGAAATTCATGGTGTAGTACCAGCCTGGTGCACTAGGGACCCCCAAAAGTAGCTACACTATGTGAACCTGCTGCTCTCTCCTGATTGGAGGAGAATTGTGGTGACCTGGGGAACTTTTATTAGCTCCTCTGCTAACGTGGGGGAGGGGGAAACTCCATATGTGGTTTCCACACCTTATAATAGAGCATTTTAACAGAAAAAAAATATATTTTTGGTGATATCTGACAAAAGTGAAATCACTTCCCCTACCTTTAAGGGAGGACCCCAAAGAAAATTTGCCTGGGGTTACAAATTGCTCCACATTTGCTCCAAATTTCATACAACAGTAGTACTGTATTTGGTCTCAAGAGGTGTACATGGTATACAGACAGTGCCAACATCTTGATGAAATGAGGGAACACTTTACTAGAAATGTTGCAGAACTGGTCCGACCAGTTTTCCATGGCCAATGTCGGGAATGAGAGGGAGCATGTTGTTATACACATATACAGGTACAGTAGGCCCAGGGGTAGGGTGATCTGCAAAAATCACATCCTGCACAGAATTATGCATTCATTCAAGCTTACATTGACTGGGGAGCAGTGTTGGTCTATATTACTTAGGAAAGTAACTTCTTTACTTTACTCGTTACCCCTTAGACAAAGTAATATCATTACTTTACTTATTACTGGATTTGAAGAGTAATATATTACATATTACGTTATTACTTTCCCAAGTTCTCAACACCGCTTTTGAAAAATTAGAGAAGTACAACATAATCCGTTTATTACAAAATAAAGCAGCAATGTGATTTGTAGTGTACATAACTGTGTGCAGGATGCAGCGTGTGGACTGGATCTACAATCTACTGCACATCTCTGTTACAGTACCTGTCAATAGCTTGTACATCTGTTCTATTTTTGCATGCAACAACAAGCTCATTTTAAAAAAGTAACTTGGCGTTACTTGCAAAGTAATGCGTTACTTATTACCCATTTTTGCAGAGTAATCTCGTTACTTTACTTTTTGGAGCAAAAGTAATAATATTACAGTAATATGTAATCTAAAATTAGTTACTGCCCAACACTGCTGGGGAGGGAGGTAGTCAGTGAGCCTAATGCAGTTATTGAAGTAACATTTCAAAAGAAAAATAACAAGTAAAGGTTGCAATGTACTGTATATGGTGAGACAATCGGGTGAAAATATATCATGTTAATGTGCTGCCATAGATAATTAAATGTAGGATATGGCCGATAAAACATAGTACTTCAATCATAATCAGGCTTGCCTGATTATGATTCATTTTCGCTGCGCGTAGGCACATACAAGTCATTTTACTTCAATAGTGAATATGTAAGCCACTGCACTACATTCCAGTAGTAGTATCACATAGACATTTTGTTGTCACTGTCATCATACTTTCACTCTTATCTGTGGCAGACATGTGGTCCAGAAAAGGTCAGGTTGATTTCATTGGCATGCCCAGTGCCATCTAGAGACGGAGTTCTGACAACTCAAATTACAACTGCTGTTCGAATCAAATTTGCTGATTAATCTGTTAACTTGTCGGTGCCAGATGTCCAGGTGCGCTTGCCTTTGATGAACAGCATGCCTCTGCTGACGGACTTCACCAAGGCAGGAAACATCCAGCCCACAAAGGTAGGCCTATACTTTCATCACACTATGGCCTCTTTTCCAGTTCTGAACAATATTCGTTTTTAGCGGAAATGCTCTGAACTGTTTCAATATTGGGCTGCTAACATTCATGTTTTTTTTCCTTCTGTTTCTACCTGGAACTGAAGAACGCGCCTGCAACCGTCGTCGGCGTGGATGAGCAGGTGAAGAACTTCTTGCAGGTAATCAACCTTATGGAACTCTAAACATAATTCTTTTTCTCTCACTACTAGCCTCGCACCTGACCTAGTGTTTAGTTTTCATCTACGTAAAAAATTGAAAGCGTGGAGGAACGTTTCTAAGCAATTTGGAGCCCCAGGCAAGATTTTCCCTGGAGCCTCCCCCTACCCTGTGACGTCACCTATGACAGGCACAGTAAAATGGTGCCCAGCAAGAACATCATTTATGAAGAACATATTATATGTGTTTTAAATGTTCAACTGTAGTTATAGAGGACATAGAGGGCTGACTGACTGACAGATCAGTGAGATCCAATCAAGGCGCCTGGAAATTTGAGCTCTGTTCCGCCTCTCTAGACCAGAAACGTGTTAGCTCAGGCTACATATATGGAGTTGAAAAATTCTTCTCTTTGCTCCACCCATTGCTTGGACAAGTGATTGAATGGCCCAGTGAAGAAACAAAGTCCATTGTGGGTGTATAGGATATGTTTCTATCACGCTATCACTAAACAAACAGGGAAACAAACCTACCATCTATGGTGTCACTCAGTACTCGCTCTGCTCCTCGGCTACATACCGATGATTTGTCTGTATTCTTAGTTTTTGTTAGTAGTAGATTAGCACTAACTTGTGTTTATGTGTTCATTATAAGTTTGTGGTTTTATGCAAGCAAGACTTCCGTCCGTGTGCAGGGGCGTCGCAAAGCTTTTCCACATGGGCCCCCATGTCCCAGCGGCGTTAAAGGGGAATTTCACCCATTTTCAACATTTTTTCTGAGAGCGTACAAATAGAACCAAATGAACCCTAACAGGTTCATTTGGTTGCACTTGTACGCTCTCAGAAAAAATGTTGAAAATGGGTGGGAAAAAAAGAAGCGTTCTAAAGAAATACATTAACTTGGTGAAAATATATCTTGATGATGTCATCAAGATGTTTCACCATGTTAGTGGTTTTCTTCAGACCTCCATTTCTAGGAAACACAGAATGGGGAAACATTTTTTTTTTACCATGTCCAGCCAGCACTTCTAAGGTATATTAATGACATATTAGAATGTTGAAAATGGGTGGAATTCCCCTTTAAAATGCTTCAATCTGGTGCACTTTGAGATCAAATATATATATATTTTTTATAATAATCAATAAAAATAAAACCTTATTAATGCAAGCTTTTAGTGGGCTTTGG
Organism: Benthosema pterotum; assembly: GCA_039105355.1. NCBI lineage: Eukaryota > Metazoa > Chordata > Actinopteri > Myctophiformes > Myctophidae > Benthosema > Benthosema pterotum. The sequence goes on along the minus strand of CM076984.1, from coordinate 1,322,170 downwards.
GCCCCCCTAAAATTGTCTAACTTTTCCCCACCTATCGACACCACTGTCCGTGTGTTCCTCAACAGGATGCTCAGCTGCCTCGGTTCAATGAGACCTTCCTGGACAACCTGCAGAGCCTGAAGGGACAGATGGAGGAGAGTCAGTGGAAGGTAATGAACATGCACAGTGTACAGTACATCAGGGGTGTGGGCAAGGGGCCAAATGAGATGCATAACATATTGTGGAGAGCCAAGACGGAAGGCTGAACTAAATTCTGCACAATATTCATTTAATTTTTAAGATAAATGTAAGAGTAAGACCAACCATTTTGACACCAGGGGCATCTATTCATTCAGTATTTTAGAGCCACAGAGGACCACCATTTGATTACATTTTTATCCCCACAGTCCCCAAAACTAAAGATTTCTTTTGCTTTTGTCCACAATTCCAGGCTATATTTCACAAACAAAACATGCAAACGCAGATCAAAATGACATTAATCTTCTACATTCTCTAGTTGTGTAGACTTGGGCTAATTCAGATGATGAATATTTTAACTCTTGACAGTGTAATAAAAATGAAACCAAATGGACCTGCAAGGGTCCAAAGCCCAGGAATGGTGTACATGCACGTACACATACACAAACACACAGTGAGTGGCAGAGGATCAATGGCAACTGCTCTTGTATGGTTCCGCCATACAAGTGTATGAATGTATGAACCAGGGGCGGATCTAGGCATGGGCATGGGGGGGCAATGCCCCCCTAAATACCCAGTCTGCCCCCCCAAACATGATGCCATGCAAAACAACCCAAGATATTTCAAATTAAAGTGCTTATATTTAAAATGATTTCAAACACTACTACTGCTACTAACTACAATTTTGGCACTACTAAACCAACAGCATTTCATCATTGAAAACAGAAAACTCTCTGAGTCAGACCTTTAGCTTTATGCATGCATGGTTGCATTTGTACACTCTCAGAAAAAATGTCGAAAATGGGTTGAAATTCCCCTTTAATGCCGCTGGGAAAGGGGGGGGGGGGGGGCATGTGGAAAAGCTTTGCGGGGGGCCCAGAATTGCTACGCCCCTGCATGTGCCCTAGCTCTGATTTCCTTTACAGTGCACATCCAGCACAAGCAGGCATGCACACCCTGTGGCCTATATATGTTCTTGTTATGTGTGTATAATGTTTATTTCAATATTGTTTTTTCCCACAGAGCTTTGAATCGTGGATGCGCCACTGGCTGATCTTCCAGATGGCCCAGCAGGCCCCTGGTCCCTCTACAGTCCAGGAGGACTACTACGACTACGATGCTTCACTGGAATAGTATTAAGTGGAACAAAAACGCCCCCTTTGGGCGTAAACATTCTTTTATTTAGTCAAACATACATCATTTTATTATGCTTCATTATGGTGGTGACCGCCATGTTTAAATGGTCTATTCTGAAGGCTTAGCAGCCATTTTTGAGCTTTACATACAGCAGATTTGGATTCAGCATGCCTTAATACCCCTAGAACACTTGTATGTAATAAATTAACACGAGCTTCCCTCAGCACTTAAAATAAGCACATTTACTGAAATCTAGCCTAGTCTACCACCACGGACCGAACGCATGGCATGGATTGCAGCTGTAAACCACAAAGAGATTTTGCTGAGATAACGCTCTTTTTCCTCATGGTTAAGCTTCTCTCTGTATGGTATGGTGAGCACAAGCTTGGCTCTTTCCATTAATTTGTGGTTCAATCGTCGGAAAAGGTAAAAGTGTCAGGTTCAATGAGAGTTGAGAATGAATGAGTAGCCTGCAGGGCTACTAGCGTATTTGCCCTAGGGCAGGGAGAAAGGGGCGTGGACCTTCGTATGACGTAATCTTATGACACGCCGTTGGTACGCTTAATAGTGTCCATTGTGTGCAAATGTAATGTCCCCCACATCTAAAATATTTTTGGGGCAAAGTTGTCATTTACTTTTATGGATACAATTAGGCATTGTAAACAATCTTTCTCAATATGCTATACCTGTTTTAATAGCGTGTCTGTGTGTGTTGCGCAGATACACGCAAATGCAAGTGTGCATGCATGTGTCTTAAAGGGAAATTTCACTAATTTTCAATATTTTACTATGTCATTAATATAGGCTACCTTAGAGATATTGTGTGGACATGTTAAAAAAAAAGTTCCCCCCATTCTGTGTTTCCTAGAAATGGAGGTCTGAAGAAAATCATTAGCATGGTGAAATACATCTTGATGACATCATCAAGATGTGTTTCACCATGTTAATGAGTTTCCTTTTTTCTGAGAGTGTGCAAATTCAATGTGTTCAATGTGAGTGTACAAATTCAATTTTTTTCTGAGAGTGTGCAAATTCAATGTGTTCAATGTGAGTGTACAAATTCAATTTTTTTCTGAGAGTGTACAAATGTGAACCAAATGGACCCGCTAGGGTCCATTTGGTTCACATTTGTACACTCAGAAAACAATTGAGTGGAAAAATGGGCACCTCTTGAAGGGGAACCTTTAAGAGGCGCCCCCACTTCTAAAAGTCCTACTACAACACTGAAGGAGGTGGACATGCACTGCACAAACGCTGTGTCTTTTCTTTTGAGGTTTATGTGAAGCAGCTGGTCAGGACTTTGTATCATGTCCTTGTTTGTCGACAGGTGTGAATAGGACTGTATTGTGTTGTATTTCTTGTATTGTATTTCTTCTTTATCGCCAGCCTATCGCCAGTGAATAAACGGCTTCTGCTGCCGAATCAGATTGAAGACTTTGATGAATTCTTATAATCTATACAATATAACACACAATTAACGCAGGCCAACACCACTACATAAACTAAAATCAGTTCATATCAGAACCAGTTTTTAGTCCCGGAGCCAGACCTCCAAAATTGGAACATTAAGATGGAGTGCCATGAATTCTTTCTACCCTAAAACATGATCATCAGGTATTAATGTTATATGAAAAGTAAGATTTTTTCCCAAAAAGTGTACAGTGTTTGTTAAACTGTCATTTTTATGATTCCACCCCACCAGTTCATTAAGTATGCCTGGTTTGCCTGGTGGGTGGTGATGGGTGGGGATCCACCTGAACTGAAGAGTTTTTTTCATTGGCACATTTGACTGGAAAGGTTCAGCTCCCAGGAAGAAAGAAAGTGTGTGTTGTGTGTGTGTGTCTGTGTTTAAGCATGGATGAGTCCTGTACCACGCCAAAAGCACTGGATGGCACTGTTGACCCCCCCCCCCCCCCCCCACACACACACACACACACACACACACAGTATTTTGTAGTTATTACATTGCATATTCCCTTCCCTGTTTTATGTTGTAGTGACGTTTCATGGTGTTTTGTGAGTTATTTTTGTGAGTGACTTAGTGGTACTGTATCTGCATTTTGCAAGTCTCTAGATATCTTATCTAGACTGTATGTATTCATCTGTTTTTATATCATCCATACGTCAACATTTTTGATGTACAATAAACCTGAACTATTTGAATAGCCCCTTTCTTGTGAACTGCATGTTCCAACTTGCTCTTCCAAACAGTAGCGCCATGCAGTGAAAGTGTGGTCTGTCTGACAATATAGTTAATTATTCATACGGGTGTAAGCGGAGCCTAACAGCCTATACTGCTAGCAGCGGTTGTCATGAAGAGCATGGCGAATGACGCTCTTCCTCTGTTGAGATGGATGCACCGGTAAGTACTATATATGCTATACTGCAGCCTCCGGGATACTTACAATGAAGTTTGAGGGCTTTTCTTTCTTTGTATAACCCAAGGGTTTTCAACAGGTGGTCCGGGGACCACCAGTGGTCTCTGAGAGGGTTCCAGGTGGTCCTCAGCTAAGTTGGTTAACCAGATGTAACTCTTGAGAGTGTAAAAATGAAACCAAATGGACCCTTGCGGGTCCATTTGGTTTCATTTTTACACTCTCAAGAGTTAAAATATTCACCATCTTAGTCAGCCCAAGTCTACACAACTAGATGATCAATGGTCATTTTGGTCTTGTTTGTTTTGCCTGTTTTGTTTATCCCCAAATCCAACCTGTAATTGTGGACAAAAGCTAAAGAAATCTCTAGTTTTGGGGTCTCAAACGGTGGTCCGTGGCTCAAATACTGAATAAATGGTGGGCCCTGGTGTAAAAAAGGTTGAAAACCCCTGGTATAACCAATTACCTCTGTATTTGGTTTACATCCGTACAGATCGTATCTGATGGCGATCCCAAAGTAACAGAAGGAGGTGAAGTGATCCCAGGTAAAGAAGGGACCTGTGTGTGAATGTAAATACTTGCTGGTTTCTGGGTACATGTACTGTGTACTGTAGTACATTCATCTCCAGAGAGTACTGTATAAGGCTCTAGCTGGAAAATGTACAGTACTTTGATTAAAGGGGAACTCCACCCATTTTCAACATTCTAATATATCATTAGTATACCCTAGAGGTGCTGGGTGGGCATGATAAAAAAAAGTTCCCCCATTCCGTGTTCCCAAGAAATGGAGGTCTGAAGAAAATCATTAACATGGTGAAACATCTTGATGACATCATCAAGATGTATTTTCACCATGTTAATGGATTTCTTTAGATGCTTCTTTTTTCTGAGAGCGTACAAATGGAACCAAATGAACCCGTTAGGGTTCATTTGGTTGCATTTGTACGCTCTCAGAAAAAAATGAAAATGGGCGGAATTCCCCTTTAAGGTATGATCATGTGAGATACTGTATGCCTACATATCGTGCTTCGTGGGAAAAGGCATTTGTCAATATAAATGGCATGTTATATAATATATAATATTTAATACATGCAACTGAAAGTCAAAGTTATGCATCATAATGCCCTTTGTTATGCTATTGAGATATATGTTTTACATGTATATGTTGTACATGGATTTAAGGTCTTTAATTTGCTAATGTTAAAGGAGCCGTATGTAAGAATTGTAATAAAACGAATCATAAAATGGCCATGGTATGCCAACAGACATTTAAAAATCACGTTCATTTCAAATACTTGTGTCACTGACAACAGTATGCAAGTCAGGATAATCATTTTTTGTTTTGGCCGAAGCGCCACCCTCCACTTATCTCCCAATCACGAAGTCAGAAGTTTTTCGGCATCCAGGTTGCCAGCTCAGCTCTAGTTACCGCAGCAGCTGCTACTAACGTGTTGAGATAAAGAAAGTCTAACCTTCCGAAACCTAAAAGACCTCGTTATGAATCGGATTAAAAAAAAAAACATATTGGAGTCAATGTAAGCTTACAGATCACGGCGAATTAGCCAAATAGCGAAAATGCGACTATTTTCGCTTTTTGTTTTTTCGCGTTGGTGTCGATTTTTTCAGAATGCAGCCTAAACTGCTCTGCCGTGTAGAAACCCAAAACCGCAGCGCATCTTTCTCTTTCTCTCTCTCTCTCTGTGTGTGTGTGTGTGTGTGTGTGTGTGTGTGTGTGTGTGTGTGTGTGTGTGTGTGTGTGTGTGTGTGTGTGTGTGTGTGTGTGTGTGTGTGTGTGTGTGTGTGTGAGAGAGAGAGATGCGATATTGTATTGCGCATCAATCCATGGCCAAACTTCGAGCTATATACGATCTGCAAACAATGAATCTTATGCCGTAATATCTCATAATAAGGTGGCAGTTTGGTAGACAGTTTGTGCATAATATAGAACTATAGACTACAGCTTTCTCTAGTCTAGGGCAAGGGGTCTGGAGCGACACGCGCGCTCATGCTTGCGCTCATGCTTTAATAGGATAACCCGGGTCGCGGACCCCCAAATGGATATACAAGTCATTGAAATGAAGCCACGAGGAGTTGGGAACTTTACCAAGTGAGTAGTCCTGGCGTTGTGCATTTCCTCTTGAAATTGGCTGTGGTGCCTATAAACAGCGGGGAAAGCTGCTGCGCATTTGTCACTGATTGATCTAGATCTATTTGACTATTTGATTGATTTACTTCGGGGATTTTCAACAGTTGGTCCGGGGACCGCCAGTGGTTCTTGAGAGAGTTCCCGGTGGTCCCCACGCAAATGAAAGTTGGTTAAACCAGATGAAACTCTTTGAGCTCGTAAAAATGAAACCAAATGGACCCTTGCGGCTTGCGGGTTCATTTGGTTTCATGTTTACACTCAAGTTAATAATATTGATAATGTGAATTAGCCCAAGTCTATACAACTAGAGAATGTTGAAGAAATGTAGAATGGCCTGGTATTGTGGACAAAAGCAAAAGAAATCTTCAATTTTAGGGCCTGTGGAGCAAATGTCCTCGAGTGGTGGTCCGTGGCTCAAATGCTGAATAAATAGTGGACCCTGGTATGAAAATGGTTGAAAACCACTGAGCTACTGGGCTTTAGATAAAAGAGCACGGCGCCTAGATTAGGCTAATCTGTATAGGGATATGATCAAATGGATGATAGGCATAGGCTATGGCATTTTTAATTTGGCTGAGTAGATGATCAAGTTGTATTTCAGCCTTTTTAGCGCCGTCGGATTAATTAATTAATTAACTCGATCGTGGGCATCTCTCCGGTGATGGCTCATGATACAAAAAACTTTTATGAACAACATTTCGATCGGCTCCTGCGTGCGTCCTTCACGGTAGGAACAAAATATATCAATGACAACGCAGCAGAGAGGAGAGCAGTAGAAGGAGGAGAGGAGGAGCGGAAAAGCGAAACCCCAATAGTTTTATTCGATTTCGCCTTCGATTTCGCCTTTTTGGTCGCTTTTTCGAGTCGTTCCCCTTTTTGCCAATGTTAACAACCATTACTGTGTAGGATTCATCACTTGCCATGGACGCTCCTGCAGTCTACGTTCCTGCATGATCCTGCAGCCTAGCTGGCAACCTCTAGTCAGGGGGAAGGGGGAGGGGACACACCGCTCAACAGTATTTTGAAACTGATTGCAGTACCAGTTTTGGCCACAATCTTACATACGGCTCCTTTAATTGCCTAATATAAGTCCTGTAACCAATGGCATGTCTGGCACGATATATTGTTACAGAGGCACTCAATGCTATCGCATGTTGCGTGCTTTTCAAATATTATGCAGGAGTTATTATAATCTTTAGCCAGTGATGGGCAGTAGTTTGTTACAAGTAGCTAAGCTACATAGCTTAACTACATTTTCCCGTAACTTGTAGTGTAGCTTACTACATTTGTTCTGGAAGTAGCTTGCAGTGAAGCTACACTACTTGTTTCGAGTAACAAGGATTGTAGCTTACTACATTTTCCCACACACATTTTCAAATTCCACCCATTTTTAATGGGTAGAAAACCTCTAATATACATCCCAAAACTTAATCATGCCACCATCCTATGTTCAAACCCTCCGCTAAATTATTATCATTATGGTTTTTTACCCATATTATTTTATTATTATTTAGAAAGTTGTACATTAAGTTGAGATATACGTATATTTATATTATGTAGTGCTGATGTAGCAAGCTACATCAAGCTACTTTTGTCGTGTAGCTTGTAGTGTTGCTTGCTACACTTTTCTGGCGATAGCTTGTAGTGTAGCTTAGCTACAATTTTTCGAGAGTAGCAAGTAGTGTAGCTTACTACATTTTCCCAGTAACTTGCCCATCACTGTCTTTAGCACTGTCTTTATCTTAATAGACACAGATGGTACAAATGTTGGTGAAGATGACAGAAAGAGTGTGGATGACAAGTCCGGAAAGGAAGAGGTAAAATATCGGCTGGTATTCATCAAATCGAGTCAGCCATACTATAGTACATGGCTGTACCGTTTAGGCCTAACCTCAGTTTTCTGAAAAAACTTCAAATATATATATAGCTACATCAAATAATAATAATGTTTGTATACTGTACATACTGTACAGCAGTGGTTTTCAATTTGGAACTCAGCAGTGGTTTTCAACGCAAGTTGGAACTCTACTGAGTGCAGATCTAGTTATTTATTTGTGATGACGAGAGAGAAATTACAGAACCGTCGTCTCATGCAAAGTAGGCTAAAGCCAGCACAGTTGGTAGGCCTTAAAAAAAAAAACACTTATTTCTTCTGTATGTTTTGGTTTTCATGTGTGCAGAGCATATCTGAAGAAGACCAGAGAGTTGCAGTGGAGGTTGAACTAAGCCCAGGTAAGATGGGAGCCAAATGTTTGAAGTAGGGGTGGGACTCGATTCATTTTTTTGATCTAATTAATTTGAAGCCTTGTAATGAATTAATCTCAATTAATTGCATACCAATATTTTGACCCAAGAAGCATTTTTTTTTCGTCAATTAAAACAGGCTGGTATAGCGTGTGAGAGTTTTTCTAAATCACTGTGTCGACACTGCAAGTTGGTTAACCAGATCAAAAGTTGGTTAACCAGATGTAACTCTTTGAGAGCGTAAACATGAAACCAAATGGACCCTTGTGGTTCCATTTGGAGAGAAAATGGTATGAGGGCGGCTTCCTCGGCAATGAAGTCGCACCCATACCATTTTTGGTTACAGGACTTTTATTAGTCAAGTAAAGCATCAATAATAACATCAGTTGTTATTGAAGTTGCAACAGGCACGCAGCATGCATAAAGCTAAAGGTCCGACTCAGAGAGTTTTCTGTTTTCAATGATGAAATGCTGTTGGTTCAGTGGTACACAGTTAGTAGCAGTAGTAGTGTTTCAACCCTTAGCAAAAAATAGTATACTTCAAGTTAATATTTTAAGTATACTTAAGTATAAGTATAAGCATAGCAAGTATACTAATAACAATGTACTTGTAGTACACTATGAAGTATACTCTAAAGTATACTACTTAATACTTCTACGCACTAAATTGGAACAACTTAAAGTTTACTTGAGCATACTATCAATATACTAGTTATGCACTTCTAGTACATTTAAAGTATATCTAAAGTAAACTACTAGTTTACTTGTTGTTATACTTATGTATACTATTCATATACTTAAAAGTATACTCATCTATATACTGCTAGTTTACTAGTTATATACTTCTAACCCACTTATTTAGTTCATTTTAGTACACTTTAAGTATATCTTTAGTAAACTACTTTCTATACTCAAGTATGCTATCCATATACTTCCAGGTTTACTTAGCACTTTACTTATAGCATACTTTTAGTGCATTTCAGTTTACTTCTAGTATACTATTCATATAATCATCAGTTTACTATTTATATACTATGTTTATACTTGACAAACATTTGACTATACTTAAAGTACGCTTGAAAGTTAACATACTGCGTTTACACTAAAATCAAGAAACACCAAGACAGCATTAACATGGCACATTTCACTGTATTAAACTTAAAATAAATACAACATGGGTCATTATCGTCAACATACCAGAGATTTTCAACCTTTTTCATTGCATTTACAATTACAATTTTCAGCATTTGAGCCACGGACCAACATTTGATGACGTTTCAGCACCACAGACCACAAAACTAAAGTTTTTTTTTTTTTTTCTCTCTCTCTTTTGTACATAATTCCAGGCTAGATTTGGGAAACCAAACAGTCCAACATACAGATCAAAATGAACATTAAACTTCTACATTCTCTAGTTGTGTAGACTTGGCCTAATTCACATGATGGATATTTTAACTCTTGAGAGCGTGAAACCAAACCACCTGTTGAAAACCCCTGACTTATACAAACACATCCTTTTTTTTTTAAGTTGCTTTCTTGGACAGAGTTGAAAGATTGTTGCATTTCTTTCCTATGGTACTTGCTAAATCTACCAGACCCATTTGTAAAGATTCACAGATAGATATAAAGAGTACTTTCATACATGAGGTTAGAAAGACTGGAACGGTTAAAGCTATCTGGCCTGACATGATACAAATGAAATGTGTTGTTGTTGAAACAGTTGGCAGTTTGTACATATCACCGTTGCCAAATAGATATGAACGAGACTAAACCCTGGTCAATAAAGTCAAGTAAAAATGTTTCTGTTTCTGTACATGTTTTTTTAAGGTAGATGGAAATCATGTAAATCAACACATACTATTTACTCTAAGCTATTAAACTCTCAGACTTTTTATTATAAAACTTGAACATGGTGTATAACATGTATAACATGTATAACATAAAACAAAGAAGCTAATGTGTGGGGGGAAAAAGTATAGGCTTAATAGTACTTAAGTATACTAGTCTTAAGTATATATCTCTTGAGCATATAAAAAGTAAACTTAAACATACTAATCTTAAGTATACTGTATCTGTTGAGTATATAAAAAAGTAAACTTAAAGCATACTAGTCTTAAGTATATATCTGTCGAGTATATAAAAAGTAAACTTAAAGTATGCTTTTTCATTTTAAGTATAAACTAAGCATATTAGGCATTATAGTATACTTTTATATACTGCTTTTTGGTAAGGGAAATCATTTTAACTAGCGGCACTTTCATTTGAAATATCCTGAGTTGTTTTTGCATTGCCATCGTGTTTGGTGGGGCAGACAGGGCATTTAGAGGGCATTGCCCCCCCCCCCCCCCCCCCCCCCCCATGTCCATGCCTAAATCCGCCCCTGTTCTTGACAGACATAGAAACTACGAATGGCGCCATCGTTGGCGAGGAAGACGGAAAGAGTGTGGATGACAAATCTGGGAAGAAAGAGGTAAAATCATATGTCTGTTATCACTTAGCAAGATGAATTGCTGCCATGGGAAACAACAACACTTGAGATGATGATTATAGTACAGTCGTACTGTATTGGAACTGTACATCAATGGTACCCTGCTTGCAGTGTTGCCAACTTGGCGGATTTGTCGCTACATTTAGCTCTTTTCCAGACCCCCCTAGCGCCAAAATTAGTGGGAAAAACTCCTGGCAGAAAATCTAGTGCTTTTTGGCTGGTGAGTTGGGGTGAAATTGATTGACAGGCGCCAGAGATAAAACCATTTCACCATTTTTCCTCCTATGATAGAGTCCTCCTTCCTTCCCAAATGGACCCTTACGGGTCCATTTGGTTTCAGAGTTAAATCATATTTAAACATCTGAATTATCTAATTTTCCAGAATCTACATATTTAGAAAATGTAGAAGAATTGCTATTTTGGCCAACATTTTGCTAGTTATTTCTCCTAAATTAGTCCGAGAGACTAAACTCAAATAAAATGGTGGTCCTCCGTGTCTAAAATGTAGAATAAATAGTGGGGGGGTCCTGGAATGAAAAAAGGTTGAACCCCCACTGCTCTAGCGCATTCTGGTGCATTTTGGAAGTGCCACTAGTGCATTTTGGATTTTGGCAGTTGGCAACACTGCCTGCTTGCTTCTTTTTAAGTAGCCTAATGGAGGGGCAGTGAAACCATATCAAACTGCCACTCTTAAAGGTAGGGGAAGTGATTTCACTTTTATCAGATATCACCCCCATTTTTTCTGTTAAAATGCTCTATTATAAGGCGTGCAGATCATATATGGAGTTTTCCCCTCCCCCATATTAGCAGAGGAGCTAATAAAAGTTCCCCAGGTGGAGGGTGAATTCTCCTCCAATCAGGATGGAGCAGCAGGTTCACATAGTGTAGCTACTCTTGGGCGCCCCTAGTGCACCAGGCTGGTACTACACAATGCATTTCAAATCACTTACCCTACCTTTAAGAATTATTCTCTGAAATTGTACTAGTCATTTCAACATCCTCTTCGTGCTGGATAGCATATAAAGGTGTTCACCATTGAACGCCAATGTTGTCTGTCAGTTCCCTCAATGCCTCACTAGGTCCATATCTCAGTTCTTCCATTTCTTTCTCCACAGGTCTAGTCATTTTCTTTCTATCTATCCCGGTTCTTTCTATTGAACGTATAACTGTATAGTCAACATGCACATATATGATAAACAAAACCTAGCCCTGGTTCAAATGAATAGGGTAAACATTTTTTTCTGCCGTTGACTGGCCCTGATACACCTAGCAAGTTTTGATCAACATCAACAAGCAACGTCAATTATCAACGTTGACTTTTCACCTTTCTGTAGAAAATGATCAACTCCTGGTTGCTCAGAAAAGTCAGATCTTTAGCGCCCTCTACTGGTCAACATTTTGGAATCCTCCAATCACAGCCCTCCTGAGCGTCACCTGATCCTTTCTCTCAGACTGAAACCATGGCTGCTGCTGCTGCTTCACTGCTGTGGACAAAAACAAGGATTTTGTAACTTTTATTCTGCTAAATGAACATTTTGAGTTGGGTGGCAGCTGGGTGAAAATGATTCAATGCAAACTAAGATTTTTTTTCTGAGAGTGTACAAATAGAACCAAATGGACCCGCGAGGGTCCATTTGGTTCACATTTGTACACTCTCAGGAAAAAAAATACGAAAATGGGTGGAATTCCCCTTTTAATGGGAGGTGTTGCCTGTTGCCGTGTGTCTCATCATGTTGCCTCGTTGATGTTGACATTGCTAGTTGATATTGATCAAAATATTCCTAGTGTATCAGGGCCTTTAAATGTAGGGTAAGTGATTTGAAATTCATGGTGTAGTACCAGCCTATTGCACTAGGGGCGCCCAACAGTAGCTACACTATGTGAACCTGCTGCTCCATCCTGATTGGAGGAGAATTCGCCACCACCTGGGAAACTTTTATTAGCTCCTCTGCTAACGTGGGGGAGGGGGAAACTCCATATATGGTTTCCACACCTTATAATAGAGCATTTTAACAGAAAAAAAAATTGTGGGTGATATCTGACAAAAGTGAAATCACTTCCCCTACCTTTAAGGAGCCACTGTCCCGTAAAGCAAGTGTGGTAAAGCAGTTTTTTCTTTTTTATTGTATATCCTGTATATATGAAACCTATTTTATTCCCTATAACTTTTGCATTTCTGCAGAGCACATCTGAAGAAGAACACGGAGTTGCAGTGGCGGTTGTGCTAATTCCAGGTAAAGAAGGAACCATAATGTCAATGTAAATACATTGAATTGCTGGTTTATATGGGTATGTTTATCTCCAAGAGAATATACCTTGTGTTTATCCTGCTAAAACAGACACAGAGGATGCAGATTGTCTCACGGTTGCCGAGGACAGGAAGAGTCTGGACTACAAATCTGAAAATGAAGAAGTACAATAATTAGTTTAATTGTCAGGTTATTTCATCACCTCAAATAAATGAATACAGTTTGAGGACACATCCATGGTTAATATGTAGCATGTTTTTTTTTATCTCCTTCTTTTTTGACACTAGGAAATAAGATCTTTCACGTTTGATCAGGTTATAACTGTAGAAGATGACATACAGGTAAGCCTGTGTACCTTATAGGCTATATTTAAAACATATTATATTTGTTGGTGGATGTCCTGACGTGGAATCTAAATCCACAGGCGATTCACGCTGGGTTCCCCCAGACCCTCATTGAGGCCATCTCCAACGGTTATAATGGAACACTGTTGATTGGGGGTAACCCCCGGACTTGGAAAAACAGCATCCAAATAGACCACGATATCATCAAACAGGTGGGCTACGACCAGGGGCGGATTGGCCATCTGGAGTATAGGGACTTTTCCCGGTGGCCTGCGCCACCTAGTGGCCTGGACAAGATCCAAAATGCACTAGTGGCACTTCCAAAATGCACTAGAATGCGCTAGATGCTCGCCTGGAACATACAGGTCAAAATGAGCATTAATCTTCTACATTCTCTAGTTGTGTAGACTAAGTTGGGCTAATTCACATGATGAATATTTTAACTCTTGAGGGTGTAAAAATGAAACCAAATGGACCCGCAAGGGTCCATTTGGTTTCATTTTTACGCTCTCAAAGAGTTACATCTGGTTAACCAGCTGCCCCCTCCAGGGTGGCCTGGCAAAGGCAAAATTGTCCCGGTGGGAAAATATGTGCCAATCCGCCCCTGATTGACCGTTATATTGCCGTTATTATTACCATCATCTCCTACTCTACTAATAGTTTGCAACTCTGAATTAGGTTTTGACAAGTTTGTTCGGTCATATATCATCTGCGGTGAAAGGAGAATTGTTGAGCACCGTGTCTTGTATACAGGTATGTCCTGTTCTCCTTACTGTATGTACAGTATATACAGTATCTGTATATATCATGCTTTAATGTCCTGCTGTCTGTTGCTGTGTTGGTGTAGTTCTACCCAGACAACACCGCTGTGGATGTCCTGAACTCAGCCAGACAAGTTCTGAAGCCTGTGTGCCACCCGATCCTTGGATGGTGAGTAAGAACGTTTGCCCTGCGCTCAGCAGCATAAATTGGTAACCATTTGAGGAGCACTTACTGCAGAAAATACCAGATCTAGAGGCTCGTAGCACATCACCAAGCACATCACCATGAAGAAACACCCCTATCCTGCCTAGCACTTGGACCCTTCCTAATCAAGGAAATGCCGTCAGCAGTGAGGGAGACAATAATGACAAAGTAAACACTCATTGAACATCTAGATTCCCACAAACATTTTAAATAATTGTCTTTTCATATGTCATAGTTACTCTATGGCTCTGGTGTGGACCAAGTAAAAGGCCCACACTGAACAACTGACTAATACTTAACTAGAGGGCGGTTTACACAATATTAATCACAGCAGACATTTTGTAGGTGCAACACAACACGGGAGGAGGTGATACTTGGAAATGAAATGTTTTCTCATCTTTTCTCCTCAGTGTTGTCGGAGGTCTGTGCGAGGCGTCCGTGTGCTCTGCAGAGGAGGCCGTCTCACTATATGAGGCCGGCACACAAACCATGAGAGACAACGCAGGCATCCTCTTCAGCAGGTATAACCATACCAGGGCTTGACACTAAATTACACTTGCCCGCTTGCCCGGGGCAAGTAAAAAAAATGTTGGGGCAGGTGAAGACTGCTACCTGGTTGCCCGATCAGTTAAGTGTGCAACATTAGAACACAGCACTATAACACAACACCAGATAAATTTGTCTTGAAGGCAGTCATTGCACTCTGCCTCTGTGTCTTTCCCTGCTTTCTAGCTATCCACAATTCCAGGCTGGATTTGGGAAACAAAACAGGCAAATTAACATACAGATCAAAATGACCTAATCTTCTACATTCTCTAGTTGTGTAGACCTGGGCTAATTAAGATGATGAATTTTAACTCTTGAGAGTGTAAAAATGAAACCAAATGGACCCACAAGGGTCCATTTGGTTTCATTTTTACGTTCTCAAGAGTTACATCTGGTTAACCAACTTAACTGGGGACCACCTGGAACCCTCCCAGGGACAACTGGTGGTCCCCGGACCACCTGTTGAAAACCCTTGGTTTAAAGCACCCAAGTTAAGTTTCTGGGTAGGGTATGGTTTAGGGCTAGATGGTTAGGTTTAGACAAAACACATGCACCCACTAATGGCACTTATTAGATCAATAAAAGACAATTAGGAATTTGTTAAAGGCACTTAGTCATCAGCAACCAGTTAGTAAATGGGAGTGTCCGCATTGAGCCCGGACGGGTCATACCGAAGACTCATAGCAAAAAAAAAAAAGAAGGGACGCAATGCCTCCCTGCTTGATACACTTAGCATCAAGGGTTGGATTGGGGTGAGTTCCTGCAGCATGTCCAGGGTGTGTACTTGTATATCAAAAGCTACCTCACGCTACAAAAATAGGAGATCGGCTCCTGCCCTATGAGCCTCATGGCTCGACAAGGCTTACTTACTTACTTCATCAGAACTTAGATTTCATTGTCAGTGAGAAAAGGTGGGCTAGTCCTGGATGTGTAAGAAGAATAATAAGAACCAATATTAAAAAAAGATGTCAATCGGTTATGGCAGCAAACATATGGAATGAGAGTGATAAAAATGTGTAATTCAATTCATACATTTAAAAGAATGCTCAAAGATAACATAATTGATGAACACTAATGGGTATTTTCTAAAAGGTATTTTCTCAAGTTTATAATCTCTTTGGTCCTGCCGGTTGAATGTAATTGATATTTATACTGTATATAGACATATTTAAATTCATTTTCTTAGTGTTGCTGTTATTGCTATTATTAATAATATTGTTAGTTATTACCACTATTTCTTCTTTTCCTTTTGCTTTATTTATTTTTTTATTATTATTTTTTTTCTAGTATTGGTAAAAAGGGTAGGCATCATAAGCTTCGGCTTCAGCCTACACCTTTTCAGTCCTATATCAAATGAATGAAATGAAGTAACTCTGTACATGTATAAAGACTGAAATAAAACTAAAGTAAAACTTTTCCTTAGTTTTAGTTAATTTTCTTCTTCTTTCTTCTTCTTGTGTCTGATCTCTCTCTCTCTCTCTCTCTCTCTCTCTCTCTCTCTCTCTCTCTCTCTCTCTCAGATGTACCTCCCTGTTCTCCGTAGCGTTTGAGTGGAGGATGGAGGGAGAAGAAGCAGATGCTGAGCTCCATCATCGTGTCAGACTACAGATGTTCAGCCTGGCTGGTGGAGCCAGCAAGACAGACCTCAGAGGGTCAGTTCACTTCTATGTTGTGAAGTCTCCAACTCTTGTTACCATGCGGTTTTCCAAATCTCCTAATTAGCACCAATTAGCTTTACTCAGCATTATTACGAATACTTAGCAATAGCGTTACTTAGCATTATTAACAATACTTTAGTTATTGAAAAATATCAGACCTACAAGCTCATAGCGTGCCACGGAGTGGCACGCTATGAGCTTGTAGGTCTGATATTTTTGAAAATGGTGAAAATGTGGCGCAAATGTTATGAATTAATTATTTTCCAGTTCAGACTGGGTTAAGTTAACATTTTCATACCAATACTTCTGTACATTTACTACAAATAGGGCTACATTTTAACCTCAAACTACTTGTTAACAGAGTATTCGTATAAATTGCAGTTTATCGATACTTTTTACTAGAACATTTGTGTATTTTTTCCCAACCACGCTGCAGTGTCTCCCCGCTAGTGAAAGCACTGGACCACATCCAATCGGGAGCCACGGCTAGCGACAAACTCCTCCCCTTCCTGTTGGTGGACGCCCTAACAGGAAACAGCAAGACGTTGTTCCTCTGCTGCATTCAACCGCAAGGTCAGAGGTCAAATAATAACACAGATAGATAGATAGATAGATAGATAGATAGATAGATAGATAGAAACTTTATTTTTGTGTCACTCCAAAAACATATCATTAAAAGCACATAATAAATACAATCATTGTTTGCGGACCACTCACAAGGAGTTGTGAGACACCTTAAATAAAAACATGATAGAATTTAAAAAATTAAAAGCTCCTGTAAAATGGCGCCCCTAAGGATAAAATTATGAACTATTTTTAAACTAAAGAACATATTATATGTGTTTTAAATGTTCAATTCTAGTTATAGAGGATAAGTATAATGTATTTATCCATATTAGGCTTATTAACCGGGTATCCTTTCAAAGCATGTCTGGTGGTCGCCCCCTCCTCTCGCCCTAGGAAAGTGCCTAGTCCGCCTAATGGCAAAAACGCCCCTGGGCTAACCTTCTTTTTACGGTGAGATGGCAGGCTTTGGCACATCCAAATGCGCCGTATCTGCAGAATAGAATTGTGGTCAATTTACTTTGGTCATCTAGATCATAGAAACGTTGCACTTGGTGTGACATGAAGAGAAATAAATCGGAACAGATATCATTATACAGTTCACAGTGCAAAAGCACGTGGAGCTCAGACTCACCACAGTTGCTGCTACATAAGGTGCAGAGTCTGCTATCTGCCGGTTTCTAAAGCTAGAGGGGCCACCCAACATCTGAACACACCAACAACCACCACCCCTCCATCCTCCAACACATTTCGCTCCAAATCCACCAACGAGGTAGGACATTGACATGACCCTCTTTTTCTGTGTCTCTTGCATCAAAAACCCCCATGCAGGTGTTCTGGACGAGGTCCCCTCTGGCCTAGACTTGGCCCAGAGAGTAAGAGGTTTCGTGACGAAGACGAGCCACGCCCGCTGGTGTCCGAGGTCGACCGAGACGGAGATCCGCAAGAACATTTCGGAGCTGAGGACTGAAATGTCTCAGGGTGGGGAAGGTGGCGCTCAGAACAACAACAACACCACCCAACGGCTGGCGGAGCTCATCAGCAATCTGCAGGTCATTTCCTGAACACATGTACGGCGTACGCTCCCAGTGTTGCCAGCTTAGTGCATTTGTCGCTATATTTAGCTTTTTTTCCAGACCCCCCCTATAGTGCCAAAATTAGTGAAAAACTCGTGGCGGAAAATCTAATGCTTTAGGGAGGCATTGCTGCCCCCCTGCCCCATGCCCATGCCTAGATCCGCCCCTGTGGGAGACTCTGCCTTGTGCCATGATCTAGCCTTTTTAATTCTATGGCTCCATCTGAACAGCTTGGCGTTATTGCTCTGATCTCCCTGAGCAGATAGTGAAGGACCAGTCCTGGGAGAAGAGGAAGGAAAAGGCGGAGAAGATAAAAGACCGAATAATGGTGTGTTGCTATCATTATGGGAATTGTTTGGATTTTTGCTGCCAAATTGTCTTTGGACTCATTCTGTTGTCATTCTACTTTCCCACAATAACACAATGTGTTACTGTTATTGCCTCGGACAGGGACGCACAGCACCACCTGCTGGTGATCACAGCACTGACAACAGAGAGACCTCAGACAGGATGAAATATTTAGAGGAACAACTGAGACAGGAAATGCAAGACCACATCAGAGGTGCGTGCGTGGCTCTGTGGACAAACTAACTACTTTCACCAACCCTGTATCACCAGACCCCACACAAAGTCAGTATTTGACTTTCCAAAGTCAAATAGTGACTTTCTGAAGAGGGCGTGGTTTTCCTCCTGATTGCTCCTCCTGTCTTGCTTCCTCCTGTCTTGCAAAAAAAATGCATCAAAATGCGTCAAATACTGACTGTGTGGGGTCTGGAAAAAAGTCACTATTTCACTTTTTCTGTGATACAGTGTTGCTTTCACCCTGGTGGCTTCCCTTATTCTGGACATGTCACGATTAGGGGTGGGACTCGATTATTATTATTATTATTTTTATCGAATTAATTTGAAGCCTTAAATTAATCTCAATGAATTGCATACCAATATTTGACCCAAGAAGATTTTTTTTTTGTCAATTAAAACAGGCTGGTATAGCGTGTGAGAGTTTTTCTAAATCACTGTGTCGACACTGCAAGTTGGTGAACCAGATCAAAATTTGGTTAACTAGATCAAAAGTTGGTTAACCAGATGTAACTCTTTGAGAGCGTAAAAATGAAACCAAATGAAACCATTCGGTTTCATGTTTACACTCTCAAGAGTTAAAATATTCCCCATCTGAATTAGTAATTCTACACTAGAGAATGTAGAAGATTAATGGTCATTTTGATCTGTATGTTTGACTGTGACTTTGTTTCTGAAATCCGGCCTGGAATTGTGGACAAAAGCAAAAGAAATCTTTAGTTTTGGGGTCTGTGTGGCGATTAAAATGAGTTAATATTGTTAATCGTGTTATTGTTTCTGTGATTAATTAATCTCAATTAATCAGTTAAAGTCACGATATAGCCAAACAGAACAGAGCTACAAGCTCACCATACATCGCAACAAGACCTTATGGAGGTCCAATAATAATATAATAGTGCCCTACAAAGACCAGTAAGCATGGTCAGGACCATCTTGATTGTGTCCAGATCAAGCTAGGCAACCCATAGTCAATTCTGGGCCAGAATATCACCTGATTTCAACCAACACAGATCCTGTCCACTAAAGATGGACGTTCCCTGAATGAATCAGAGAGAGTCAGATTGAGGCCAGACTAACTTAAATCAGGGCCAAATGTGCATCCTCCCCACCCAATGAAAGGTAATATCAGTGGTTTTCAAACCAGTGGTCTGGGGACCACCAGTGGTTGAGAGAGGTCCAGGTGGTCCCTAGCTAAATGGTGGAAAGTTGGTTAACCAGATGTAACTCTTTTAGAGCGTGAAAATGATTTTTACACCCTCAAGAGTTGAAGTATTCATCATGTGAATTAGCCCCAAGTCTACACAACTAGAGAATGTAGAAGATTAATGGTCATTTTGATCCCCCCCCCCCCCCCCCACACACACACACACACACAAATCCAGCCTGGTATTGTGGGCAAAAGCAAAATAAATCTTTAGTTTTGGGGTCTGTGGGTTAAATTGACATCAAATGGTGGTCCGTGGCTCAAATAAATAGTCTTCCAGCTCTATTATCTAACCCTAGTAGGGCTGGCTAAATCCGGCCCTTCCGGCACTTAAATCATCAATCATACTAACTAATCAGATCCAACCCAAAATAAGCTTTATTATTTCAACTGGTGAAGATGTCCTAGAAATAACATAGAGTAAATGACGTCTCTCTCTCTCTCTACAGAGGGAAAGGGCAGTGTGGAGAAGGTCCAGGAGAGAGTAGCCAGAATTCAGCAGCTTAGGGAGGCTCTCAGAGAGGAGATGGCGAAACGTGACTTCACCACAGAGAAATCCGACCTCTGGCAACAGGTAAACGTGTGTGTGTGTGTGTGTGTGTGTGTGTGTGTGTGTGGTGTGTGTGTGTGTGTGTGTGTGTGTGTGTGTGTGTGTGTGTGTGTGTGTGTGTGTGTGTGTGTGTGTGTGTGTGTGTGTGTGTGTGTGTGTGTGTGTGTGTGTGTGTGTGTGTGTGTGTGTGTGTGTGTGTGTGTGTGAGCCTGTGTGTGTGTGTGTGTGTGTGTGAGCCTGTGTTGTTGTTTTTTTTAGAATATTTTGATTTAGTCTTAGTCTTAGTCTTTTCAAGGCATATTTAGTCATTTAGTTCCATTTGGTCTTCTGAAATTCATTAGTTTAGTCTAGTCTTAGTCGACGAAATGTCAAAAAGGATTTAGTTTAGTCTTACATACAAATGCAATGTAGGTTTATATATGTTATACAGATTTATAGTTTTTAGTATGAAACATGTCTTGTTCTATTTGTTGTATGAAATTTACTGCAATAGTAAGTTCCTTTCCTGAAAAGGTATGCAATCTATACTGCAGATATGTTGACATACTTAAAAAAAAGTTTCCTACTTCCGTTAATCTTAGGTTATGTTTTAGTCTTTGTCTTAGTCTTACTCTTGTGAAAACACGCATCTTTTAGTCCCATTTAGTCTTTTGAAAATCATTTTTGTCAGTCTTAGTCTTAGTCTAAATATCAAAAACCTTAGTCGACTTAGACTTTAGTCTGAGTCTTAGTCGACAAAAACAACACCGGGTGTGCGCGCACACCCGTTGACGTGGGTTTTATTAATCATCCTGTACTTGTTGTGATATAAATCAGTCTCAGTCAGAATACAGCAGAGCCAAAGAGCGGAGGAGGCAACTGAAGCAGGATCACGAGAAATTAATCCAAGAAGAGGTGGAGAGGATGGAGCAGGAGCTGTCACAGGAGCAGGTACCACCTCGTACGCTACAGTGTTGCCAACCTGGCACATTTGTCGCTATAATTAGCTTTTTTTTCCAGACCCCCCCCCCCCCCCCCCCCCCCCCCCCCCCCCCCCATAGTGCCAAGCTTTTTTTTTTGCTGGTGAGTTGGGTAGAAATTGGTTGCCAGGCGCCAGAGATAAAACCCCTCGCTTTTCACCAATTTTCCTCCTATGATAAGAGTACTCCTTGATTCCTTCCTAGTTCAAGTTTCATTTTACGCTCTCAAGAATTAAATTATATTCAAACATCTGAATGACCTCATTTTCAAGAATCTACACATTTAAGGAAATGTAGAAGAATTGCTATTTTGAGCAACATTTTATCTCTCCTAAATTAATCCGAGAGACTAAACTCAACATCAAGTGGTGGTCCATCCGTGGCTAAAATGCAGTATGGTATGAAAATGGTTGGGAACCTACTGCTCTAGCGCATTCTAGTGCATTTTGGAAGTGCCACTAGTGCATTTTGGATTTTTTTTTTACACACCACGTTTCCTCTTATACCTCGGTGCACTGCTGACTACATTTGTTCTGGGAATAGGTTGTAGTGAAGCTACACTACTTGTTTCGAGTGACAAGGATTTTAGCTTACTACATTTTCCCACACACATTTTCAAACTCCACCCATTTTTAATGGATAGAAAAGCTCTAATATACATCCCAAAACTTAAACATGCCACCATCCTATGTTCAAACCCTCCGCTAAATTATTATCATTATGATTTTCACCCATATTATTTTTTTTATAATGATTATTATTTAGAAAGTTGTACATTAAGTTGAGATATATATTTGTATTATGTAGCGCTGAATGCTGATGTAGCAACTTTAGCAAGCCACATCAAGCTACTTTTGTCGTGTAGCTTGTAGTGTAGCTTAGCTCCATTTTTTCGAGAGTACAAGTAGTGCAGCTTACTACATTTTCCCAGTAACTTGCCCATCACTGGGTATACTGTAGCAGCTGAAGCAGCATTGTGTGTGTGTGTTGCTCCCCGTCAGGTGGACGAAGGTCTCCAGAGGGAGCTGATGGTGCTGACCAGAGAGAGACGGGTTCTGGTCCTCCAGATGGAGGCTCTGGGCTCCGACGGCCTGCAGGTGGAGAAGGACCTGGAGGACCAGTACCGCAGACACCAGGAGGAGTTACGCTGCCTGCGGCAGGAGAGCCTACAGGTACGGTAACTCTAAACCAGGGGTCGGCAATCCAAGATGTTGAAAGAGCCATTTTCGACCAAAAATGAAATTCAAAATCTGTCTGGAGCCCTGAAAAAAATGTAAGCTTAATGAGCCCTTAACAGGGAATTCCACCCATTTTCATTGTTTTTTTCTGAGAGTGTACAAATGTGAACCAAATGGACCCTGGCGGGTCCATTTGGTTCCATTTGTACACTCTCAGAAAAAAGCTCCTAAAAGAAAAATCATTAACATGGTGAAACACGACTTGATGATGTCATCAAGCTGTTTTTCACCATTTTAATGTTTTTTTTTTCCCAGACCTCCTTTTCTAGGAAACACATATTTTTTTTACCATGTCTACTAGTGATGCGCGGGCCGGCTTTTTTTCACAACCCGCCCCAGTCCGCGGCGCCAATTCTGCCAACCCGTCCGCAGCAGCCCGCCCTGCAAAATTTTAATCAACGGCCCGCCCCAGCCCGCAGCCCGCAATTTAAAAAAATGATATAATGATTAGCGCATGTTCTTGTGAGTACCCCAAGCTTTAAAATACTATAGCAGCTTTATAAATGATATTGTCATGGGCTGAATAAACAAGCATGTTGTTCAGAATGGTTCTGTAATGACAGCAAAATCGACAGTCTTGTCATGTCTTTCTAAGACGCCTGGAAAATAAATAAAAGGCGGCTGTCGGTGATCGAAAATGATAAAACAGAATAGCCTATATAACACAAAACAAATTAAACTCTGTATCAACAATTAAGACCTGTCGCTTATACAGTAATAGGTCATTTAACATTCATGCAGCGATTATTTCGCATTGATTTATTAACAATGAACCATAGGCTACATTTAAAGTAGAGCATACAGCGATGATAGACGTCTTGCCATCTCTGTAATCAAAACAACCAGATCGCCATTGCCACAGCATGTGAAGGGTCCCTCGTGTCGTGCGTAACAGCCGAGAACGCACATACGAAACCATACGGCTTAATACTCTATTAGCTGTGCGTCCAAGCCAGTCTCCTTTGCGACGGCCGGCTGCGCAGAAAAAGAATGGAATCAAGGGCTCCAGGATTTAATCTATTTCTACGTGCTTCAAGTTCAAGCACGACCAGCTGAGCTGAATGCGCGCTCACTAGATGCTGGAATGCACAACATGCATCTAGCAAGCAGGGAGAGGAGCGGGAATGTAAAGCGGTGAGGATGGCACTGTTCCACGGTGAAGTGAGGCTGTAGGTAGGCCTAATGCTGTACTAGGTCTGGTGTGTCCCACTCCATGAACATTCTCCGTCTTCTCAATGCAAGTTCTGGTAGTAAAAACAACTGCCCGTCATCACTAATCACCTGTCAATTTAGGCTCATATTTTCGTCTATTTCAGGGGTTTTCAACAGGTGGTCTGAGGACCACCACTGAGAGGGTAATAAAAACAAAACGAGAGCATGTGATTTCTTTGTTTTATTTTTTGCATGTGCAGCGGGGTCAGCCCGGGGTGATAATTACTTAAAAATCATGAACCCGTCCGCCCGCCCCCCGCGGGGGTCCGCGGGACCCACCGGGTTCGGGCCGGCCCGCGCATCACTAATGTCCACACAACATCTCAAAGATGTATTAAAGATATAGTAGACTGTTGAAAATGGGTGGTTCAGATTAAAGCTTGATCTCTGATACGTGCCGGGTTTTTGTGTCATGGCCAACAAGCGCTACGTTAACTGGCAATGTAACTGTCAGACAGCACATGGTGTGTCGGGAGGCTTCAGTGACTGAAATGTTTATATTATGTTGGCGGATCACCCCAGTGTGTAAAACTGTGTTTGTAATAATGCTACAGCCAGGGAGCCACTACGACTGTGTTCTAGAGCCGCATGCGGCTCCTGAGCCGCAGGTTGCTGATCCCTGCTCTAAACTGTATGGACGGGTCAACTGGCAAGAAGAATCAGTGTTGTTTCACCCGCTGTCGACCGCTATCAAGTGATAATTCCCAGAAGGCTGCTTATTAGCCGATCTTATCGAGGAGGCATGTTGTCTGGGAGCCGACTGCACTGATAAGATGACAACACGTGGCGACGTGCTTGTGGTTAGGTTTAGGATTTAGGGTTAGAGAAGGGTTTACCCATGTTTGTAGTAAAACCCGACGCTCAACCACAACCTCACAGACTCGACGGTCTGTGAGGTTAGGTTGAGGGTCGGGTCAGTTAGGTTTGTGGTGAAGGACTTCAATGTTTTGTATCTTACAGCATTATGTATGAGTACAATACAGAGAATGTTTGCATTCGCCATCTTTGTTGAAGAAGAGTCTATTTGTGTCTGAGAAAACGAATCTTAATTATCTTTCATAGTGGTTTAAGCCCTGTGGAAATGGGGTATTTAGTTTTAAAATCAATTGTTTTTCTGCAAACTTTCTCTCCCCTTCTGTCCACGTTTGATTGCATTCCAGTCCACATACTTCCATTGCTCCAATTAGGGTTACGGTTGGAGGGGTCTAGGGGTTTTTGGGTCTCGGAACAATGGGTGCCGGCAGAGCATGGCCATTCTGACACGAAAAAGTCCTGCTGATGACAACTAATAACTGCAATCTTATCCACTAATAACAGTCAAATCGCCTGGTTGTTTCTGCCAAGTGTTCTTTAGATTTAGTCAGTCTTTGAGCTCCATTTTTGTCACCGCTAAACCCCTTATCCCTACACTTCTTTGCCTTTTTTTTTTTTTACCATTTTGAAAAACATTTTTGAATTGTTCAACTAGCTAAGCCACGTTGACACGTTGTGAGCGTTGTAGACATGCCATCTTAACTACCGTATTGGCCCGAATATAAGATGACCCTGGTTATAAGACGACCCCCATTTTTCAAGACTCATTTGTGTAGAAAGAACATTGAATGTCAAATAATATAGTCCCCAAGTATAAGACGACTCCATTTTTAGGATATCTCCTAAAAAACAAACAAAAACACTGTCTTATATTCAAGCCAACAGGGTATTAAAGATGTTCTTCAAAATAGTAAAAAAAAAAATAGGCAAAGAGGTTTAGGCATAATGAGTTGAACGCGAAAAAAAAGCTCACAGAACTGAGTTCTAAAATCAGACGTGCTCATGTGCACAAAACAAGCTCAATTGCTTTATCACGCATTTTGCCATTTTTGCCTTTATTGATAGTTTCAAGTGAAGGCAGACAGGAGAAAGGGAGAGACATGCAGCAAAGGTTGTCATGTATGTGGCATGCGCCTAGGGTGACCAGATCCAAATTGTTCATTTGAGGGACAGAAGTGCACGTGTGGGACAAGTCGAGTGTGGAAACAGGACAAAATGTAGTTAACAAATTATTAACATCTTAATGTCAA
The DNA here is from genome assembly GCA_039105355.1 of Benthosema pterotum. Taxonomy (NCBI): domain Eukaryota; kingdom Metazoa; phylum Chordata; class Actinopteri; order Myctophiformes; family Myctophidae; genus Benthosema; species Benthosema pterotum. The sequence goes on along the minus strand of CM076984.1, from coordinate 1,296,395 downwards.
TATTCCAAAAATATTTCAGGATTTCATTTCACGTATAGCAAAAACAGCTGATCTAAAATAAAAAAATAGCTGATCTACAATCTCAAAACGCGTCGCACTGCGACGCGTTTTGAGATTGTAGATCAGCTATTTTTGATACGACAGTATGCGATGTGGCCTCTCTAAGAGTGAGTGTGGAAATATAGTGGTACCATGAGGGGGATTATTTCAAAAACATAGCAGGAAATGATACAACAGAAATCCAACTATTAGGGCACTACAAAATTTGAGCATTGATGCCTGTGTGGGACAGAGTCTCAATTTGTGGGACACTTGAAAAGTCTAGGAAATGAGAGACTGTCCCACGCAAAGAGGGACATCTGGTCACCCTACATGCGCCTGGACTACTAGGCCAGCAGACGCTCCCTACACACAACGTTGTCTAAGAACAAAATGCCGGCCCTGTTGAAAATGAACTAGAGGCGCAATTTATTAGTCCCATTTTAGTAACAGGAATACTTTTAAAAAAAATGTATTAAACTAATTTAATTATGCCAGAGTATAATAACTAGGTATTGTATATTTAAGGTTGAGTTAGTGCTCTATTGAGGCTCGACCTGATTGCTTATGTTTCATCACAAAACACTAGTGTTGTTTTTGGCGGGCATTTTTTTAAGATCTATTCAGGCTTTATAGTCTTTTGGACAAAGTGCTTATTCGTCACATTTTCGTCTTTTCTATTCGTGATAGTTTTAGTTTTTGTTTTTTTTTTAGCTTCGCAACATTAGCCTTAGTCCTGACAAAAGAGGTGCTGACAAAGCCATTTTAGAAAACAAAATTGGGTACAGAAGCAGTGCTTCTCGTAGACGTCTAGTACAGTAAAACTGTGACGGAAACCGTTTGTAGGCAGCCGTCCGTCCATCCGACCTTTTTTGCCTGTGTTCCACACCAGGTGTTCAGAGTGTTTCGTCAGGTGAGCGAGGAGCAGAGGCGGTTGTCGGAGGGCCGCTACAGAGCTGTGCTGTTGGAGGCCGTCCAGGATGCCGTTTACCTGTCTGCCCAGAACCAGCAGCTACAGGCGGACAACAAACAGCTGCGTACAGGTCAGTATAGTCTACCTGTCTGCACCAGAACCAGCAGCCAGTGTTGACAACTGCCAAAATCCAAAATGCACTAGTGGCACTTCCAAAATGCACTAGATCAGGGGTTTTCAACCTTTTTGATACAGGCCCACCATAAATTCAGCATCTGAGCCACGGACCACCATTTGATTACATTTTCACACCAAAGACCTAAAAATAAAGAATTCTTTTGATTTTGTCCACAATTCCAGGCTGTATTTTGCCAACAAAACAGTGTAGACGTCTTAATTAAGTGGTGCTAATTCAGATGATGAGTATTTTAACTCTTGAGAGTGTAAAAATGAAACCAAATGGACCCGCAAGGGTCCATTTGGTTTCATTTTTACATTCTCAAGAGTTACATCTGGTTAACCAACTTTCCATCATTTAGCCTGGGGACCACCTGGAACCTTCTCAAGGACCACTGGTGGTCCCCGGACCACCTGTTGAAAACCCCTGCACTAGATGCTTTCCTGGAAGGGAATATGACCATTAAATGACCATTAATCTTCTACATTCTCTAGTTGTGTAGACTTGGGCTAATTCACATGATGAATATTTTAACTCTTGAGAGCGTAAAAATGAAACCAAATGGACCCGCAAGGGTCCATTTGGTTTCATTTTTACGCTCTCAAAGAGTTACATCTGGTTAACCAACTATCCATCATTTAGCCTGGGGACCACTGGTTGAAAACCACTGTCATAGGAGGAAAAAATGGTGAAAAATGAGGGTTTTATCTCTGGCGCCTGTCAATCAATTTCCTCCCAACTCACCAGCCAAAAAGCACTAGATTTTCCACCAGGAGTTTTTCACTAATTTTGGCGCTAGGGGGGGTCTGAAGAAGCACTAAATATAGCGACAAATGCGCCAAGTTGGCAACACTGCCAGCAGCTACAGGCAGACAACAAAGTGGACAGTGGTTCTCAAACAATTTCAGGTCAAGAATAATGTAATTGGCCGCAAACCATCTGAAGATAATGTTGTTCCCCTGAAGCAAAGATGAATTAAATGTTAAAAAGATGCTGCTTTTAAAAGGAACCACCTTTGTCAAATCATTGATTAAATACTGTAACTGGGGTGATTTTAAGCTGAGGACCACCGGCCATCCTGACTGGATGAAGCTCAGACAACTGTTGTCATTGGAGGAAGGCTATTTGATACCTGCCAATTACAGTACAGTATATCTTGGGTCCATCTACTTTGTTATTGGTTTAGTTATAGACCTGCGCAGTGACGTCACCGCCCCGGTTCCAGAAGTGTTTTCCCCATTAATTTTTCTCATAGACTTTTCGAAAATAATTTAAAGACGATTACAACGTGGACAAAGCCAACTCGGGTCGTGACTTGTGACAAATCATGATGACACACACAATCTTTTGAGACGATCAAATGATTTCTAAGATGAAGTAACGAAACAAAAAGTGTTGTATCCTGCCGTTTTCTACTTCTTGCTAATTGTGTGACGTCACTGCACAGTGTGACGTCAGTGCGCAGGTATAGTTATGGGACCGGGAAAGTCACATACTGTGCATAATTTTTTGGCTGCAACCTATAGTTCCACTCACTCAGGAGATGTAGTGGCTACACCCTCTGTCGTGATGGCCTCCAAAGTCTAGTATGTCACTTTATCTGTCCCTTTGGTCTAGTGGTTAAGATGTTGGACTTTAAAGTGGGGGACGCAAGTTCAATTCCCGGGGCGTTACAGAAGGCCACATTGCAAATAAGTTATTGTGGCAAAAATAGCCAGTATACAAGCTCAAAACATGTCACAGTGCTGCCTGCTGAGCTTGTAGATCAGTTATTTTTCTATATTTTAAATGCTGAATTGCTTCCACAAACATCACATTCCCAAACTAATTAAGCCAAATAAGGAATTGATAAGTGAAATAAATTTTGCCTCAAAGAAAATATGAATTTTCTGAACTTTTACAGCAGTACCTGGTTTCATGTTTTTGAAATGATAATTGGCATTGTGTGTAGACAATCATAATGCCAGCTGTCTGAAACAGAGCTGTTAGTTTATAAGCAAAGTAACGAGTTTAACCTAGCAGTAGTCAGGCCACACACACTTAAAAGTCTGCGTAGTACTGTATGTTGTGTGAAGTCCACAAGATGGCAGGGGCGGATTGGCCATCTGGAGTACAGGGAGTTTTCCCGGTGGCCTGCGCCACCTAGTGGCCTGAACAAGATCCAAAATGCACTAGAATGCGCTAGATGCATGCTCGCCTGGAACATACAGATCAAAATGACCATTAATCTTCTACATTCTCTAGTTGTGTAGACTAAGTTGGGCTAATTCACATGATGAATATTTTCATCATCTTCAACTCTTGAGGGGGCAATGCCCCCCTAAATGCCCTGACTGCCCCACCAAACACGATGGCATGCAAAACAACCCAAGATATTTCAAATTAAAGTGCTTATATTTAAAATGATGTGAAACACTACTACTACTAACTAACTACAGCTATGTCACCACTAAACCAACAGCATTTCATCATTGAAAACAGAAAACTCTCTGAGTCAGACCTTTAGCTTTATGCATGCTGCGTGTCTGTTGCAACTTCAACAACAACTGATGTTATTATTGATGCTTTACTTGCCTAATAAAAGTCCTGTAACTGAAAATGGTATGGGTGCGACTTCATCGCCCGTGGCGCGAAGCGACATTTCTAACATGAATACTAACATGGTATACTATGCAGAACTACAGAATTACATGCTACACAAGTTACCTGCACCGACCTGTGTAGAAACGTCATCAATTTACAATAATGTAATTGATAAACAATGTAGTAATTATCCTCACCCCCTTTCTTCCATAGCCCTGGGAGAGTTAAAGGATGCTCTGGCTGTACAAGGCGACCACAACAAGGCTCAACTGTTAACCCAACAACAATGACGACACCTTGATGCTTTACTGTGCGTCCTCCTGACAATTACACTTTTGAAGTATAGATATTTGAGAATATATTTATTGATTACTTTAAACACTTTCTTTAGCACTTGTTGAAATGGCATAGGGCAGCCATATACACCATTGCCCCAATGTGATGAAAATACATCATGATTTAAAAAAATAAATCTGCATGGAGTCATATGTTAACACAATATAACTTGTACATCTCCCCCACTCTTCCTTTGAGACACTGTGACCCTGGTTTCAGGTAGAAGAAGCTAGTGCAATGTCCATTCTCCCATGTCTCTACTGCTCAAGCAGATGATTATCTTTAGGAACATTGTGGAATTTGTGGCGCAGTAGAAATGTGGTCTCCCATGCGACCCTTGCCATGCATGGGTCGCATCCCGTAAGATAATGTACACATTGCAGTTTTAACTTGTGAACACTGAAGTTGTTTACAGGGCGGATCAAAATAAGGCAACGCACATTTAAAGAATGTTTGTGTGGATGTTGATAAGAGTTTGAAATGTAAAACCAATGCAAATAAAAAAAATGACAACTTCAAAAGGAAGTGCAAAAAAGAAAAAAACATTATAATGGAGAAACTGGCTCGTACTCAGTAGGATCCTCAGAGTTAATTTATCCAATTTCACACACCAAGGGCCCGATCTTGCACCCTTACACCTAATACCTAAAGCCAGGGAGCTAGTTTAGGATTAACATGAGACATGTCACTAGTTAGTACATACAGTACTTTGGGTTCCATTTTCGTTCCCACTAAACCCCTTGACATGTTGAAATATTCCAAAATGTTTTTCTAAAATAGTACAAACGAAATAAGGGATTTAGGATAAGGGGTTTAGCATGTAACAAAAATGGAGCCCTTTGTGTTTTTTCCTATTCACTTGGTCATTAAAGTCCACATTATGGATCTGGTCTGCTGGAAACATCACCGAAAAAGAAGTTATGGACATTTTTGTACACACACCATAGATTTTTTTTTTTTTTTCAATTTTATCGTACTGGTACTTTAAGTGACATGTCAAACTATGTGGTTATCCTGATTCTGATTCCATTTCAAGCATTCGTTTTCAAATAATAAACACTTGTTGGCCTAAGTTTGGCCATGTCCACACAAATGTCTAGGAGATGGCTTCCCCAGTATTATTTGCCATTTTTATTATTTTGAAAAACATTTTTAAACTAGCCAAACTAAATTGTTGTGAGCTTGCAAATTGGATATTTGAACTATTTTTTTAGGGGTAAGGGGCACTGCAAGATATAGCAGAATTACATTAACATTCAGGGTTTTACTCTGTACGAACCACCATCAAATAGCAGGCACTGGGCATGAATCTTGTAGGGATGGATCACTACTTGTAATACAAGTACGCCGCCAGAGCGATCATGCAAGCGGACAGGACGAACAGGGGGGTGATCTGCAGCCCTAAGGTGGCCCAGGACAACAGGGCGTTGACCAGCATGGAGCTGGAGATGACGAACAGCCGGGTGATGCCGCTGCCGTGCTTCAGCACCAGCGACATCAGCAGGCCGTTGGCCGCCTGGCCCGCGATGATGACCCACACCAGGGCCGAGTAGCCGTCCAGGAAGCCCCGGTCGCTGCTGCCCGCCGTCGCGCCGGACAGATAGGAGAGCCCGTTGACGGCCACGCCGAACACGTACAGGTAAATGTTCTGGAGGCTGAGGGGCAGCCGCTGGCTCTTCAGCACCTTCTCCGTGTAGACGGCCGCCAGCCCCGAGACGAAGCAGTACGTCGTCACCAAGAAGAGTCCCCAGGCCGTGACGTAGAGGCCGGTGCTGGCGCCGTCGCCGTCCCGGTCGAGATCCAGGCTGCCGAAGCTGTGGCAGACCCCGGCCGCAGTGAGGAGCGCCAGGGAAAACCACTGGACGCCCCGAAGCCTTTTGCCCAGGCAGAGGGAATAGAGGAGGGCGGTGAAGGCGATTTTCAGGTTGCTGAGGACTTGGAACGAGCTGGGGTCCATGTAGGCCTGCATGAGCACCACCAGGTTGTTGTTGAGCGCGTAGAGGACGGCGGGGAGCGCGTAGGGGGCCACGAGGCCCGGGGACGACCGGACGTCGCGCCCCGACGACGTCGCGCCCCCCCGGCTCAGGGCGAGGGTGGCCAGCGAGACCAGCAGCTTGACCAGCTCGATCAGGACGACGCAGGAGGACGGGCTGAACGGCACCGCGGAGTCCACCTTGGTGAGCGCGATGAGCGGCGCGTGGGAGCCGTAGATGAACACCATCAGCCCCAGGAGGACGCTCCAGTTGAGGCTCTCCAGCCACTGTCTCCTGCGTCTCGCCGGGGAACTGAGCCCCACGTTGGGGGAAACGATCATTCCGTGACTCAAGCAGTTCAGCCAAAAAAAAAAACCTTGATTAATCAGTGAACGTCATAGTGCAGCAGAAGAAAAGCAACTCGAAAAATATTCATAGCACCGCCATTTCAAGTGAAAAAAAAAATGTAACATTAGAACATTCAAATAAAGTTTGATATGCATGTATTTTTTTTTTTAAATAGGCATGATTAAGCTGAATCGTAGGAAAATATGAAGACATTTGCAGGTTGTGAGAGGACTGTGCCAGGCAACAATACTAAAGGCAAGCAGTCAAACCTCTGAACAATAATATTTAGCTCTTATAGGCACAAAGTCTGGTACCTTATATGCATTGTTAATTGACACCTACCCAGAAAGAAAACAAAAATTAAATAGAAGCAATGAATCCAGTCTCTCTTTTTGGACACCCACAATCCAATACCAGTAAAATCACGTCAACCAAATTCCAGTCTTCACAAGACTTCCGAGTTTTAGAGTTTCCAGGTTTTTTAAGAGCAGCAGTTGCAAAACAATATTTGTCGTTTTTTGGGGACCTCGTACCATAGTTGAAATGGAAGATGGATTGCCTCGCAGTCATTCCCAAGTAGGTTTACTTGGGCCCTTTTTTTAAATTGTTGAAGAAGTCTTTCACGGTCCTTTCAATGTTGGGCACCTGATAGTTCTGTGCCACAAACACGCCAGTCATGGTTCCCAGCAGAACTCCTGCGATGGCAGAAGAGCGGAGCTTGGCGAACACGTAACCAGCTAGCGCCCCCTTCAGGAACGGAGAGCCCAACACCGAGCCGCCCTGAAACACAGACACAGAGTCATGACGTTTGCACCATAGAGTAATAAAATAATAGAGAACGGACTCGAGCGATAGCCCCATCCCCTTGCCGTTCATTTCAATACAAGTTGCTCATTGGCGCTTTGAAGCACCCGGAAGACCGCCGGACCGCCGGACCAAAATTTGGTGCCCAAATGCGGAAGTATTTCTCCATGAACGCGCCCGAAGCAAGGGATTATGGGAAGCATGAACGAGCGCCGTCGCGAACGAGCAAAGGAAAAAAAACATCAAAAAGCATCAAAAACAAGCTTGTGGGTTTGCATTGAGCTTATTATCTGTCATATAATACATCCGTTGTGTTTTGAGAGGTAGTATATGACGTGAGGACCGCTGGTTTATTCAGAAAACAACTTAAACACAAACTGCCCTGTCCGCGTGCACAAAGCAAACCAGCGTGCGTGCTCTCGGGGCGTTCGTGCATGAATTCCACCCGCCTGCAGTACCAAACTTGGCCACCAGCGAGGCCAGCTTCAAGCCTGGAGGCGCTGTCTGCCGGTGTGGTTTGCACTGCCACAACACTTACTGTATTTACTGATTTTGACCGTTTGTGCACTGAACGTGTTTTGGTGTTCAAAGCATTACGTTACACTTAAGCTATTAAAAAAATATCAGACCTACAAGCTCACAGCGTGCCACCGAGTGGCACGCTGTGAGCTTGTAGCTCTGATATTTTTTGAAAAATTGTGATGCAAATCTTTGAATGTATTCTTTCGAAAGCAAATATTTTGAACTAAAATCATTCCTCCTGGGGGATCCCTAGAACGACGTGTTTTCAGATGGGGGTCCGCAGCCAAATATAGATAATTCTGGGGGTCCTTGGCATGAAATATGTTGAGCATCACTGACACAGGATTTTTCAGAGAAACTAGAATCTGTCAGAAACTAGCATCAGAAACTAGAAACTAGTCAGAAACTAAAATCTAGTGTCAGAAACTACAATCAGGTGTCAAATAGAATATATTCTTAGATTTGCACATCATTTTCACAATTAAAAAAAAAAAAAAAAATCAGAGCTACAAGCTCATATGGTGCGATATGAGCTTGTAGATCTAATATTTTTCAATAGGTAAAGTGCAACATAATGCTTTGAACACCAAAAGGCGTTCAGTACACAAAGGGTTAATGAGCATTTCGCTGTTTCACTCGAAAAGCTGTTTGTACCTACATGCTAATGGCAGGAACAACCAGGGAAGTAATATACTGTATATTCTATTCGATTCTATAGACTATTTCTACACCCATGATCCAACTGGGTTGTTGTTGCTTCCTCTCCACTCCAACACATCCCGCTAAGTAAAACACGGGTTTACAAGCGAGAAACTACCTAGAAATCAGAAATCTATTGAACTGGTAACAAGCTTGCATCACCTGGTATGCCTGCCCTAGTGCCCTCTCACAATATTCTACACGAGTTGTTTAACAGAGAAAAGCTTTTAAATACACTGACTGCACCTTCTTCCCTAAATGTGAAATTGCCAGAGCCAAGTACTATGGGGGAATTAAAGTCCCATTTTGAAGTTTCGAGAAAATAATAGTACTTGAGTAATGCATTTTCACTGAAATGTAGGGATGCACCAAAAGAGAAATGTACGGCCAAACTTAATAGCGAATATGGGAAACAGTCGGCCGAAAACCAAATATGATATTGTATATTTTTTCATACCATTGCTGTATGTAAACTACCTGATTATGGCAAAATACATGATTATGGCAAAATTTAACTTAAATAATAATCACTATTATGGGCTCATAAAACATTTATTCTGCACTTCAATGCATTCATTGCATACACTATTCGGTGCTATATTTTCCTGGCAATTTGAGACGAAACCAATAGGTTGGAATTTTGACCTGTATTGATTGAAACTTTAATAATGCTGTGTGCACTTAGTCGTAGTGTGCGGTAACCGTTGTTTTGTATTGACAGTTGTATTGTGCTGGGATGGTATTGTTTCAATAAATGTATGAGTCTAATATATGCATCTTAATTGTCTTACATGTGTTGTAAGACAGTTATGAATTTCAAATTCTCACTAAATGGCATGCCGGATCGTGGCGCGCACACACACACACACACACACACACACACACACACACACACACACACACACACACACACACACACACACACACACACACACACACACACACACACACAGGGATATCAATGTTTGTTACTCAAAGAGTCATGATTAAAATATTTCCAGCACAAAGCCTTGCATGCTAAAGCCATTCTTTGTTTGTTTCGCTGAAATAGTATGTATACCACATCAATTCTGAGTTTTGACAAATTGCAAAACATAGTAAAAATAATGCAATATATAACCAATGTCACCAGTGCATCTCGTGTTGTAACAATGTTTATACAGCTCTTTTGGTCAGATGCCTTTTGAAGGTTCTAAATTCAAAACAGTTGTCAATGGCATTGCGCAAATGACAAAAGGATATAAACTATGAACAGACAACACCAATGCATACCTGGGCATCATGCAGCCCAGGGGCCAAATGCGGCCCTCTGGCTGGCCCGTGAAAGGGTTTTAACCAAGTGGTCCGGGTACCACCAGTGGTCCTTGAGAGAGTTGCAGTTAAATATGGAAAGTTGGTTAACCAGATGTAACTCTTTGAGAGCGTGAAAAAGAAACCAAATGGACCCTTACGGGTCCATTTGGTTTCATTATTACACTCTCAAGAGTTAAAATATTCATCATCTGAATTAGCCAGAGAATGTAAAAGAAGGGTCATTTTTGTTTGCCCGTTTTGTTTCCCAAATCCAGCCTGGAATTGTGAACAAAAGCAAAAGAAATATTTAGTTTTGGGGTCTGTGGGGCTAAAATGTCATCAAATGGTGATCCTCTGTGGCTCAAATACTGAATAAATAGAGGGCCCGGGTGTCAAAAATGGTTGGTCTTACACTTACTTTTATCTTGAAATTAAATTAATATTACCCAGACTTCAGTTCAGCCTTTAGTCTTGGTCCTCCACAATATTTTATCCATCTCATGTGGCCCCTTGGGGAAAATAATTGGCCACCTCTGAGCCAATGCACACATACCTGAGGAACTCCCACAGACACCTCCTGCTCCACTCTCTTCTGGATCTCCTCCAACTGATTCTTAAGCAGGGCCAGATCCTTCAGCTGTTTCAGAGGATCCTAAAAACGATGCCAATGAAAATTGGTGATTACAGACAGTAGTCTACAAATACGACCACAGCCTGACACAACTCCTGCCAACCTAAACAAGCTAAAGATGCTTGAGTTTTACATGAATTATCCTTCTATAGAAAGTTCCCAGAGGCTTGCCATTCAAAAGACATTTCGTCCAGACTAAAAGACCTATGTTCTGGGCTCAAATGTAACGTTAATTCCTTAACATCTGAAGCTGATGAATCCGGCAACGCCACTGTCATCTGACGAGGCACGTGAAACCGTGACATCTAATTTGACCAAGTTTAAAAGTCAAAACAACACAACACAGTCAGGAGGATTCACCTTGTCATCCGCCATGTTTGCTCATCGATGGTGGAAATTGCTCTACACTCTGTTTGTAACCCTGGCTGCTGCTTCTGCGTGGATGAAAGCAGTGTTGCCAACTTGGCGCATTTGTCACTATATTTAGCTCTTTTCCAGACCCCCCCCCCTAGCGCCAAAATTCGTGAAAAACTCCTGGCGGAAAATCTAGTGCTTTTTTGCTGGTGAGTTGGGGGGAAATTGATTGACAGGCGCCAGAGATGTCATGAAACCCTTGTTTTTCACCATTTTTCCTCCTATGATACAGTCTGTAACTCTTGAGATCGTAAAATGAAACCAAATGGACCCTTACAGGTCCATTTGGTTTCATTTTACGCCAGTTATTATTGCCTGAGAGACTAAACTCAACATCAAATGATGGTCCTTCTGGGCTAAAATGCAGAATAAACAGTGGGCCCTGGTATGAAAATGGTTGAAAACCCACTGCTCTAGCGCATTCTAGTGCATTTTGGAAGTGCCACTAGTGCATTTTGGATTTTTGCAGTTGGCAACACTGAATGAAAGCTGTATCCGCACTCGATTTGTAATCCTGGAAGCATTTCTCTGTGGATTCAAATAAGGATGCATTAAATACATGCATTTATTTATCATGTGTATGGAAGTTTTTTTTTTATCGTTAAAATATATTTATTTAATAATAAAACAATAATAATAATAACCGTAGGGTTGAAAAACAAAGTATTTTATAATTATACTATCTCTGCGTTGCGTTTCACGTGTCAAAAACGTCTTCGCTGATTGGCCCGTCGTTGTTTATTCTGAGCCCTGATTGGCTGAACTCGACAGCGACCGAGGCGCCATGTTACTGCAGCAGCACTGGGGCCAAGATGTTGTTTTGTTGTTCCTTGCCTTGGAGGAGACAGTACGTTTTAGATCAACCGCAAATGAACCGGGATTACAATTCGAAAACGTCCACCTTTCTCCGTCCTGCCGCGGATTCGCATGAGACGTAACATCGGCTCGCGTTCAACTCGATTCATGGTCGTCTGAGGTGTCCAGTCAGCTGAGGGCTGACTGCTGAGTGTCGGCGCACCAGAGGTAACCTTTCAATAACACCCCGTCTCATTGGACAAGATCAGGGCCGTCTAGTAGGAGAGTTGCGACATTGAGGGGTCAGAAATAGAGCGCTCGAGCTGCTGTTCATGCAGCATGAATAGGGACAAACTGGAGTTGGAAATACGTTGTTGTCAACGAGGACGGCGCAAATAAAGGCTATTTTTAGATATGTGTAAGCGTGAGAACTAGAAGAAGCTATTGTACAGTAACAACTGATGTCTCTGTAATGTTTATATTCTAGTATTACTATAAAACGATAAACAATAAATGGATTTAGGATGATTACAGCTGGGCTGTTGCCTGAGTCCAATGCATTTCTGCCTGCTTCGGCTCCAGGACCTGTCCCTATTTGTTTTCTCATTCTCAATAGGGGTCTAGTATGTAGAAGAGTCGCCATTGGACTGACCCCATGAAGTGAACGGAGTTTGCGCAACTCAAGATGCGCGACGGCGTGGAAAACCGATCTACAGCCACGTCTACGACCTAATAACGCGTCTTAACGTCTCGTCGTTGGCTTGTAGATCTGTTCTTTTTTGTCAAGAAGCCAGTGCCATACTACTACTGCACACACTGCGATGGATCAGGCATGGGTTTATGACCTACAGCACAGCAGTGCTGCAGTAGTGATTCCCAAACGTTTTCAACAGGTGGTCCGGGGACCACCTGTGGTCCCTGAGAGGGTTCCAGGTGGTCCCCAGGCTAAATGATGCAAAGCTGGTTAACCAGATGTAACTCTTGAGAGTGTAAAAATGAAACCAAATGGACCCTTGCGGGTCCATTTGGTTTCATTTTTACACTCTCAAGAGTTAAAATATTCATCTGAATTAGCACCACTTAATTAAGAAGTTTACACTGTTTTGTTGGCAAAATCCAGCCTGGAATTGTGGACCAAACCAAAAGAATTCTTTAATTTTAGGTCTTTGGTGTGAAAATCTAATCAAATGGTGGTCCGTGGCTCAAATGCTGAATAAATGGTGGTCCCTGGAGTCAAAAAGGCTGAAAACCCCTGCTCTAGGCTCTAGCAGTGATTGAACTCCACCCATTTTCAACATTTTAATATGTCATTGTCATACCTTTAGAGATGTTGTGTGGACATGATAAAACAAAAGTTTCCCCATTTCTGTATTTCCTAAAAATGGAGGTCTGAACAAATCATTAACATGGTGAAATACATCTGATGACATCATCAAATGTATTTCACCATCTTAATGATTTTTCTTAGGGTGCCCTACTGCCCTTTATCAGTCAGTGTATTGTAAATGCGCATGCACATATAGAACTACTACCGTATATACAGTACACAAAAACAATGTACTGTATTGTACTTTTTAATGTACTTTATTGAATATTTATTAACAATTTCCAGAATGGGACAATGGGTACGATTCAATAAAAGAACCGGACGATATTAAACGTGCTATTAACGTGTGGTGACATTAATTTTCTTTTCTTTTTTTTTTCTTTTTTTTTTTTAATTTCCTTGTTCTTTTAGGTTCAATTTGGAACCCCAGGAAATATTTTCCTGACATCATACTTACGATAGACACAGTAAAAATCCCTTTTTCAATTGATCAGAACATTTCTAAATGTAACAGTGAAAAAAACAAGGCAACAATCCGAGCACTCAAAACGTTTAAAAACGAGGAGGGGAAGTATAAAAACAAGGTACTTTATTAATAAATAAAACAAGCCAACATGTTTCGACTCCTCAGAGTCTTCCTCAGGGCAAGTGAGGAAGACTCTGAGGAGTCGAAACATGTTGGCTTGTTTTATTTATTAATAAAGTACCTTGTTTTTATACTTCCCCTCCTCGTTTTTAAACTTTTTGAGTGCTCGGAACATTTCTAAATGTAACACTGACAGAGCCCTGCAGATCTGCGGCCATGGAGACGGTGATGGATGCAGTGGAGGAGGTGGTGGTGGGGGGCGTGGAGGTGGTGGAGAGCAGCTACACCTTCATGGAGGTTCACGTCGACGACACCCCCAAGAAGAGAAAGGCCAAAGTCCAGGAGGACACCGCAGCCAAACCCAAGAAGCCCAGGTAGGCTGTTGTTAAACCAGAGCTGATGCATCGGAATCCTCATCAGGGATTGACACCAACACTTGCCGCTTGCCCGGGGCAAGTAAAAAAAATGGTGGGGCAAGTGAAGACTGCGACCTGGTTGCCCGATCGAGCAAGTGTGCAACTTAGTGCACTATAACGGGTGCAGGACGATGCTCCGAGTGGTCGTTGTCCCGACAGACGATAGTCCGAAAAATTCGGAACATTGTCCGAAGTATTTACATTTTCTACACAACCTTCCGAAGAGTCATTGTCCGAAGGATTTGGCCAAAAAATTCTTCCGAACGTACAACTTCTCGAACGGACAATGTCCCGATGGGTAGCCTAATATCGTGCACTTTGTTTGTGCATGCCATCTGGGTACGCGCGCGCGCACGTGTACGCGTGCGGCTTCATTGCGCGCGGTTTCATTACGGACAGACAGAGAGCGTTTGTCTGCCCCGCTGTCCTTCTGCCTCTCTCTCTCTCTGTCTCTCTCTCTGTCTCTCTCTCTGTCTCTCTCTCTCTCTCTCTCTCTCTCTCTCTCTCTCTCTCTCTGTGTTTACTACGGGTTGCTACGGTAACCTGCACCTGGTACACGTGTGTGTGTGTGTGTGTGGGGGGGGGGGGGGGGGGGGCTAACTACATTTAAAAAGAAAGAGTAAGAACTAACTAAAACTAAACTGAAATTAAAAATCCATATAACCCTGTGTGTGTGTGTGTGTGCGTGTGTGTGTGTGTGTGTGTGTGTGTGTGTGTGTGTGTGTGTGTGTGTGTGTGTGTGTGTGTGTGTGTGTGTGTGTGTGTGTGTGTGTGTGTGTGTGTGTGTGTGTGTGTGTGTGTGTGTGTTTGTGTGTGCGTGCTCACGTGCCTTATATTATATATATAATTTTCCGACGTGAATTTCACACAAATTGGACAGTCTGTGCATTAGTCTCCCCCCCCCCCCCCCCCCCCCCCCCCCCCGTCTCTCTCTCTCTCTCTAATTATATGAAGCGCAATATACGCACGCACAACTTGATGTGTGGGTGGGTTCATCAGAGTGCTGGCCAGGCTGCATGTTAAAAAAAAAAAACAGCCTCGGGCTGGGTTAAACTAAGGGCCGTGGCCGGACTGGTGGTTCCAGTATATATCCAGTGTATATCCACTCACAATATCGTAGTGCAATGCAGCGCGTTAAGGGCGAGAGTTCCCGGTGGTCCCCAGGTAAATGATGGAAAGTTGGTTAAACTAGATGAAACTCTTTGAGCTCGAAACCAAATGGACCCTTGCGGCTTGCGGGTCCATTTGGTTTCATGTTTACACTCTCAAGAGTTAAAATATTCATAATGTGAATTAGCCCAAGTCTACACAACTAGAGAATGTTGAAGAATGGCCATAGATGATAGAATGGCCTGCCTGATATTGTATACAACTACCGGTACATCAAATCTGAAAAAGCCGCACTTGTCGGCTCGTCGTACTTGTCGCGGGTGATCAAGAATTAAAATCATTGCAGGAGCGGGAGGGAATGAACAGGTCACGGCTCTGATTTGGGGACCACTAGGCCTACTGTACAACATCCTCATACTGCCGAAAAGGAATATAGATGAGGAAAAGCATTTTTCTATCGTGTCTACCAGCTGTCTGCTAACCTCTTCAAATGGATCAACTGACCCACTCACTACAATGTCCAGTTAATACATGCTGATTGTTGCGCTGTTTCGCGGACCCCATACATACATTAATAGCAGCTGCGTGCGTGCGTGTGTGTCTGTTTGTGGACCCCGTTGGGTTGGTGGGAGATGGGCAGACTGTTCTGTGTGTTGGACGAGGCGCGCCACGAATCTCTTCTCGGAAAATTATTTAGGCCTATATAATAATATAATGGCACGTGAGCACACACACACACACACACACACACACACACACACACACACACACACACACACACACACACACACACACACACACACACACACACACACACACACACACACACACACACACACCAGGGTTATACATGGTTTTTCATTTCAGTTTAGTTTTATAGTTAGTTCTTACTCTTTCTTTTTAAATGTAGTTAGGGTAGAGAGAGAGACAGACAGAGAGACAGAGAGACAGAGAGACAGACAGACAGACAGAGAGAGAGAGAGACAGAGACAGAGACAGAGACAGAGAGAGAGAGACAGAGAGAGAGAGAGAGAGAGAGGCAGAAGGACAGCGGGGCAGACAAACGCTCTCTGTCTGTCCGTAATGAAACCGCGCGCAATGAAGCCGCACGCGTACACGTGCGCGCGCGCGCGTACCCAGATGACATACACAAACAAAGTGCACGATATTAGGCTACCCATCGGGACATTGTCCGTTCGAGAAGTTGTACGTTCGGAAGAATTTTTTGGCGAAATCCTTCGGGACAATGACTCTTCGGAAGGTTGTGTAGAAATTGTAAATACTTCGGACAATGTTCCGAATTTTTCGGACTATCGTCTGTCGGGACAACGACCACTCGGAAAATCCGGCGGACCCCCACTATAACACTACACAAGATAAATTTGTCTTGAAGGCAGTCATTGCACTCTGCCTCTGTGTCTTTCCCTGCTTTCTAGCTATCTCTACCCGTCACTCTCCCAGGTCCATTTGGTTCCAAACTATCATTTTGCTGTGGTCAGGGACCACTGGGTCTGTGACCACTATGGGCTAATTAAGATGATGAATTTTAACTCTTGAGAGTGTAAAAATGAAACCAAATGGACCCGCAAGGGTCCATTTGGTTTGCCAAGCGTCAAACTTCCTGGTCTGTACTGAGCATGTCTGTTTCCTCCCATGAACCAATGTGGACTCCCCCATAGGTGTCTTGGCTTCCTGTCCTTATTAGATAGTCCTTGAGCTTGACCAGGAAAGCTTGACCTGGATAGCAACAGTTGCTAAGGTATTTGGATTGGCATTGGTCAGTGAACAAACCCCACCCCAAAGGGTGGGGCTTAGAGAAGAGCTCATTAAGTATCAGGTCTTATGACTTAAAGAGATATTTCACTTTCAAAAAAACTTTTGGTCCTTTTATGGTCTACTCAGTCTCATGTGAACACCCCAGACAATTTTTCAAGTTACTCCATTCACTATTTAGATATTTGATGTTAATTTTAGCTTCCCCGCACCCTTCCTATACAAACACATCACAACTTAAAACTCCATTTTATCCTTGACAGATTATTAGAAAACAACTCATCTTTTTCTGGTGACTGATATTGTCCTCCTAATACGTCAGTTTTCATTTATTTTTAAAATATTGTCTATTCATTTGGTTGGGCGTTCCCAAATATAAAGGTGGCTACATTTTCCAAAACAATATTTTAAAAATAAATTAAAACGGTAAATGAAATTGCACAGCCACAGGACAATATCAGTCACCAGAAAAATGTGGGTTGTTTTCAAATAATCAGTCATGGTTAAAATGCAGTGTTAAGCTTTAATGGGTTTGTATAGGAAGGAGGCGGATGCGCTAAAATGAACATCAAATATCTAAATACTGAATGGTGTAACTTATAAACTGTCTGGTTGCGCGTCCATTTGGTTTCATGTTCACGCTCTCAAGAGTTAAAATATTCATCATGTGAATTAGCCCAAGTCTACACAACTAGAGAATGTAGAAGATTAATGGTCATTTTAATCTGTATGTTTGACTGTTTTGTTTACCAAATCCATCCGGGCGATGGAGAAATATTTAGCTTTTGTTTAGCGGGGATGAAATGCTATCGTATATATTACTATGGTTCATTGAGGAATTGGCCTGCATGTGCCAGGACTCTGAGAACATCTAGTGGTCAAACTATAAAACCGATAATACCGGTATAAAAGCAAACTATAAAACCGATAATACCGGTATAAAACCAGTGTTGAGATTCTTAGACCGTGACATGCCTAGTCTCAACTGAGGAATACTATGATCTGTCCTTGCAGGTCAGCCTATTTGCTGTACTACTTTGACGTCATGCAGAAGGATTGCCCTAACCTGCCGCAGTCGGAGATCAACAAGAGCATCAGCGAGGGCTGGAAGCGCCTCAACGTGGCAGAGAAAGCCTACTATTTGGAGAAGGCCAAACTGGAGAAGCTGGGGCTGTGCACGGTAAGTTTTTTTTTCTGTAAAACGCTTGTAAACATGAGAGCGAAACCCTAATTTATGTATTTGAAACCATCACAGATCGGGCCTATATTATTCATCTTACCCAGTGTTGCCAACTTGGCGCATTTGTTGCTAGATTTAGCTTTTTTCCAGACCCCCCAGAGCCAAAATTAGTGAGTTGCGGCGAAATTGTTTGACAGGCACCAGAGATAAAACACTTATTTTTCCTCCTATGATAGCATCCTCCTTCCTAGAAAGGGCCATTGGTAACCAAATGGACCCTTATAGATCTGTAACTTTTGAGTTCGTAAAATGAAACCAAATGGACCCTTACGGGTCCATTTGGAAATACAATTGAGGGCAAGCCCTCATTTTCAATGCAGCCGAGGTTACAGTACACAGAAATACATCAAAAAATACATTCCTCAATTAGTCAGAGACTAAACTCAACATCAAACGGTGTGATCCGGGGCTAAAATGCAGAATAAAATAGTGGGCCCTGTTTATGAAAATGGCTGAAAACCCACTGCATTTTGGAAGTGCCACTAGTGCTTTTTGGCAACACTGATCTTACCCTCTCTGTGTGTGGTGTGTGTCTCTCTCTCTCCCAGTCCTCTCTGGTGCCTCCGCAGCAGCATGTACCAGGCTTCCGTAAGATCTTCCCCAGGTCCCAGAGGTACGTGTTCCCCTCGGCCGACTGCGCACAGCAGCAGCCAGAGGCCGCTGCCACCGCGGCCTCCCGAGAACCCGAGGAGTGCCGACAGTTCCCGCCAACAACGGCCACTGCCCAGCGCGAGGCGGAACAGCGCGTCGCTGTCGAGGGCCTGGCGGAGGCCATGGCTTCCATGTCCTGCCCTCCTCCTCCTCCGCCCGACGACACCGGCACCGTAACGGCGTCGCCCGCCGCTGTCGCCGCTGCCGCGACGGCCCAGAGCTCAGGCTCAGACGGCGCAGCTGCAGACTGGCCTAGAGGAAGAAGAAGTGAGCCGGCGGTACAAGTGTCGCAAGGAGAAACCACCCAGCTGGTCGTCATACCCACACAGGTGAGACAGACGAGAACTTTAAGACAGTGTTGGCCAACTGCCAACATACCAAAATGCAACCAGTGGCACTTCGAAAATGCGCTCGAGCAGTGGGTTTTCAACCATTTTTCATACCAGGGCCCACTATTTATTCTGCATTTTAGCCACAGAGGTCCACATATTTGATGTTGAGTTTAGTCTCTTGGATCTAATTTAGGAGCAATAACTGGGCAAAATGTTGGTCAAAATAGCAATTCTTCTTCTAGTAAATTAAGCAATTCAGGTGTTTAAATATTATTTAACTATTGAGAACGTAAAATGAAACCAAATGGACCCTTAGGGGTCCATTTGGTTTCATTTTACGATCTCAAGAGTTACAGATCTATAAGGGTCCATTTGGTTACCAATGGTCCTTTCTTGGAAGGAAGGAGGACTCTGTCATAGGAGGCAAAATGTTGAAAAACGAGGGACACTTGTCAACCAATTTCGCCCCCTACTCACCAGCAAAAACTAGTTTTTCACTTATTTTGGCGGGTCTGGGGGAAAAAAGTTAAATATAGTGACAAATGTGCCAAGTTGGCAACACTGACATTCAGTCGTTCATTTCAGACGTCCTACAGACCTGGGCAGAATTTTTTTCTGCTTTGAAGTTACTTCCTAATTTTTTGCGAGCGGCTGGTTCTGGTCTGCATTTTCGGCAGTGGTCTGCTTGCAGGAAAAGCCTGCAGTGGCTGAAAATGCAGACCGGGAAAAAAAAAAGCAGGATGCGACGTCACAGCTTGTCGAAAACATGGACAGTACACAAGCAAGGTCTGTAGAAGCTTTTGCTCCAGCCGACGAAAAAGCAGGCAGGAACGAACTGGAAGTGTTCATTGAAACTCATAAAAAAAAAAGAAAACAGGATATACGTCACAGCCGAGCAGAAAAAGCAGGGGCGGATTTAACATTTCCCAATTGGGAGGGCAAGAGAAAATGGTAAGGGGGCGGCTTCATCGCCCGTGTCGCTTCGCGCCACGGGCGATGAAGCCACACCCATACCATTTTCAGTTACAGGACTTTTATTAAGCAATTAAGCATCAGTTATAACATCAGTTGTTGTTGAAGTTGCAACAGACACGCAGCACGCATAAAGCTAAAGGTCTGACTCAGAGAGTTTTCTGTTTTCAATGATGAAATGCTGTTGGTTTAGTGGTGCCACAGCTGTAGTTAGTTAGTAGCAGTAGTAGTGCTTCAAATCATATTAAATATAAGCACTTTAATTTGAAATATCTTGGGTTGTTTTGCATGGCATCGTGTTTGGGGGGGCAGACCTGGTATTTAGGGGGGCATTGCCCCCCCCCCCCCCCCCCCCCCCCATGCCCATGCCTAGATCCGCCCCTGAGAAAAAGTCTGCTGGCGTCTGCTCGAGTCTAGAGGCATCCTCAGTGATTGTTCTTTACCGAACCCAGTCTCTCCTAAACGCAGTGAAATGGCACGTATTTGTCAATTTCCTACACAACATGCCCATTATGGAATGATGATAATTTGAACACTTTTTCCAGAATGTGCTGGAGTTGAAGCCTCTGATGGGCGACGCGGGGCCGTTGGTGTGGGACGCTACTATGGGACAGTGCGTCACATTGCCATACAAAATGGTAGGACATGGCGTCACTCTAGTCGACACACAGGGCTGCTGAGCAATTTACCAAGATTTCTTTTAAAAGGATCCCTGGCTAATAAGACAAATATATGCCTTAAAACACTATACTTGCCTTCTAAAATTAATCATGCAGACAAAACACCTTCAATACTTCATTTCTTTCATGAAGAGAGAATCTTTCACTCAATAGGGGTTGCTCAGGTCGCAGGACGATGATGTCACATGAGCATGTTCATCCATATATTCCATAGAGCGAGATCACACGTGACATCATTGTCCTGCGCCAGGAGCAGTTCCTATTAAGTGAAATATTCTCTATTTATGAAAGAAATAAGATGCCATTAATGTGTTTATTTGTTTATTTTAGTTATATAGGGAAAGTATAATGTTTTAAGCAATGTTTATCTTATTAGTCACGGATCCTTTTTAATAAAATAAAGAAATGCATGTAACCTTTCATTTATTTTCTTGCAGAAAGCGAAGACCTATACCAGGCGAGGCCGGGGCAGGTGTCTGGCACCGGGCTGTTCGTTTGTCTATGTGACTCGACACAAACCACAGACGTGCCCCGAGTGCGGAAACCATCTGGGTGGGAAATGGGTGCCAGGTGTAAGTCAGCAGTTCACTTTACTATTGCTCAAAAACAAAAAGAGACATTTTTAATTTGCAAAACCGGCTACTAGATTTTGTTTGTTTAGGGGAGGGGGAGGAGTGGTAGTCCTAGATTGCAGGTCGGCAAACCCACAGCTCTGGGTTGCCGATAATCTAAACCCAAAAGGTAATGTAACTCTTGAGAGTGTTAAAATGAAACCCTTACGGGTCCATTTGGTTTCATTTTACTGCTCTCAAGAGTTAAATTATATTTAACATCTTGAGAGCAGTAAGAGCATCTTGAGAGCAGTCTCCATTTTCTAACACAATTAGAAAATGGAGAAAAACGTTATTTCTTCTCTTTCCCAATTGTGGACAAAAATGTGAAAGTTCTTAGTTTTGGGTGCAAGAGACTAAACCCCAAATACTGTTTCAAACGTCAGTACTAGCATATACAAGAAAACCTTCCAATTCTCCCCCTCTATTTTTCCTTATAAGTGCATTATTCTTAAACAATATAACAGTAAGTAACACCATCACCACTATTTCAAAGCTCAAACTTTCTATGGGGCTTTGAAATGGATTTTCAGTAATGGAACAATCACATTTTTGATGTGTAGATGTTGTTGAGCCGCTCATTTTGAATGTAGCTCTCAAGTCGAAAAAGGTTGGGCACCCCTGATCTAAACATTTAAGGCTTACTTTTTTGTGGCTCCAGTACAGATATATTTTTAATCTATTTTGTGTGTGTGTGTGTGTGTGTGTGTGTGTGTGTGTGTGTGTGTGTGTGTGTGTGTGTGTGTGTGTGTGTGTGTGTGTGTGTGTGTGTGTGTGTGTGTGTGTGTGTGTGTGTGTGTGTGTGTGTGTGTGTGTGTGTGTGTGCGTGTGCGTGGCTGCGTGCGGCATGCATGTCATTACTACATCAGGCTAAGAAGGCTCAAGCAACCTCCAAGCTGCAAGGTGAGAGCCCATCTAGTGGCGGCTGTCAATCGACCAAGCAGAGGAGCGTAGCTGCCAGTGTGGCTACGAATAACATCAGTGGAGACAAGAGGAAAGAGGCCCGGACCCCACAGGCCAAGAAACAGCAAGTGCTTGCACAAGGGATACCAGCAGAGGGCAGCAGAACCCAGTAAATCATAACTTCTTTGACTTTATTGCAAATTACTTTCTCAGTAGTGCAATGGTTTTCAACCCAGTTGTCCGGATTTAACTGGGTTCCAGGTGGTACCCAGTTAAACAAAAGTAACCACCCTTATAGACATTTTAACTCCTGGTAGTGTGTAAGATCTGCATTACTTAACCTATTGCCTGAATATAAGACTATGTTTTTTTCCCAATGGAGATCTCCCAAAAAATGGAGTCGTCTTATATTCAGGGGCTATACTATTTGACATTCAATGTTCTTTTTTCTGTAAATGGGTCTTGAAAAATGAGAGTCGTCTTATAAACGAGTCGTCTTAACATCTGTAACATCTGCATTACTTAATTTCTTATTTAACCCATTGTGTCCTGAAAAGATTCTAGTTTCTGATGCTAGATTCTAGTTCACAGCGCTAGATTCTATTTTCCGAAGCTAGATTCTAGTTCCTCACGGTAGATTCTAGTCCCCCACGGTAGATTCTAGTTCCTCTCAGTAGATTGTAGTTTCTGAAGTTAGATTCCAGTTTCTGACACTAGATTCTGGTTTCCCTGACACTAGATTCTAGTCCATGACACTAAATTCTAGTTTGTGACACCAAATTCTAGTCCCTGGCGCGAGGTTCTAGTTTTTCTGGAAAAATCTCTTTCTGTGTCAGTGATGCTTAACATATTTCATAGGAAGGACCCCCCAGAAATATCGCTGCAGAACCTCATCTAAAAACATGTTGTTCTAGGGATCCCCCAGAAGCAAAGATTTGAGTTAAAAATGTTTGCTTCCGAAATAATGTATTCAAAGATTTGCACCACATTTTCACGATTTTTCAAAAATAGCAGAACTACAAGCTCATATTGCGCCACTCGGTGGCGCGATATGAGCTTGTAGATCTGCTATTTTTCAACAGCTAAAACACCAAAACGCGTTCAGTACACAAAGGGTTGAAGGACAACTTTATTTATTTTATTTTATTTATTTTTTCAACCAAGGTTTGTGTTTCAGGTTAGCCTGAATCATCAGACTGGAGTTCAGCTCCTCCAGAGAGCGGGTTTGCGCTGATCGGCCTGGACCAGGCTAGTTTTCACGCTGTGATGCGAGAAATTAAAAGATGGACGTTAATTGTTGCTTTTTTTTTAAAAAACTTTAGGGATTTTAGCTCTCTTTGACAAGGGTAGCGGGGGAATTCGAACATGTTCCTAAATACGTATTTGTTTACAAAAAATTGGATTTATTTATTTTTATTATCTACTATAGTCCTAATAAACCCCATGAAGTAGTTATAACTGGCCACGGGAGTTCACAGGATCTACTGAATGTGAAGGAGGAACCACACCGCACTGCATTTTACACACTCCATTGGCACATTCATTAGATCCTATCAACGTTTATGGCCAGATGATTGAAACGCAGGGGGGAAAAAAAGTATTTTTTTTCTTTTTTATTTTATTATATTTATTTTTTTAAAGGTGGCGATTCAGGGCTGGAGCCAAGCTAAGTGGACAAAATCTTATCCAATGACAATGAAATATGTAAGGGATAACACCCGACGAGCCGGTGATTTGTTTCCTAATAACTGACAGAGGCGCAGCCGAGGTCAGTTAGTTAGGAAACAAATCACCGCCTCGAAGGGTGTTATCCCGCTTATTACATGGCTTACGTCAGTGGTTTTCAACCAGTGGTCCGAGGACCACCAGTGGTCCTTGAGAGGGTGACGGCAACGGCATGTAAACAACCAAATACGTAGCTAACCAAATGGACCCGCTAACGGCGTGGTGGAACTAAATGCGGAAGCGCACCGCGGATTGATATGAACAAAGCTGTTTGCACTTTGGGGACCTTGATTATGCAGTGGTCCAATGTAGAGCGGAGCGGTGATTATAGTGTAATATGTCACCGCTCACATGACCAGAACACTGGCTTCTGATTGGAGGATTCATTCAAGCCATGTAATAATATTTTTAGTTAAGTGTTTTTTGGTCTGAGTGGCCTAAATATTCTCAGATGGTGGTTGTGGCTCAAATAAAGAATGGGCCTTGAAAAGGGTTGAAAACACTGCTGTAGTACAGGGGGTTTTCAACCTTTCTGATACCAGGGCCCACCATTTATTCAGCACTTGAGCCACGGACCACCATTTGATGACATTTTAGCCCCACAGACACACAGCCCCACAAAAATGACCATTAATCTTCTAGTTGTGTAGACTTGGGCTAATTAAGATAATGAATATTTTAACTCTTGAGAGTGTAAAATTTTTTACATTCTCAAAGAGTGACAATCTGGTTAACCAACTTAGCTGGGGACCACTTGGAACCCTCTCAAGGACCGGTGTACTCTGGACCCCTGGTTGGAAAAACCACTGCTGTTAGTGGAATGTTTCGCCGGCAGTGATGTGGCTGATATATTACATATAAATGATGTCCTTTTCTTCACAGAACTTTAAAACCCCCTACGAAAGGTGCGGCTGTCAGCAATGTGCCTAAGAAACCTGTACGTCCCATCCTGCCAGCACGCGACACCACAGGTAAAACAACATGATAACGGGTGGAATACCGTATTTTCCGGACTGTAAAGCGCACCTAAAAGCCTTACATTTTCTCAAAAATCCACACTACGCCTTATAATCCAGTGCGCCTTAATTATATATGGATCGTTCGACTGCAGTAGCTTCTATTCTATGTTAACTGTAGTAGCTTCTATTCTCTGCGCCTTATAATCCGGTGCGCCTTATAAACTCGCCACAAAAAGTTCGGAAATCCAACTTTGGTCCATTATAGCTCCCCTTTGATAAAACCGATTGGTATCGTATTATATACCATTTTTATCATTGATTTGTCCCCTTTACAATGAGGTACAGCATGTAATGATCCGGCATTCGTGGAATGAGCAACACTGCTAAACATGTGGCTTGCGCTCCATTTTTTTTTGCCAAAATGGCAAATGTATGGTATTGATTGCTTTGCGTTGCCTAGCAGATTGGATGATTACTCTCTTCCACAGTACAAAGTAAAAACACAACACATATTGGACATTTTTAGACTTTATTAATTTCACACTCAGTGACAGGGAACTCAGTAGCGTGTGGTATTACCAAACACAGACAGATTGTTGTACTGATCGGGTGACATCATTTAATGGGGGCAGTGTGATGGTTTGGGGGGCATCTCTCTGAGAGGCAAGACTAATCTTGTCATTATCAAAGGTAATCTCAATGCATTAAGGTACAGGGATGAGATTCTGGATCCAGTGGCGATCCCATATCTTAGGAACCTGGGACCTAATGCCATCCTCCAAGATGACAATGCTCGCCCCCACAGAGCCAGGATCATCACAGAGTACCTCCAGAATTTGGGAGTGGAGAGGATGGAATGGCCTGCCATGAGTCCAGACCTCAACCCAATTGAACACTTGTGGGATCAGGGATGTGTATGCTAGAGTGACCCACAGAACCACGTTGGCTGACTTGAAACAGATGCTGGTTGAGGAATGGAATGCAATCCCACAGCAAAATGTGGCTGCATTGGTGAGCAGCATGAGGAGGAGGTGCCAAGCTGTTGTGTCTGTGTTTGGTAATACCACACGCTACTGAGTTCCCTGTCACTGAGTGTGAAATTAATAAAGTCTAAAAATGTCCAATATGTGTTGTGTTTTTACTTTGTACTGTGGAAGAGAGTAATCATCCAATCTGCTAGGCAACGCAAAGCAATCAATACCATACATTTGCCATTTTGGCAAAAAAAAATTGGAGCGCAAGCCACATGTTTAGCAGTGTTTCTCATTCCACGAATGCCGGATCATTACATGCTGTACCTCATTGTAAAGGGGACAAATCAATGATAAAAATGGTATATAATACGATACCAATCGGTTTTATCAAAGGGGAGCTATAATGGACCAAAGTTGGATTTCCGAACTTTTTGTGGCGAGTATATATGAAAACAGTTCTAAAAGGTGCGCCTTATAATCCGGTGCACTTTATAATCCGGTGCGCATTATAGTGCGGAAAATACGGTAGTTATGCAACCTACCAGTAGTTGATTAAAAAAAAAATCTATTAGTAATCCATCCCTCTTTTGTATGCATGTTTTTTTGGGCGGTGGGGGGGGGGGGGGGGGGGTATTACTTCCATCTTTTTGCACTGTAGTGTTGTGTGACTACTGGCCTACTGTGAAAAAATGCTGAAGTGCTTCATTGATCAATCAACCATGTAATCAATAGAATAGTCTATAAGTAATTTATAGATTTGGTAGTTGCGCTATTGCATAGAAGTAGTAGTAGTTGATAAGTATATTATTGGTATGGTAGTTGCACTCTTACATAGTAATCTTACTTAAGGTTGTTGAAAACACACCGACTAGACCCACTGAGCATTTTCTCATTGAAAAATAATCGGTAGGGCATGGTTTTACGGAGACATGTAGCTTTGTGTCTCCCTTAACTAGAGCCAAGGATTATTGCTTGAGGGGTCTACAAGATTTGGGGGCTTGTACAGTAGATCTCCTATTTTGATAAATATTTAAAAGATAAACTGACCCCCCCCCCCAGATTCTGTTTCTTTTTTAAATGTTCAAATCCTGTAAGGAAAACGTGGCATGTTTTGAACATAGTTCAACTGGTGATTAATCATGATTAAAATAATTCTGAAGCTGCGATCAATCTGATTTATTAATTTTTGAATCATTCAACACCTCCAGTAATAATACATTGTGAACAGTCTGCATGTCTGTGCTGTTCTGTGAACCGTAACGATGCTGGCCTTTGTTTGACTCCTCAGGCCCTGCTGTGTTTATCGTCCCGGTTGACAACAACGGATCTCATCCAGGTACTGAATTTCGCTCTGTCACTACTTGGTTGTTTCCACTGTATTTCCTAACCCAGGGCTTGACACTAACACTTGCCCATTTGCAAGTAAAAAAAATGGTGGGGCAAGTGAAGACTGCTACCTGGTTGCTCGATCGGGCAAGTGTGCAACTTAGTGCGCTATAACACAACACAAGATAAATTTGTCTTGAAGGCAGTCATTGCACTCTGCCTCTGTGTCTTTCCCTGCTTTCTAGCTATCTCTACCTATCTCTCTCCCAGGTTCATTTGGTTCCAAACTATCATTTTGCTGGGGTCAGGGACCACTGGGTCTGTGACCACTATGGGCTAATTAAGATGATGAATTTTAACTCTTGAGAGTGTAAAAATGTAACCAAATGGACCCGCAAGGGTCCATACGTTCTCAAGAGTTATAACTGGTTAACCAACTTAGCTGGGGACCACCTGGAACCCTCTCAGGGACCACTGGTGGTCCCTGGACCACCTGTTGAAAACCCCTGGTTTAAAGCACCCAAGTAGGAAGTAAACTTAAATGTAAAATTTACAATATATTTTTGGGGGGCAAGTGACCATGACCTGAGGGCAAGTAGAACCTGTCTTCCACTTGCCCTATGGGCAAGTGCCTCGGAGACCTTAGTGTCAACCTCTGTAACCCAACTCTGCCAGACGGGGGCGACTTTGATTCACAAGTTCACTAACAGGTGGGATCTTGCATGGTCTGCACGGGGGCGTGGCGCAGGCTGGTGCCGGAGGTTTGCACATGCTCAGTGTAAACAGGAACTGCTATGGTGGAATGTTCCAGCAGAGGCACTAGATAGAAATCCCATAACTTGTGATGTAAATCAGGGGTTTTCAACCTTTTTGACTCCAGGGACCACCATTTATTCAGCATTTGAGCCACGGACCACCATTTGAGGACATTTTAGCCCCACAAACTAAAGATTTCCTTTGCTTCTGTCCATGACCATTAATCTTCTAGTTGTGTAGATTTGGACTGATTCACATGATGAATATTTTAACTCTTGAGAGTGTAAAAATGACACCAAATGGACCCGCCAGGGTCCATTTGGTGTCATTTTTCACGTTCTCAAGAGTTACATCTGGTTAAACAACTTAGCTGGGGACCACCTGGAACCCTCTCAGGGACCACTGGTGGTTCCCGGACCACCTGTTGAATTAAACAGCAACACTCTTCCCTTTTCAAACGTTTTATATCATCCACAGCACTTGAATAAACAGTATCTATGTTTCTTTGTCATTTCACAAAAATACAAGTTGAACACATGTACTGCAATCAAAGCAAGTATCAAGAATATGGAAAATCTACAAAAGAAAAATATACAAAACATTTCCATGTAGTAAATGTATTTACCCTGGTCTTTCAGTCTGTTATAAACAGCATTTTTTCCCACACAGTAGCTAAGTTGAACATTGACATAATATTTAAACTAAAGACGGAAGCATTATAGTATTCTCTTTTCATATTTTTTTTATTATTTCAGTTTAGGGTCAGTAAGTCTAGCGCCTCTGCTGGAACATTCCACCATTGCAGTTCCTGTTTACACTGAGCATGTGCAAAACCTCCGGCAGAAGCCTGCGCCACGCCCCCGTGCATCATCCTATTTCTTTATCATAGGAATCTTGGTGAGACAAGGCCATCGGGAAGCGCCTGTTGCAATAGACCTTGCCATAAGCCCCGCCCTCTCCCCAGTGTCCAACCATGGCTTGGACACTTTCCAGCCGAGCTCATTCATTCCAATGTAAATATAATGGACATTACACATTAAATACCGGTTCATTTTTGGATCCAAACCGTGGCGCCACAAGCAACAAGGCCTGATGATCTGATACAGTGGAAAATATGTGTGTGGCATTTATTTTTTTCCAACAATGTTTTATCATAATAGGGAAACTATTAGTGGAGAGGGTTTTTATTTCATGTGTTATGCTTAGCTGTGATTGGACTGTAGCCGTTTGGGGAGGGGCTTACTGAAAGGTCTGTTGTATTTCCTAACCCATTTAGGCAACAGATCTCGAATCGATCTTTGAACGCTTTGGGATTTGGACACGGTGACCACAGACCGCAGTTTATGTCCATTGTACATAGAGGAAGGAAAAACATTTCTGAGCTTTGTGGGGTTGATGTGGGTTTCTTTTTATGATCTCAGGTGGTCTCAAACCCAACACACTGAAACAACTGGGCCAGGCAACCGCAGAGAAACAGGTGAATTATTTGCACTTATACACCTGAAGAAGGTGAATTATTTGCACCTTCACACCTGAAGAAGGCCGTGCCGGCCTTCTTCAGGTGTGAAGGTCACACCTGAAGAAGGCCGGCACGGCCGAAACTGTTGTGTGCTCATCTACTGCAAAGTACAAAGAAATGTAAGCAGAAAGCAATAAACTACAACTCTCCTGCAACCTGTCGTGCGACCCACCTCCCTTTTTTGATGTGATACACTTGTTTGGATAACGCACCAGCCAACGTTGTGACGCGGTGGTAATAGAAGAATTAATTTAGATTTTCCCGTCCCTCTACTTTTAACAGACTACTTCTGCATTGCAGTAATATTTTATTTAAGCCAAAAAAAAGAGTATTTTTTCTGGTTTGGGCACATGGATTAATAATTGTCCTCTTAATATATCCATTATTCTCTACAGAACTCACCTATTCTGGATAGAGTTCCAGTGACGGTGCCAGTTGTTCCTTTTAAACAGAACACCATCTCCACCTTTGTAAGTAAACATTGTGCACTTATTATATGTCAGTGTTTAACCATACAGACGAGGTTTAATTTCGGCACAGTATCCCTCTAATGTCCTTCTAAATTGTCTGTCAGGACCTGGGTCTGTCCACGGCTCGAGGCAGAGGGCGCTGCAAGAACCCTCTCTGTGACTATGTGTACAAGAACAGACACAAGCCTGCCAAATGTCCCAGCTGTGGCTGGGAGCTGCCCGGAAAAAAGGCCAAGGTACCGTTAGCACTTTAAACACTTACCGATTTCATGTGGCGTATGTCGGATCTTTAGGCTGACAGTATATCAATACTGTATCGTAAATATCAATACGATACAGTATTGATATTTAGGGTTCTGAATTGATTTATATTGCGATTCTTAATTCTGCTGCGATTCGATCCGATATATCGATATACTCTATTGCATTTTTTCCCATAAACAACTGTGCTTTTATTATACTAGAACATTTTAAATGGCAATTCGGGTCCATTTGGTTCCATTTGATGACGTCAATATAAATAACAAAAAGTTCAGTCTTACACATTGACACGAACAGATGAATGAATAGGCTT
The DNA here is from genome assembly GCA_039105355.1 of Benthosema pterotum. Classification (NCBI taxonomy): domain Eukaryota; kingdom Metazoa; phylum Chordata; class Actinopteri; order Myctophiformes; family Myctophidae; genus Benthosema; species Benthosema pterotum. Next base: position 1,265,963 of record CM076984.1, on the reverse strand, counting down.
ACATAAATATATAAAAAAAAAATCGATTTTGAACCTTGAGATTCGATATTGATATCATGGCATTAAGAATTGCCATATATTGGCATATCATTTTTTTTTTTTGCACTTTGTTTGGTATCGTGTGGTACTGTATGTTGCTGAAAACTGCCATAAAGTTTATATTATAAATGTATGAAATTCATATACATACATATACATTCATAAAAAAAGAAAACTCAGGATATTTTGAGTTGAATTAGTTTTGTTAACACACAACGCAGTTATGTTTTTTTTTTTTTGTAGTTTTTATTTAGTTTCAGTATATTCAGTATATTTCAGTATACAGTATTATTTTTAAAAAATTAGTTATCGTTTTTTTACATTAGTTTTAGTTGCCTATAAAAACCCTGCCTTTCACTTGGGTTTTCCCCCCTGCAGACGGTGGAGGACAAGGCCATGAGCGCCGCCCAGAAGGAGCTCCAGCGGCAGTCCACGGTGCAGCTGCTGCGCCGCGCGCTGCACATCCCCGAGAGCGACGACTGCCCTGAGCTCCAGGAGCCGCTGGCGCTGGTCCGGGAGCTCAACCAGCCCCGGGTGGTGGTCCTGACCCGGTCTGGGGACCCGGACCAAGGAGGAGAGCTGCTGCTGGAGACAGGGACAGAGACAGAGACAGAGGAGACCCTGCTCCAGTCCGGCTGGCCGCGCTCCTACGAGTCGGAGGCCACGGAGTGCGGCCTCTGCAGCTGTCCTCTGTTCAAAGGCGGACCGAGGTGAGGGGTGTTTGTTCTTTTTGAGACCCACACCCAGAGGAAAAAATTGCTTCTCAGCTCAAGAGATTTGCAGCACATTTTTACAATTTTTCAAAAATAGCAGAACTACAAGCTCATATCGCGCCACTCGGTGGTGCGATATGAGCTTGTAGATCTGCTATTTTTCAACAGATAAAACACCAAAACGCGTTCAGTACACAACCACCACCGAGTGCGGCCTCTGCAGCTGGCCTCTGTTCAATGGCGGACCGAGGTGAGAGGTGTTTGTTCTTTTTGAGACACACACCCAGAGGAAAAATTTGCTTCTCAGTTCAAGCACAGAAAGCGTCTCTTGAGCAACCACGTTTAACAGTAGTTTCCGACACTAGATTCTTGTTATTGACACTAAATTACAGTTTCTGATGCTATTTGGATCTACTTTTTGACACTAGATTCTGTAGTTTCTGACACTAAATTCTAGTTTTTCTGAAAAATCTGTGTTCCTGTGTCAGTGATGCTAATATATTTCAAGGCATTGACCAGCAGAATTATCCATATTTGGCTGCAGACCCCAATCTGAAAACATGTTGTTCTAGGGATCCCCCCAAAAATGTTTGCTTCCAAAATAATGTATTCAGAGATTTGCAGCACTTTTTTAGAATTTTTCAAAAATAGCAGCATAACTACAAGCTCATATCGCGCCACTCGGTGGCGCGATATGAGCTTGTAGATCTGCTATTTTTCAACAGATAAAACACCAAAACGCGTTCAGTACACAACCGCCACTGAGTGCGGCCTCTGCAGCTGTCCTCTGTTCAAAGGCGGACCGAGGTTAGAGGTGTTTGTTCTTTTTGAGACACACACCAAGAGGAAAAAAAATTGCTTCTCAGTTCAAGCTCAGAAGCGTCTCTTGAGCAACCACGTTTACAGTATGTTTAATTTTAAGATCACCTATGCCTCTTAACAGTTTAAGTGCCAGGAACGTATAGACGAGATTAATCCGCCTTTGCACAGGTTGCCAGGAACGTTAAGACGAGATTTGAAATCGCGCGGTCCCGCGATATTTCTGCAGGATTTCCGCGGGACCCCCCGTGAGGGGTGCACCCGCGGGGGTTCATACTTAGGTGACAGGGGGTGTATTTAGGTCAATATCTGAGCCTATTGTGGCAATCAATGGCCACTTAACTTTCACTTTCACTTCAATATGATTAATTTTGGCATAATAACATCCTAGCATCTCTCCTGTGGGTGTGTAATGGTGGAAGAGTTTTTTTTTTTTTTTTTTCTGGTCCAGGAAGTGACACTTCCTGGGAATTAACCCCTTTAGTTACACATCTCTGAGATATGTGTATCTCAGAACCCCCGACCCTCAACCTAAGCTCACAGAGCTAACAGTCTTTGAGCGTCTGGGATTTAGGCTCTTAGGGTTACGGTTGGAGAAGGGTAGGGTTTTGCTACAAACATGCCTAAACCCTTCTCTAACCCTCATCCTCACCATAACCGCATCAAGCACGTTGCAGCTGATAGTGGATTTCCAGCGCATGTTCGGACTAATGGGAGTTCTGATCTGTGGGACTTCGGTACTTAGATCAGTCCCCGTATTAGGGCCGTTAGTGTTTTTGCTCTGACGATCTCCTCCTCTGATTATTCATTTACCCTACCCTCTCTTCGTGTGTGTGTGTGTTTTAGAAGTACGATTGCAGGTCAGGAGGACTGCTGGTTGCTCACTGAGACACTGATCCAGACTGCGTCCATCCAGCTCAAAGTCTGTCCCAACCCCGAGTGCCTGGCTCTCCACAGCTTCACCGATTTACACCCAGGTATAGTACACCAGCCAGACTTGTGCTTTAGGTCAGTGGGTTTTCTAACCTTTTATGACACCAGGGCCCACTATTTATTCAGCATTTGAGCCACAGAGGAGGACCACCATTTGAGGATATTTTAGCTCCACACAGACCCCCAAAAACTAGATTTATTTTTGCTTTTGTCCACAATTCCAGGCTGGATTTTGGGGACAATCAAATGTGCAGGTCATACATGACCATTAATCTTCTACATTCTCTAGTTGTGTAGACTTGGGGATAATTCACATGATGAATATTTTAACTCTTGAGAGCGTAAACATGAAACCAAATGTTTCATGTTTACGCTCTCAAGAGTTACATCAGGTTAACTAACTTAGCTGGGAACCACCTTGAACCATCTCAAGGACCACTTGGACCACTGGTTGAAAACCATTGCTTTATTTTGAACCTGCTAATCAGGAGCCCTGCTCAAGGACATTGCCGCCATCTAGTGGCCAACTACAGCAATTTTGAACTTTAAACAGCCACTACAAAGCACTACCATGAAATGAATAAAATCAAAAATATAGTTTGTCAGTGTCTCTGAGAAACTAGTCTTAGTAAGTAAGTAAGTAAGCAAGTAAGTAAACTTTATTTATATACCGCCTTTCACAGAGAGGTCTCACAAAGTGCTGTACATGCAAAAACATACAATAAAATAGAAAGAATAAAATAAAACAGATGCTGTGTGTGTTGTACAATTCAGGTAAAAACAGAGAACATTCGAGTGTCCACAGATGGTGCAAAACTTAAATCTGGAGGAATAAAAGAGCATTCCAGAGTTTAACTGCTACAGCTTGAAAGGACCTGTCACCTTTAGTTTTTAGCCTAGTGGGAGGTGACTCAAGCAGCCCCTGTTGCATGGACCTAACAGCCCTACTGGCAGTGTTGGTCAATATTACTTAGGAAAGTAACTTCTTTACTTTACTCGTTACCCCTTAGACAAAGTAATATCATTACTTTACTTATTACTGGAATCGAAGAGTAATATCTTACATGTTACATTATTACTTTCCCAAGTTCTCAACTCCCACCTTTGAAAAAAGATGTACAACATAATCTGTTTAGCGAGCTCTTTTTAGAACTGAATCCAATTTATTGGAATAATAATAGTCTCCTTTCTTAGATAAATAGATAAAAATAAAAGGAGCAGAGAGAAGCAATGGGAACATTTTAACCTTGAATCACAAAGCAGACCTGCAACTAACAAAACCAGATTTCGAAATGTGTCTCTTTGACTTTTTAATTTTTTTCACAATTGAATTCAAAGACAGTTGAGGTCTTGTATTTAAAAATAAAATACAAAATAAAGCAGCAAGCGATTTGTAGTGTACATAACTGTGCGCAGGATGCAGCGTGTGGACTGGATCTACAATCTAGTGCACATCTCTGTTGTTACAGTACCTGTCGATAGCTTGTAAATCTGTTCTATTTTTGCATGCAACAACAAGCTCATTTAAAAAAAGTAACTAGGCGTTACTTGCAAAGTAATGCATTACTTATTACCCATTTTTGCAGAGTAATCTCGTTACTTTACTTTTAGGAGCAAAAGTAATCATATTACAGTAATATATAATCTAAAATTAATTACTGCCCAACACTGCCTACTGGGTACATAACGTGACACCAGGTCAGTTACGTATCCTGGAGCCTGACCATGCATAGCTTTGAAAGTGAGCACTAACACTAGAGTAGACCATCAGAATCGCCACTTAACTAGCAGCATTGATTTCCCAATAGTTATCATGTTTTACATGCCTAAAAAGGGTTTAATTTATTTGCGCTAGCCTCTTTGAAAACTATGTCCCAGTTGCACGACCTCTCATCTTTGCTGGCAATGCTGTCTGCTGTCTGCAGTGGTCGCGTCGTGCAACGGGGCTTTGAAAATACTATTCAGCACGTTTAGTTTCTGACCCCACAATGTCACAACTCTTCTGCTACAGTAGATGGCTATGATTCTAACCAGCGCAGATTTAAGCCTGGAGTAACAGAGCAATAGCCTGGCTCAGCCCTGAATCAGCACCTTAAAAATACTACCTTATTTTTTCATGTGATTCAAGGACTGGCTTCCCTGCCTTTGGGGCTGTTTGTGCCGTTTGGAAATCCAATCCCAGCACCTGAATGGACAACAGCCCTGTCACTCACTTCGTTCACAACGTTGTCTGCTTTCTCAATATCCTTATGAGCTGGTATGAACCAATCACAGTGAAGACTGCCAATTTGATAACGCCCACCCCAGAAACTGCTGTGGTGGAGAGGGACTTCAGTCTCAGATTCAGATTACTTTATTGATCCCAAACTGGGCAATTCATTGCAACTAAGGTGCTTAGTCATACAAACAGTAAAAAACAGTAGAAATATACAGACATATAATCAGACAAATTCATCGACAGCGGGCAGTGGATGGACAAGCTCAAAGTGTCCCATAAATATGCAATAAATAAATGTAACAACCTGCATCAAGAAATAAATAAATACATGCCGTGGACCTGCCACCTCTGTGTAACCGGACAACCTACACTTGGATTCCCCTGGAATTTAAGCATCTGATAGCAGATGGAATGAAGCTGTTCGTGTAGCGATTAGTCCTTCCGTCTGAATAATGAAGTGAAACGAAATGACAATTCAGACCGAGGTCAGGCTAACAGAGCAATGCTCTACTTCACGCGGCAAGAGGGACAATAAATGGCTCCATTTAGGCTACTTATCTCAGCTCGGCGTGCTGCCTTATAAGCCATGCATCCGCCCCTATCGGGCAATAGAAAACTGCTCTGCTCTGCTCTGCACTGCTATCATTTCCCCCACATGTGTGTTTGTAAACAAGGAAGCTCACTCGTACTACAGCCAATGACGTTACTGCATTTGGTCAGATTGACAGTTCACAGCGACAAATAAGAACTGATGTTGATGAACTAAGCTGCACGGGGGGAGGGGCTTGTTTCAGGATGCAAATCCAGTTCCTCTTTGCTATTCTGTGCAAATGGTAAAACCAGTAGGCGGGCTTTAAAACAGGATCTCAGCAATCGGCAGTCAACGGACCATTCTCCCACAAATCCTTTTGGTTGCCTGGTCGGCATTTGGCGGGGGAAATCGCGGGCCGCACTAACATTAAACGTTCACATTAAGGCGGAGGCCGCAAAATATCATCTCGGGGGGGGGGAGGGGGGGGGGGGCAAATGGCCCACGGGCCGGTAGTTTGACACCACTGATTTTAAAGATTAGATTTTAGCCTCATTCCGAATGATCGGTTGATTTTCTTCAACACGTCCCGGTGTCGCCCATAAAATTGTTTTGCATGTGCTTCTGAATTTATTTTAACCCATTTTGTCGTGACCCTCGATTTGAGTTTCTGACACAAGATTATACAGTAGCTCCTGACACCAGATTGTAGCTGCAGCAAGATTCTGACTTTTGACACAGTATTTTACGACACTAGAATCTCGTTATTGACACCTAAATCATAGTTTCTGATGCTATAGTCTAGTTTTTGGCACTAGATTCTAGTTCCCGAAGCTAAAATCTAATTTTTGACACTAGATTCTAGTTTTTTCTGAAAAATCTATGTTTCTGTGTCAGTAATTCTAACATATTTCAAGCCAAGAACCACCAGAGTTGTTATGTTGTAGGTATGATCCCCCAGAAGCAAAGGTTTGAGTTAAAAAAAAAATGTTTGCTTCCCAAATATTGCATTCAGAGATTTGCACCACATTTTCACAATTTTTTCAAAAATAGCAGAACAACAATTGCAACTGATGTTATTAATGTTGATGCTTTACTTGACTCCTGTAACCGAAAATGGTATGGGTGCGACTTCATTGCCGTGGCACGAAGCGACACGGGCAATGAAGCCACCCCCATACCATTTTCTCTTGCCCTCCAAAATGTTCTCTTGCCCCCCCAAATGGGACATGTTATATCTGCCCCTGAGTGGCGCGATATGAGCTTGTTGATCTGCTATTTTTCAATAGTTAAAACGCCAAAACGCGTTCAGTACACAAAGGGTTAAGCTTCCACCCCCCCACCCCCCCCTTCCCTCATTGTTGTTGTTATTTTTTTTCCCCTGCAGGTTTGTTCAACATTGGGAACAGGCTGCTGGTGAGCATAGACCTGCTGCTGAAGCTCCGGACGCAGATCAAACTGGGGCACCATCCCTCCCAGGCCGTCAGAACCCTCCTAGACCACGTCCCCAATCACTATGGTAAAACACACTGACTGGAGGTTCTTTGGGGGGGGGGGGGGGGGGAATTCCACCCCAGTAAGCTTTTTTTTTTTTTTTACCTTTTTATTTACAGTTGATCTATTTCCAAAAAAAGTGGCCCAGTTGTTATTTTAAGAAAAAGAAACAAAAAAACAAAAAACATGACTTATTGTCTGTTTCCCCCTACCGTAAACTTGGGGTTTGGAAGTGTTGTTCAAATATTCTCTCCCCATCATGTCAAGTGTGTGTTGACACTCATACTTTCAGTGAAAGTGTGAGTGTATCAGTGTAATTAAAAAAAAAACAAAAATCAGAATATATATATATATATATATATATATATATATATATATATATATATATATATATATATATATATATATATATATATATATACATCAATCGTGGTTTTTCACACGGTCATTCAGAATAATATTAGCAAGAGACTCGCGGAGCCCTTTTTCAAATGAACACATCCTTGGTTAATAATGAATTTGTTTGTGCATGAAAATGTGCCCTTTAAGTTTATATGGGGAAGTCACTGTTAGACCAGCATTGGAACAAATGGTGGCCTATACAATTTTGCGCCTAACCATTGGCTACCGGCTATACTGCCAATAGCCAGGAAACACAAGCACACAGCGTGCGACACCCCTCGAGGGGTGTGTGTGTGTGTGCGTGTGCGTGTGTGTGTGTGTGTGCGCACTTAGTACTTACTAAGGCTCACCACCCTCCACTTTCTAAATCAGTGGTTTCATGATGTCCACACAAACACCTACTTTAATGCAAAAAAATATATATGTATCACCAGTTAACTGTGCACCTTGCTTTGCTATGACTGCTTCCCCTTTTCCCGTGATCAAGTATCCACAACTACAGCAGTACTTCATCAAAATACTTACATTATTGGTATTGATATTGACACACTGTAGATCATTTGGTGTTCACATATTTACAACGGGTAAGGTCCTAGTATATACATTCATTTTGGAAATAAGTGAATTTAACAACTGGATCACTTTTTTTGGAAATAAACCAACTTCAAATAAATGTAAGAAAGACTCCTGGGGTGGAATTCTCCTTTAAATATAGAGTGCCATGATCTTTGTACTTTGTACTGATTTTTTTTTGTACTTTATGCTGATTTTATATGTCTATAGAGTTGACATCAATCTAATAGACTTGCGCAGTGACGTCACCCCCCGGTTCCGGAAGTGTTTTCCCCATTCATTTTTCTCATAGACTTTTCGAAAATAATTTATATAGAGACTATTTTGCCACGGACAAATCCAACTCGGGTTGTGACAAATCATGATGACACACCCACACAATATCATCATATAATATCTAATTAGCAAGGAGTAGAAAATGGCAGGATACAACACTTTTTGTTTCGTTTTTTTCATCTTAGAAATTATTTAATTGTCCCAAAAGATTGTGTGTGTCATCATGATTTGTTGGCTTTGTCCGTGGCGTAATCGTCTTTTATATGACTTATTTTCCGAAAAATGAATTTGGGGAAAACACTTCTGGAAGCGGGGCGGTGACGTCACTGCGCAGGTCTATAGAGCCCCAGGGGTTGGACACTAAGGTCTCTGAGGCACTTGCCCATCGGGCAAGTGCAAGTCAGGTTCTACTTGCCCTCAGGTCATGGTCACTTGCCCCCCAAAAATATATTGTAAGTTTTGCATTTAAGTTTACTTCCTACTTGGGTGCTTGGATTCCAGGTAGTCCCTAGTTAAGTTGATTAACCAGATGTAACTCTTGAGAGTGTAAAAATGAAACCAAATGGATCCTTGCGGGTCCATTTGGTTTCATTTTTACACTCTCAAGAGTTAAAATTAATCTACATTCTCTAGTTGTGTAGACCTGGGCTAATTAAGATGATTAATTATTTGATGTGTATGTTAATTTGCCTGTTTTGTTTCCCAAATCCAGCCTGGATGGAATTGTGGATATATATAGTGTGCACTATGTTGCACACTTGCCCGATCTTACCCGGGCAAGTGGGCAAGTGTTAGTGTCAAGGCCTGAGCCCCTGTGAATGCTTCTGTTTTCAGTCCATGCTCTGAGCCCGGAGGAGTCGTCCCGCATCAGAGAGCTGCTGCTGAGCGGCTACTGGGCCTTCGAGTGTCTGACCGTTCGAGACTACAACGACATGATCTGTGGCCTGTGTGGCATCGCGCCCAAGGTGGAGATCGCTCGACGCTACACGCACGACGCTCTGGAGCTCAGGAACGTGGAGGTGAGGGAGAGAGACCGACGCGTACATGACACAAGCTCTAAGGAAGACAATCCAAAAAGCATCTTTCAAAAGACGGCAGATCTACAAAGCATTATTAGCATTACTTAAAGTTATTGAAAAATATCGAGCTTGTAGACCTGATATCAACATGGCTGTAGTTCACGTGGCCGGTAGTTTTTAACTGTTTTAACCCCAACATGGCTGTAGTTCACCCAACATGGCTGTAGTTCACCCAACATGGCTGTAGTTCACCCAACATGGCTGTAGTTCACCCAACATGGCTGTAGTTCACCCAACATGGCTGTAGTTCACCCAACATGGCTGTAGTTCACCCAACATGGCTGTAGTTCACCCAACATGGCTGTAGTTTACCCAACATGGCTGTAGTTCACCCAACATGGCTGTAGTTCACCCAACATGGCTGTAGTTTACCCAAAATGGCTGTAGTTCACCCAACATGGCTGTAGTTCACCCAACATGGCTGTAGTTTACCCAACATGGCTGTAGTTCACCCAACATGGCTGTAGTTCAGCCAACATGGCTGTAGTTTACCCAACATGGCTGTAGTTCAGCCAACATGGCTGTAGTTCACCCAACATGGCTGTAGTTCAGCCAACATGGCTGTAGTTCAGCCAACATGGCTGTAGTTCACCCAACATGGCTGTAGTTCACCCAACATGGCTGTAGTTCACCCAACATGGCTGTAGTTCACCCAACATGGCTGTAGTTTACCCAACATGGCTGTAGTTCACCCAACATGGCTGTAGTTCACGTGGCCGGTAGTTTTTAACTGTTTTAACCCCAACATGGCTGTAGTTCACCCAACATGGCTGTAGTTCACAAAACATGGCTGTAGTTTACCCAACATGGCTGTAGTTCATGTGGCCGGTAGTTTGAACTGTTTTAACCCAACATGGCTGTAGTTTAAACTGTGTTAACCCAACGTGGCTGTAGTTCACATGGCTGGTAGTTTAAACTGTTTTAACCCAACGTGGCTGTAGTTCACGTGGCTGGTAGTTTTACCTGTTTTAACCCAACATGGCTGTAGTTCACGTGGCTGGTAATTTTACCTGTTTTAACCCAACATGGCTGTAGTTCACGTGGCTGGTAATTTTACCTGTTTTAACCCAACGTGGCTGTAGTTCACGTGGCTGGTAGTCTGAACTGGTTTAACCCAACATGGCTGTAGTTTTAACTGTTTTAACCCAACGTGGCTGTAGTTCACGTGGCTGGTAGTTTTAACTGTTTTAACCCAACGTGGCTGTAGTTCACGTGGCCGGAGTACTCTGCGTCCGACGAGGTGCACGTGGACGACTTCTGGCTGACCATGGAGAGCGAGGCCATCGAGCAGGCGGCGTTCCCCTCCGACGTGCCCATCACGCGGGTGGACGCCTCCATCGTGGCGCCCTTCATTCCCCCGCTCATGAGGGGTCCCGCCGTCATCAACACGGAGAAGGACAAGGTCCTTGACGAGCAGCAGACCCCCACAGGTATGGTATGAACACAACTGAGTATGTAATTTTTTTTTTTTAAATTATTTTTGAAAAAGAGAAAGAAAAAAAAACTCCAGGACCCATTTTAGAGCAGTTTTCCAGCCACAAATGGCAGCTAAAAATATTTTTATTTGTTAAAAAAAAAAAAAAAAAAAACAAGAAAAATCTACATCCAGGGCGCATTTTAGAGCAGTTTGAAAAAGTGCTTGGGGGGGCGGCCATCTTTACTGTAGTTCTTTTTCAATGGTCAATGAAAACAATTGGCGATCGCCCGGGACCACTTATTCAGCTGTTTTTCCTCATTGACAATAATTCTTTTGTGCACTTCTGAATTGTTTCCATGTTCCTGGAAGTGAATCAAATTTGTCAGTCTCGCTTTGAGTAGGAACTGATTATTATGGCTCACATCAGTGGCTGTGAAAGAGTTAAGTAAAACATTTGAGTACTTTTTTTTAGGGGTGTTGAATGATTAAAATTTTTAATCAAATTAATCACACCTTCAAAATTAATTTAATCATGATTAATCACCATTCGGACTATTTCGGACAATATGCCATGTTTTCCTGTGTATTGTTGCGGAAATGGAAAGACAGCAGGGCTATTCAACTAAATTGTTCAGGAGTCCGCATTGCCAAAAACCCAAGGGGCCCGGGGGCCAGACTGCCACAGAGACTACTCTCTACCATGACACATACTGTGTACACACACAGCCACATTTTTTAAAGTATTTCACTTTTAAAATGCTCCATTTATAAGAAAAGTGCAATGTGCATCTGGTCTTTCTAACATGCATCATATTTGAACCAAATCAAAATACACGTTTATAGTGCAGCTTATGAAAAGGTTGTTCTTATCTGCACAACAGCAGCAAATCACAACATCTAAGGCACACTTATTGTGCTCTCTCTTTAATTCTCAAAAGACTTGCAACAGGGGACAGGACTAGCCTACACACAGGCAACTAATGACAGTGATGGCACATCTTTGACTGGCCAGTGGCCATACAATAGGGCCCACGCGTTCATTTCATCAAGACAGACAAATACAAATATTCACTAATGCAACGCCAAAAGCAGATCATAGTAGAGGTAAACAGGGAAAGAAATAGAAATCTACCTCCTGCAGCCAGCATGCACTCGACTCTTCATCATCTCTGGGTGTTTTTTTCTTCTTGACAATAATCCATGCAACAGTGCCGTCTCTTACCATCGGATTATTTTGCGACAGCATTGACTTGGTTACAGAGCAAATACGTCTGCCTGCGCTCCCTATGGAGTTTCAATTTAGCCATTATTTCTCGGTCCACTCGTTATTAAACTGGCGATTTTCTGAATCAACTTTTCTTCTCAGTTTCGATGGCGACGCGGTTAAACAAACACACCATTCATTCATTCGTTCATTCATTCATTCATTCATTCATTCATTCATTCACACCACAATAGTTGGGAGTGATCCGAAAGAGCTCCGTGTTTGGTTTGTTTACATACATCTCACTTCACGTGGAGGAAGTAGATCTCCTCTGGAAGGGAAGTGGAAGGGACCATAGAGACTAGTGACAGACTAGCGACATTGAGGGGTCACAGAACAGAGCGTGCGCTGCTATTCAGTTAGCTGTACTCATGCTCAGTGGAAATGAAGAGCAGCCGCCATTAGACCATTCCATGGAAGTGAACGGAGATGTCAGGCCACCAGTTTAGTAGCCCTGATATACTCGCTCGAGCCCATAGACTCCAATGCATTCCGCAACTTTGTCCCTATTTGTTGTCCCCCTTTAATAGAGTCGCCAGCGAGTGGAATCACATCCGAGACAGAGCGTGCGCACGCAAGAGCGTGCGCGCACGTGCGCACGCGCGTGCATGTGCGTTAATTGCGTTAAGAAATTTGACGCAAATAATGTAGAAATTTAATCAACGCCGTTAACGCGTTAAAAATCAACACCATTACTTTTTTTGCATCGCACGCATTTCAGGAGAGCCGTCAGTGTTGGTGCGTCTCATCCACGAGGGCCAGCTGAGACCGGAGAACATTGAAGACCACACTGAGACGGAGCTCAGAACCATGCTGGACAGCTGTGGCCTGACCACTGCACCGGACTGCAGCAAGGTGTGTGTGTGTGTGTGTGTGTGTGTGTGTGTGTGTGTGTGTGTGTGTGTGTTCCAGGGGCGGATCTAGGCATGTGCATGGGGGCAGGGCAATGCCCCCCTAAATGCCCAGTCTGCCCCACCATTGATGCTTATTAATGCTTTACTTGCATAATAAAAGTCCTGTAACCAAAACCCCCGTACCATTTTCTCCTGCCCCCGTACCATTTTCTCCTGAAACCAAATGGACCCTTGTGGGTCCATTTGGTTTCATGTTTACACTCTCAAGAGTTAAAATATTCATCATGTGAATTAGCCCAGGTCTATACAACTAGAGAATGTAGAAGATTAATGGTCATTTTGATCTGTATGTTTGACTGTTTTGTTTCCCAAATCCAGCCTGGAACTGTGGACAAAAGCAAAAGAAATCTTGAGTTTTGAGGTCTGTGGGGCTAAAATGTCATCAAATGGTGGTCCGTGGCTCAAATTCTGAATAGATAGTGGGCCCTGGTATGAAAAAGGTTGAAAACCCCTGTGCAAGCACATCCGTGACGTGCTGTGTGCTCGTAGAGCCACTATTCACGGAAGGCAATACCACCACTCAGGCCAAGTATAAAATGGACTTCACCTGCTCTCCTTCTGCTTAAAACGGGTTGACGTGTTTTTCTCTGTCCGTCCGTCTGTCTGCCAGATCGAGCTGCTCAACACGCTCATCTCCCTGTACGCACGTGTCCAGAATGGCCTCTCCACAGCGCCGCAGCCCCTCCAAAACCGCACTGCTGGGAAACTGTCCAAGTTCTGCCCCCACAGGGTAATAGAAGCACTACCTGATCCCCACACTACTGTACAGTACACTAGCTGTACAGTTATAATAATAATAATAATAATAAAAAAAACACATCACATAGCATCCATATTGTCCCTATGTCCCACGCTTTCTCTGTATATTGTGCCAAAGCAAATGTTTTATACATTGTATTTATTTTTAAGGCTATTGAAAATAACGAGTTGATGGCATTAATTCATTTTTTTGATTTAATCTGATTAAAACTTAACTTAACGCAATTAATGCATGAGTCAACCCACTGAGCATTTTCTCATTGGAAAAAAAAAATCACACCCGTGCGAAATGAAGTGCTGCGTGTGTGGCTACAGTATACTAAAACACACTTCGTCCCATTGTGCTTGTTTCTCTGAACATGGCAACATCAACAATACACACTTCGTCCCATTGTGCTTGTTTCTCTGAACATGGCAACATCAACATGACTCCACGCATGCAGGCAGGGACAGACAGACACACACACACACACACACACACACACAGACACACACGCACATCTTGTAAATCGTCTAAGGGAAGTGCTTGGCAGCACTTCAAAAATGGTAGAGCACGGTTTTACGGAGACATGTAGTTGTGTGTCTCCCTATAACCAGAGCCGTGGAGTATTGCTTGAAGGATCTACAAAGATTGAGGGCTTGTAGATCAGCTATTTTGATCACTATTTAAAAAATAAACAGATATTTTCCCCAGATTATTTCTCTTTGTATGTAAAAAAACATGGTATATTTTATATTCAAAAGGTGATTAATCACGATTAAATTCATTTTGAAGCTGTGATTCATCTGATTAAAAAATGTAATCATTCATCAGCAATAATATTTTTACATCTTTGATCTACAAGCATTGGGTCTTGCAGATCACCTATTTTGATCAATAATAATAAAATAAATAATAATAAATAATAATTTCTTTTTCTTTGTCATATATATAAAAAACATTTCATATTTTGGACATAATCCAAAAGGTGATTAATCACGATTAAATTAATTTTGAAGCTGTGATTCATCCGATTTAAATTTTTTTAATCATTCAACAGCCCTAGGTCACGATACAACAGAAATATATATACACGCAGTGGCGTTTCTAAGCAACGTGGAGCCCTAGGCAAGATTTTCCCTGGAGCCCCCCCCATACCAAATGGACCCGCTTGCGGGTCCATTTGGAGAGCCAGCGAAATCCAAAAGCGACCTCGCCCGCGGGCGCCCGGTTTCAAAAGCGGGCGCCCGCTTTCACAAAAACGGGCGCCCGGTTTCACAAAAACGGGCGCCCGTTTCACAAAAACGGGCGCCCGTTTTCAAAAGCGGGCGCCCGTTTTCAAAAGCGGGCGCCCGTTTTCACAAACTAGGCTATGCCTAAACCTAACTCTAACCCTAAACTTAACCTCAGTAAACCTATGCCTAAACCTAACCTAACCCTAACCATAACCTTTTGAAAAGGGCGCCCGTTTGTGAAAACGGGCGCCCGCTTTTGAAAACGGGCGCCCGTTTTTGTGAAACCGGGCGCCCGTTTTTGTGAAAGCGGGCGCCCGCTTTTGAAACCGGGCGCCCGCGGGCGAGGTCGCTTTTGGATTTCGCCCCTGCTGTCCATTTGGTATGGGGGGCTCCAGGGAAAATCTCCTGTAAAATGGCACTCTCTCTCTCTCATAGTCGCCCCCCTCCCTCCATGGCACCCTAGCCAACTGCCTAGTCTGCCTAATGGCAAAAACACCACTGAATATCCGGTAACTTACTGTGTGTGTGTGTGTTCAGGTGCTGTGCGGCTCCAAGTACCTGGTCCGGGGGGAGACGGCGCGGGACCACGTGGACCTGCTGCTGTCGTCCCGCTACTGGCCGCCCGTCTACGTGACGGACGGCGCCCGCCAGGTGGCGCTCTGCGCCGACATGCAGTACCCGGAGCTGGCCACGCAGATGTGGGGCCGCAACCAGGGCTGCTTCTCCGACCCCCTGGAGCCCCCGCAGGTAAACTATAGGCATAGGCATGGGGGGGGCAATGCCCCCCTAAATACCCAGTCTGCCCCCCACCCAAACATGATGCCATGCAAAACAACCCAAGATATTTCAAATTAAAGTGCTTATATTTAAAATGATCTGAAACACTACTACTGCTACTAACTAACTACAGCTGTGTCACCACTAAACCAACAGCATTTCATCATTGAAAACAGAAAACTCTCTGAGTCAGACCTTTAGCTTTATGCATGCTGCGTGTCTGTTGCAACTTCAACAACAACTGATGTTATTATTCATGCTTACGCTTGTCTAATAAAAGTCCTGTAACTGAAAATGGTATGGGTGCGGCTTCATCGCCTGTGGCGCGAAGCGACTCTTGCCCCTCCAACATGTTCTCTTGCCCCCCCCCCCCCCCCCCCCCCCCCAAATGGGACATGCTACATCCGCCCCTGGAGAGAGGGGGGCAGCATTTTATGGTACATGGAATTGGGGCAATGGAAGTGTGTGGACTAGTATCCGACAAAACGTGGACAGAGGGGGAGAGGAAGTTTGCAGAAAAACAAGATAGACTTTTCTTCAACAAAGATGGCGAATGCAAACATTCTCTGTATTGTAGTCATACGTAATGTTGTAAGATACAAAACACTGAAGTCTTATACCACAAACTTAACCCCTAAAAAAAGGTTGTGGCCCTTTTAAAACATCCCCGACTCTTTCACAAACGTTTTACTAAACGTTTGTGACCCAGGTCAGGTCGAGGTTTGCGAGATGATTTCGCCCCTCCTTAGTTTTTTTTGGTTCAATAGCATAACACTACAGAGACCTTTTGTTGTCACTGTACAGTACTGTAAAAAATGCTCATATTTCTCACATACTGCAGGACATACTGTACAGAACCAACACTGTTCTTGACGGATGCACGCCTTTGGCTGTTTTTAAAACCAAATAAATGAAAGAGATGAATTCATTCCGTTCGTGTAATTAAAACCTTGACATTATGGGAGCAAAACAATCTTCCATTTAATCTCTCCTTATTTTTTTCCTTTGGGGTTCAGTAGCGGCTTTGTAATCCTCCTCTTCTCCTTGTCTTGTTTATGTTCTTTTAGTTGGTGTCATGTGCGGAGCTGCAGGAGCAGCCTTCAGGAGGAAGTGGAGGAGGAGGAGGACACCTGTCCTCCCCAGATGAGAACCAGCACCACCTCCTCCACCCTGTCACCAAGTCCTCCTCCCGCTGGCTGGTGTACCACCCCAGCCCCCACCCTGCCGCCGTCGCTACGTCTGCCGCGGGGTGAGTTACAGTAAAGCACATATGTCAAACTCAAGGCCCGGGGGCCAAATCAGGCCCGTGAATGAATTATCTTTGGCCCGCGGGATGATATTGAATTAGTATTGGAACTGGCCCTCTGGTATATTGCACACACCATGATAAGAAATGAATGCAACGAACTGTTTTACTTCCTCAACTCAGTCTTATTTAGCTTTAACATATTTTGACCTGATTGTACAAAATGTTCACTCCGAAAGAACATATAATATTCAAATTTGCGCTGTGTTTTTAACGTTTTTTCCGCCGCGCTATGAGACATGAACACCTGCTATTTTTCAATAAAACTTTTATTTAAAAAAAGTTTTATTGAAAAAAAATAGCAGTTTACGTCATTGTAAACCGGTGTTGAAACACAGACCGGTATCTCCGGCCCTCGACTTGTACGAATTTTTCTATTTTGGCCCACTCTGTGTTTGGGTTTGACACCCCTGCAGTAAAGCCTTGGCAAGCCACGAGGATACAGTATCTGTAGCACCGGGGCAGCGTGATGTGTACGTACACCTCCCCACCCCCCTCCCCTCTGGACATGACGCTATAGCAGGGGTTTTCAACCTTTTTTTTATACCAGGACCCACTATTTATTTGGCAAATTTGAGCCACGGAACACCATTTGATGAGATTTTTTAGCCGCACAGACCCCAAACACTAAAGATTTATTTTGTTTTTGTCCACAATTCCAGGCTGGATTTTTTGGAAACAAAAACAGGCAAACATACAGATCAAAAATGACCATTAATACTCTTCTACATTCTCTAGTTCTGTAGACTTGGGCTAATTCAGATGGTGAATATTTTAACTCTTTGAGAGCGTAAACATGAAACCAAATGGACCCGCAAGGGTCCATTTGGTTTCATGTTTACGCTCTCAAAGAGTTACATCTGGTTTGCCAACTCTCCATCATTTACCCTAAGGACCACTGGTGGTCCCCGGACCAGTGGTTCAAAAGCCCTGCGCTATAGTACAGAGGTTGTCCATAGTTCGATAATAGGCCATTGATCGGTAAATTGGTCGTATCGGCCTGAGTTTCACCCCGATCGGTGATCGACAGTTTTACCCTATCTGAAGAAAACGATCTCATAAAACACTTTTTGCCGCCACTGTTTTCCAATGTTGGAGCCAAAGATTCCGCTTGGGAAAGAAAAGATACAGGCGAATGAAAGAACTGGATAGAATGTATGTCTATGAGCGCAATGCGTGAACACATTGCCACACATTGCCTGCTATAGACCTGCGCAGTGACGTCACCAGGCCTGTTCCACTAGTGGATTCCTCATTCATTTTCCTCATAGACTTTTTAAAAATGGTTAATAAAAACACGATTGCGCCGCGGACAAAGCCAACTCGGGTCGTGACAAATCATGACAACAAACACAATATCGGCATATATTGTAATATATAATTACCGTAATTTCCGGGTTATAAAGCGCACCTGAATATAGGCCGAAAAAATCAATTGTGTACATATACAAGACGCACTATTAGCCGCGGGTGTTTTAATGCTTAATTACCATATGTAAGGGTTCTTGAACAGATGAGATTGTCGGCAACGAAATGCTGTTTGAGAAGCATCCTTTTTATTATTTAAACGACTACAGAACTGCACGTGCTGTATAACGCTAGAGCCATAGACCAGGGACGGATCTAGGCATAGACATGGGGGGGGGGGGATGCCCTCTAAACGCCCTGACTGCCCCACCAAACATGACGGAATGCAAACAATGAAAACAGATATTTCATTTATTCAGATATTTCAAATCAAAGTGCTTATAGCGGGAGTTAAAACATTGACTAACTGCAATTGTGGCACCACTAAACCAACTGCCATTTTCAGCTGCCCCCCCCCCCCCCCCCCCCCCCCCGATTGAGAAATATTACATCCAGGCCTGGCCATAGAGTGTAACCAGAGATACGCAAACTCCGATCACTTCATGAAACCAAATGAGCGCTTGCGGGTCCATTTGGTTCGTGAAGTGAACGGAGTTTCACTTTTACACTCTCAAAAAGGCAGCCTACCGTACATCTGGTTAACCAACTGTCCATCATTTAGCTGGGGACCACCAGGAATCCTCTCAATGTTTAAGACGCTCGACGAGGCAACATCACTGTGACTTTTTTTCTCCAGTCTTTTTTTTCGCCGCCTTCACGGACCCCTCCGTGGCGGCTGGCGCTGCTGCTGCTGCAGCAGTCCGCCTCCACGGACCCCTCCGTGGCGGCTGGCGGCTGGCGCTGCTGCTGCTGCAGCAGTCCGCCTCCACTGCCTTTAGCTGCGTTATATGCACTTCTTCGTTTGTTTTCCATGATGCATTTAGTAGTGTCTGTCTTAGCGAACTGCCTGTGCCCTGTCCCCCTACATTTCCTGCTCGGGCCGGCTTAAAGTTGGGGTGCATACTGTGCATTTAGACTTAGAACGCCCTATAGTGTTTGTTAGCTGTAAACATCCACACATTGGCCGCACCGCTGAATAAGCCGCTGGGTCCAAAGCACGGGAAAAAAGTTGCGGCTTATAATCCGGAAAGTACGGTAAGAAGAAGTAGAAAGCGGCATGATACAAGACTTTTTGTTTTGTTTTTCATCTTAGAAATGATTTGATTGTCCCAAAAGTTTGTTTGTGTCATCATGATTCGTCACGACTCGAGTTGGCTTTGTCCGCGGCGTAATCGTCTTTATATGAATTATTTTCGAAAAGTCTATGAGAAAAATGAATGGGGAATCCATTTCTGGAACAGGGGCGGTGAGGTCACTGTGCAGGTCTATAGGTTTGTAGATCTACTATCTCTTTGGGGGATACTCTCTCTCTTTCTTTTAATTAAGGGATCAAGCAGTCCACGAAGTGGACCTTGATCCCTTCTTGTTTTTGTCTCTTTTTTCCTCCTTCCACCAGAAATAGCTGTTCTGGCTGAACCGTGCAGTCGGTTTTCGCGAAAATTGGTAATCTGGTAGAGGGTGATGCCAAACGGTGATGATGCGAAGCCTGTGACCACTGGTCAAATGGTGGCGCTATAGCACTCAACTGAAATTGCAAACTTTAAACACTCATAACTCATGAACTGCTCGACTCTCAGAAATGTAACTTATATTCACTTATGCGTCTGCTTATGCCGAACAACTTTTGTATTCTTACTTTTGACCTCTGACCTTTAGATGAACCGCCATCTTGAATTATATGTAAAACAGTTAAAATGTCTCTTCTCCTACAATCTTTGATCAAAATGCATAACAATGACCTACACATGAACTTTTAAGCCATACAAACATGAAATGGGTGTGAATTTTGTTTTCAGTGAAAAAAATGATGTTTTTACGAGCCAATGAAAATTGCTTGTTTGTGAAAATTCTTCTATTATCCCTAATCTACACATGCAAAGTAATCTGTTTATGAGATTTTACAGTTTGGTAGAGGGGGATGCCAAATAGCAGCAAAACCAGTCTTACTCCAATTGCTCAAATGGGGGCGCTATAACAATTCTTTGAAACTGAAACATTTGAAAAACCATAACTCGGGCCTCGTTTGGCCAAAAATCATGGGACTTGTTTCTACATGTTCCTTGATTCATGTGGAACACATCTGTAACATTGACCGGTAAGCTCCACCCCCAGAGTGTCTGCCATTTTAAGCAGTTTGAAAAATGCTCATGCCTGATTTTCTGGCTGGATTTTTGATTTGCACAACAAATGTTTGTTGTACAAGCGGTTTGCATTTTTTGTACACACCATCACTGTGTTTGTGTGTGGACGTAAAGTACTTCTGTGGCCTGCCGCACCGAGGACAGCCATCGTCAGTGTGTTAATCTCGCGTTAATTTTTTTGACGCCATTAACGCACGGCTGTGTTAACACGAGATTAATGCATTAATGCGTTAACGCATTAACGTGTTAACGCCAACACCTTTAATATATATAAATATATGTGGGTTTTTTTTTCAGGCTAGCTAGATTGCATTGCATTGTGGGTCCTTTAGGTCGTGGGCCGTGGTTTCAAAAAGGTTGGAAACCACTGCTATAAAGCACAAAGCACTGCATCGTTCTAATCTTTTCTGACTGAAATTCGAACAATTTAGCTGTATCATTCCAATTTCAAACTGTATCGTTCCATTTTTAGTCTGAGATTAGTAAACTGTATTGTTCTAATTTCACACTGTATCATTCCAATTTTACTCAGAGAGTAGTAAACTACATCGTTCCAATTTCAAGCTGTATTGTTCCAATATTAGTGAGAGATTATTAAACTATCATTTCAATTTTAAGATGTATCGTTCCAATTTTAGTCAGAATAGTACACTATATTGTTTCAATTACAAACTGTATCGTTCCATTTTTAGATTAGTAAACTGTATTGCGACAATTTCAAACTGTATCATTCCAATATTAGTCAGAGATTATTAAACTGTATCGTTCCAATTTTAAGCTGTATCGTTCCACTTTTAATTAGAGATTATTAAACTATCATTTCAATTCCAAGCTCTATTTTAATTATATTCCTCTGGTTGTACAACAATGGGAACTGATGTAGACACACACACACCAGAGATGGAGCACTCATTAGAGCTGCATGGTGCTTGCTATACAAGCAGGTGTGAAAACCGTTTTGTACAACGCTATGTACCATGGTGTAGTTGCCAACGGGGTCGGAGTTGGACGGAACGAGGGCGCCTGCTGGCTGAAGCCATACTGCATCGCAGTGTGCAGTATGGGGGGGCCATACTGCACCGCAGTGTGCAGTGTGGGGGGGCCATACTGCACCGCAGTGCGCAGTGTGGGGGGGCCATACTGCACCGCAGTGCGCAGTGTGGGGGGCCATACTGCACCGCAGTGTGCAGTATGGGGGGGGGCATACTGTACTGCAGTATGGGGGGGGGGGCATACTGTACTGCAGTATGGGGGGGGCATACTGTACTGCAGTATGGGGGGGGGGCATACTGCACCGCAGTGTGCAGTATGGGGGGGGCTGCGGGGGGCAAGTGACAATATGGGGGGGAGCTGCGGGGGGCAAGCGACAACGGCAACCACACTTTGCAATTTTTAAATTGCGAATATTCTAGTTTCCATTTGTCACTTTGACCACTAAGCTCCACCCTCTGACTGCTGAATTGTGCATATTGTTCATATTGCTTACTGCTTGGTGGCGTGTTGTTGGGTTGTTTCATTGATGACAACAACTAAGCAAATCATTGTGCCAGGATAGCTCAGTCGGTAGGGTGCCTGACTTCGGAACACAAGATTGAGGGTTCAAGTCCCACTGCTGACAATACAAAGTCTGAGTCTCCAAAAACCCTGCTGTGTTTCCACAATCACATGATGTATTTCTTCCATGTTTCTATGGCTTATTTGTGCATATTTAAGGAGCGGTAGTGGCTCAGAGGTAGAGTAACCGGATGGTAACCACAAGGTTGCCGGTTCGATCCCGGGCTCCTGCAGAGTTAGTGTCGATGTGTCCCTGTCCCACTGCCATCAGTGTATGAATGTGTGTGTGAATGGGTGAATGTGATGCACAATCTATGTAAAGCGCCTTGGATAAAGGCGCTATATAAATGCACCATTTACCATTTACCAAGCAGTCCACTGAATGTGTGTGTTGTTTCCAGTACGTCTTGTGTCTGTTGGGTAGCCTCATTGGTAGAGCGCATGACTTGGAAATGAGAGTTCCTGGGTTCAAATCCCGGCACGGACACCTAGTAATATGAGTCAATCATGCACAATCTCATGTGGTCTTCTACATCTAAGTTCATGGTTCTATGTGTAACCCAGGGTAAAACTCAATGTAATGGTGGTTGTCACCATTCGGCCATGTTGTGTTTTGTCACTATTCGGCCATGTTGTCACTAATGACAGTTCACAGCTCAGTTCACCACTCACTCACAGCTCACCAATCATTTACTCATTCACCAAATCCTGAGACTGGGAGGCCGGGGTTCGATTCCCGGCCGGGTCATACCAAAGGCTCTAAAAACGGGATCCAATGCCTCCCTGCTTGGCACTCAGCATCAAGGGATGGATTGGGGGTAAGACCCTGTGTCATACTAGCGTCATGTCCAGAGGGTGTACTTGTACATCAAGCTGCCTCATGCTACAGAAACAGGAGATAGGCACCTGCCCTATGGGCCTCATGGCTGGGCAAGGCTGTTTGACTGTCACTATTCGGCCATGTTGTCACTAATGACAGTTCATAGCTCAGTTCACCACTCACTCACAGCTCACCAATCATTCACTCAGTCACACCAGATTACAATGTGAGTCAGTCTCACACATAATTACCTGATGTATTTCTGAAGTTCAGGCTCCCATGTTTCTATGGCTTATTTGTGCGTATTGTTCTTACTCCTTATTGCTGCTTGCTTGATCCCGTTTTATTGCTGCTTGCAGCTATATTTAAAATTATTTTATGCATCAGTGATTTCTTTATTAATAATTTCTGATTTGGAATTAAAAGGCAAACAAATACTAATCTTCCAAGAAATACACACACAATTGAATCAGTAATAGCAATTGTTTATCTGACGATAATATCAAACATCTGCTTAAAGCGGTGTACAAATGGAACCATATGGAACCAAATGGACCCGTCAGGGTTCACTTGTACAAATAGGCCCTAAAAAAAAAAAAATCATTAGCATGGTGAAACGCAACTTTATAATGTTATCAAGTTGCGTCTCACCATGTTAATGACTTTTTTTCAGACCTCCATTTCTAGGAAACACAAGTGTTTTCATCATGTCCACACAACATCTCTAAGGTATATTAACATTTTTATTTCCATTCTCGTGTTTCCTATGTTTGAGCGTACAAATGCAAATGCATTTGTACGTTCTCAGAAAAAAAGAAGCGTCTAAAGAAATCCATTAACATGGTGGAAATACATCTTGATGATGTCATCAAGATGTTTCACCATGTTAGTGGTTTTCTTCAGACCTCCATTTCTTGGGAACACAGAATGACATATTAGAATGTTGAAAATGGGTGGAGTTCATTTTGGTGTTTTAGCTGTTGAAAAATAGCAGATCTACAAGCTCATATCGCGCCACCGAGTGGTGCGATATTAGCTTGTAGTTCTGCTATTTTTGAAAAAATTATGAAAATGTGGTGCGAATCTTTGAATATATTATTTCAAAAGCAAACATTTTTGATTCAAATCTTTGCTTCTGGGGGATCCCTGACACAGAAAGAGATTTTTCCAGAAAAACTAGAACCACGCGCCAGGGACTAGAATTTAGTGTCACAAACTAGAATTTAGTGTCATGGACTAGAATCTAGTGTCAGGAACTAGAATCTAGTGTCAGAAACCGGAATCTAACTTCAGAAACTACAATCTACTGAGAGGAACTAGAATCTACTGTGGGGGGCTAGAATCTAGCATGAGGAACTAGAATCTAGCATCGGAAACTAGAATCTAGCGCTGTGAACTAGAATCTAGCATCAGAAACTAGAATTTGATCAGGACACAATGGGTTAATGACATGGTAAAATGTTGAAAATGGTTAGGAATTCCCCTTTTAAACGTTGTAAATCACCACACAGCCATACTCCCCCCCTGGAGCACCACTCCATGGCTCTGTGTAAGGAGCTGGAGCCGTACGCCGCCGCCCTGCTGGCAGAGGAGGACGGTGCAGAGCAGGGCACTACTCCCTCTTCTTCCTCCTCCTCCTCGAGCGACGGCGCGCCGGGGAAACCGTCGGCCGCGACCTTCAGCAACCCGGCCTACTACTACCTGCACCAGCGCCTGGTGGACTTCCTGCGCAGCCGCGACATCGTGAGCCAACAGATCAGCCAGGTGTGTTGCTTTAGCTATCGAAAAATATCAGATCTACAAGCTCACGTCTTAATTAAGTGCTGCTAACTCAGATGACGAATATTTCAACTCTTGAGAGCGTAAAAATGAAACCAAATGGACCCTTGCGGGTCCATTTGGTTTCATTTTTACGCTCTCAAGAGTTACATCTGGTTACCCAGCTTGTAGACCTGATTTTATTTTATGTTTATTTTTTAATGGTGAAAACGTGGTGCAAATCATCGGATATTTATTTCAGAAGCAAACTTTTGCTTCTGGGGGATCCCTAGAACATGTTTTTTCAGGTGGGGGTTGGCAGCCAGATGTAGATCATTTTGCTGGGCCTTGAGCGTCACTGACACGGGAACATAGATTTCTTTTTTTCGTCAGAAAAAAAAACTAGACTCTTGTGTCAGAAACTAGATTTTACCGTCAGAAACTAGAATCTAGCATCAGAAACTAGAATCTGGCGTCAGGAACTAGAATGTAGCGTCAGGAACTGGAATCGAGTGTCAGAAACTAGAATCCCGTGTCAGCAGGGCCGGATTTGCCCAACTGGGTGACCTGGGGCTCGAATAGAGCTGGGTGCCCCCTTATGGAAAAAATTGGGCTATTTTGGGCTATTTTGTATTCATTTTGGTGCAATGTTGGTGGACAACACACTGACAAAGTTCTTTCCTGAACAACCAAGAAATAACACTTCTATCCCTCATATACAGTACATATTTTTATTCTTTCCCTTCACATACCACCACTATGATTTGCCATTTGTTTCATTCAGTGGCACTTATAGGACTATGATAATAAAAGTGTAACTACAATAGAACTACTATAAAATAAACTATTTACTGGACAATACAACCTACAAACAACCTGACGTTTCGAGCCTTACGGCTCTTCATCAGAAGTCTGTTGAAGAGCCGTGAGGCTCGAAACGTCATCATGCTTATGGTGAAATAAACACCTTTTAATTTGGAGCTTCAGTCCAGTGTGCGGACCTTATTTATTTCTTCCTAGTGTGAACATTTTGGCCATGTACGTGCGGAGAGTCCCCTTGGCATGGATGTCTGTGTGTGCATGGCCCTCGTCCGGTTTTGTAGAAATATAACTTAGATTAACAATGCTCTCATTGGCAGACCAGAACTCTTCATATGCGCTATAATGCGTGTCCAGTGCTTTCCAATTAGAAAGTCTTTTTGCAAGCTGTTTTCATACCTAATTTGCGCATTAGACTCTTTCGATACGCTCTGAAATCCGCCACCTTTCAGCGAAAAAGTATTTTTGCGCAAAATGGAAACTTATTTGCATTTCAAAGTGTTTCCATTCAACATTCTCTTCGCAAGAGCCATGTTGCGCAAAAATAGGGCTTCCTCCTAACAGAGCCACTGCAGTTTTAAAATTATACAGGCACTATAGGCACAATACTCTAAGACAGGATTCCTCAAATTTATTTGAGATTGGAGTCTGCGGCCCAAATACAGATATTTCTGAGGATCCTTGATATGAAATCATCAGTGGTTCTAGAACCACTGACTCAAATGACTAAACGAAACTTGTGACAATGTTAACAGTGGAAAGGTTTCATACATTATAGATAACTCAATTAATTAACACACACACACACACACACACACACACACACACACACAGACACCGTGTAATTTATTTGTACTTCAATGCTGAACAACAACAAAACAATGAAACTGACTCTTATGTATTACGAGATGTAGCAATGCAAATCTAGAATATTCAGACCACAGATCAGATTAATCTACAGGACACAGCCAGTCAAAGTCACAAAGAGTGGGACTACATTGATCCTTAGCAGTAATCTAGACTCAAGCTGCTGTTCATGCAGCCTGAATAGGGACAAATGGGAGTTGGAATTACTTGGACTGGCTCCATGAAATGAACACAGTTGGCTTAGCTGTATGGCATGATAAGAGAGATTATTATTATTGACAAAATACAGCAAACTGGTATCCACCCAAAAAGCATGTTGTGCAACACACATGCACATGCCCGACCACCCAGCATTTTAACATCACAGTACACTGCGCAGTCAGTCAGAAATCTGTACTCATTCGTAACGTTACCTGACTGCAGCCTGACGTTGCTCCGGAAACATGCATGACTCACCATAGATATAACTGTATTAACTCCATAGATATATTAAGCACTAGATCAGGCATTCGTTGGAAACCTTGATTCGGGTAAGTTCTCTATTCAATATGCTCTAAGGCATACAGTCACTGCGTAGCGAATGTGCGCCCGCTATACGTTCTTTGCGTAAATAACTTTTGGGAATCGGGGGGGCCTACGCAGAGTACGTAAGGTGCGTATAGGAAAGATCAGCGCCTCCAGCAATATTTTTTCTATGAGTCGTGCCTGATATCTGCCCTGCACGGGCATGCCCCCGTGCTAGGCCAGGGGCCCCGGGGCTGTAGCCCCCCGCTAGCCCAATGACAAGTCCGGCCCTGAGTGTCAGGAACTAGAATGTAGTGTCAGGAACTAGATTCTACCGCCAGGAACTAGAATGTAGCGTCAGGAACTAGAATGTAGTGTCAGGAACTAGAATGTAGCGTCCGCAAGTAGAATCGAGTGTCAAACTAGAATCTAGTGTCAGGAACTAGAATCTTGTGTCCGAAATTAGAGTCTAGTGTCAGAAACTAGATTTTACCATCAGAAACTATACTAGTGTCAGGAACTAGAATAGAGTGTCAGAAACTAGAATCTAGTGTCAGGAACTATATTCTACCGTCAGAAACTAGAATCTAGTGTCAGGAACTAGATTCTACCGTCAGAAACTAGAATCTAGTGTCAGGAACTAGATTCTACCGTCAGAAACTAGAATCTAGTGTCAGGAACTAGATTCTACCGTCAGAAACTAGAATCTAGTGTCAGGAACTAGATTCTACCGTCAGAAACTAGAATCTAGTGTCAGAAACTAGAATGTAGTGTCATAGCCACGTTGGAATACATTTCTATACTACAGACAAGCGATTACACCATTTTTTAAAGTGGGTTTCCATGACAAGTCAACAATCAAGTCAGTGCAGTAGCTCTTCGAATGTCAGTGAAAACTAGGCGGTGTGATCTTGAACATGATTGTTTAAATCACGCGGTCGAGCTGTTAAAAGTTTGCATGACGGATCAGCCCCACAGCACACATCGAAAATAGCTGGTTTACAAGCTGGCAACACGTCGTAAGGTTTGTGGACTTGTGAGTCTTAAAATAACTAATAATAGCCTATAGATTATTTGAAGGTGGATCAAATGAGCAACAGAACACAAGTTTAGAATAGTGGTTTTCAACCGGTGGTCCGGGGACCGCCAGTGGTCCTTGAGAGGGTTCCAGGTGGTCCCCAGGCTAAAGGATGGACAACTGCTTAACCAGATGTAACTCTCTGCAAGCGTAACAATGAAACCAAAGGGACCCGCAAGGGTCCATTTGGTTTCATGTTTACACTCTCAAGAGTTAAAATATTCATCATGTGAATCAGCCCAAGTCTACACAACTAGAGAATGCAGAAGATTAATGGCCATTTAGATCTGTATGTTTGTCAGTTTTTGTTTCCCAAATCCAGCCTGGAAGGAATTGTGGGCAAAAGCAAAATAAATCTTTAGTTTTGGGGGTCTGTGGGGCTAAAATGTCATCAAATAGTGGACCAGGGCTCAAATGCTGAATAAATATTGGGCCCCTGGTATCAAAACGGTTGAAAACCACTGGTTTTAGAAGCATCTTCCACCTGACAAAAAAAAAAAAAAAAAAAAACATGGAATGGTATCAGGGAATTGTCGTGAATTATTTCTTCAGCCGGCCTGCACCAAAACGTCATTATATTATTATGTTGTCATGCTTTTTTCCATGCCAGGTGCTGAAGGCCTGCCAACCCGGGGAGGTGGTGATCAGAGATGCTCTCTACAGGCTGGGGGTGGCACAGATCAACACTGAGGAGGAGGAGGAGGATGCAGGGGAGGGCCTGAGATCAACTAGAGAAACCATTTATGAAGTGGTGATGCCCTGAGGAGGAGGAGGAGGAGGAGAAGGAGGAGGAGGATGCAGGGGAGGGCCTGAGATCAACTAGAGAAACCATTTATGAAGTGGTGATGCCCTGAGGAGGAGGAGGAGGAGGAGGAGGAGGAGGAGGATGCAGGGGAGGGCCTGAGATCAACTAGAGAAACCATTTATGAAGTGGTGATGCCCTGAGGAGGAGGAGGAGGAGGAGGAGGAGGAGGATGCAGGGGAGGGCCTGAGATCAACTAGAGAAACCATTTATGAAGTGGTGATGCCCTGAGCTTGTCTGGCTCCTGACAAACTCTCCACGAAGGAGAGTCTGGGACTCTCTGATTGGAATCTCTTTACCGTGACGTAGATTCCAGATTTCTCTAACTCGCTGGTTTTCAACAGGTGGTCCAGGGACCACCAGTGGTCCTTGAGAGGGTTCCAGGTGGTCCCCAGGCTAAATGATGGAAAGTTGGTTAACCAGATGTAACTCTTGAGAATGTAAAAATGAAACCAAATGGACCCTTGCGGGTCCATTTGGTTTCATTTTCACACTCTCAAGAGTTAAAATATTCTTCATCTGAATTAGCACCACTTGATTAAGAAAGTTTACACTGTTTTGTTTCCCGGATACAGCCTGGAATTGTGGACAAAACCATAAGAATTCTTTAATTTTAGGTCTTTGGTGTGGAAAAAGTAATCAAATGGTGGTCCGTGGCTCAAATGCTGAATAAATGGTGGTCCCTGGAGTCAAAAAGGTTGAAAACCCCTGCTCTAACCAATCACTAGCCATCAGCGCACCAATCAGGAGCGCAATCAGGAGACGTGAGGTGGGTTTACTCAAACGCAGCCATTTGATTGGTCTCCAACTTTGAAAATCGAGTGAGTTCTTTGTAATGAGAGTCAACGGGTGGAGACACCAGACCCAGATATAAGGACATTTCGTTGTGATGACGTAGCTGGGGTGGGCGGGGCCAGGCTAGCCCTGAGCGACAACTCAGAGCAGAAGCTGGCCTTATATTATTATTAGCTTAAAGATACATCGCATGGATGCAACTGGGACGTATCCTCAGTGATGTATCCCAAGGTCATCGGGGTTTCGGGTCTCGCAACATCATACCCCTCACTCAGGTGACCCAGCCGGGGTTGATCAAGTCCCGACTTACGTCCCAGTAGCTACTCTCTGTCAGTCCACTAGGGAAAGACCCAAGGCCACACAATCCACTGCTCCAGAACTACTCTGCCGGGACTGGGAGGCACTATACTCTGGCACATGGAGGGACTAGGCTCTGTGGGTTGACTCCTGTCCAAACCCCTCCTACGTCTCACCAGGTCTGCTCCTGCTCTCACCAGGTTGGCACAGGACCTGTGCGTTGCACCAGACTCCCAGCACCAGCATTTCATTCAGGAGCAGTGAATCATAATGATTATTAGATTGGTCTTGTTTCTACAGTGATTTGAACATTATGGAACCGTTATCAAGGCCGGATTTTGCGGGCTGGAGGAATGGCAGGGTGGGCAAATGGACCCGCTAGGGTCCATTTGGCTTCACTTTTACGTTCTCAAGAGTTACATCTGGTTAATCAACTTAGCTGGGGACCACCTGGAACCCTCTCAAGGACCACTGGTGGTCCCCGGACCACTGGTTGAAAACCCCTGGTTTAAACCAAGACGTGATGTAGAAGGGGGATGGAAAAAAGAGGGGGCCAAGTACAGCTGCTTGAGGGGACACGACAGTCATATAAGTTGGTCAGTTAAAGGTAAATAGAGGCAACTTTAGTGTGTACAAAACGCTGTGTTTGTAAACAGCCTCATCTCCCACTCTATTGGCTCATTATGAATCGGCTGCAGATTCCAGTGCTGTGATTGGCTAAAAAGCTTGTTGACAACAACAAAGTTCTGGACCGTCTGCCGGACGAAGCAATTGTCAACTGTCTGGAATCCAAATGACTTTCAAGGCCTTTGACTTAATGAATGTGCACAGTGTTTATTGCTATTATTATTACGGTAGTATTATGCAGTTGTTAACCAAAACCAACTTATTTAATGCGTACTTCGTTCATATCACCAGAGATGTAATGCTTTAGGTTTTTTGCTCATTTAACCTCCCGACTTGTCCGTTTGTTTGGCACCTGAGTTTATTTATTTATTGATTCTGTTATAATATACCACGGCGTGGCGTCGTGGCATGCATCGATGGGAAGTTGGCCAAAATGGCACGTGTGCATAGAGCCTATATTGTACTCCATGTGGCCTCTTTTTTTTAGACTACCAGACAGTAAGAAATGAAATTTTACTTACATGAGGACCTATCCATTACTTTAACCGTTTGTGTACTGAACGCATTTTGGTGTTTTATCTATTGAAAAATAGCAGATCTACAAGCTCATATCACGCCACCGAGTGGCGCGATATGAGCTTGTAGATCTGCTATTTTTGAAAAATTGTGAAAATGTGCTGCAAATCTCTGAATACATTATTTTGGAAGCAAACATTTTTAACTCAAATTTTTGCTTCTGGGGGATCCCTAGAACAACATGTTTTCAGACGGGGGTCTGCAGCCAAATATGGATAATTCTGGTGAAATATGTTAAGCATCACTGACACAGGAACACAGATTTTTCAGAAAAACTAGAATCTAGTGTCAGAAACTATAGAATCTAGTGTCGAAAACTCGATTCTAGCGTCAGAAACTAGATTCTAGTGTCAAAAAGTAGATCCTAGCATCAGAAACTGTAATTTAGTGTCAATAACTAGAATCTAGTGTTGTAAACTAGAAACTAGCAGGGGTTAAAGATTTCCGGCACTATGCCGGAAGTCCGGCCTATTGCGTAAACTCCGTTCACTTCATGGGGCCAGTCCAATGGCGCCGCTGCTACGTTGTAAACAACGCATTCCAACTCTAGTTTGTCCCTATTCAGGCTGCATGAACAGCAGCTCGAGCGCCAGGTGCCTGACCCCCCAATGTCGCAACTCGGACACTAGATGGCTCTGCCCCGACTGGCCAATCACACCGTGTCTTAAGTTGTGACACAGCCGCTGTGCCCTAACACACACACACACACACACACACACACACACACAGCGTATGCTTCCTCAAACCCGCTTCGACCCCTTTATCCCCACGCTGATCGATATTACTGGCAACTTATAGCCAGAATCTCGTCAAAATGTCCAAGAAGAAAGCGCCATTAAGGAATTATTTTGGTGTCCCGCCACCGTAATCTCCAAAGAGACGCCAAGTTGAACCACCACGCTGGACCGCACAGAAATATACTCTAAAGTGCCTGCTGCGCTCACCGAGGCGACGTGCCTCGGTGCCTCGGTCCGTGCTGAAGTGCTCCTCAGTCGGGGAGGCGCGGCACGTGCCCCCCTCGATGAACGGAGCGAGATGCGGTGCTAGATAAGCTATGCGCGAGCATCCGAATCTAGACGATAAAACTGCATTTTCATACAGGGACAAAGGATTTCGATCATGCAGCTTTTGATGAGCACGAGAGAAGCAAAGAGCACGTCAACATAGTTGAAACAATATATAACGATCGTGTGTACACCATTGAGTTACACACGCGCGCGTGTGGGAGAGATAGAGAAAAAGCCCACGTTGACTTGTCCATAGTCTAGAGAGGGAGCGAAAGAGGAATTCCACCAAAAAAGGGGAATTCCACCCATTTCCAACATGTTACTATTCTATTAATATACACCTGATGTTGTGTTGTGTGGTTCCCCCATTCTGTCTCCTAGAAATGGTCTGGGGAAATATATATATATATATGTATATATATATATATATATGTATGTATATATGTATGTATATATATGTATATATATATATATTAGGGATGTTGAATGATTAAAAATTTTAATCAAATTAATCACAGCTTCAAAATTAATTTAATCATGATTAATCACCATTCGAACTATGTCCAAAATATGCATGTTTTCCGAAAAAAACAACAGAATCTGTGAAAAAAATAACCATATATCTTTAAAATATTTATCAAAATAGGCGATCTACAAGCCCTCAATGCTTGTAGATCCTCCAGCTATACTCTATGGCTCTGGTTACAGGGAGACACAGCTATAAGTCTCCGTAAAACCGTGCTCTACCCATTTCTTTCAATGAGAAAATGCTCAGTGGGTTGAGTGAGTGTGCACATGAGTTAATTGCGTTAAAATTTTTAATCAGATTAATCAACAAAATTAATTTAATCCCATTAATTAACTATTTTCAACAGCCTTAATATATATATATATGTATATATAATATACATATATACCGGTATATATGGGTTTGGAAAGTTCAGGCTCAGGACTTTTTTTTGCTTTAATCCCTGAACTACTGTAGAATCTAGCGTCAAAATCTAGAATGTTGCTGCAGCTATAATCTCAGGGATTAAAGTTCTCAGTACTAGGTACTGATTTCAGTCCTGAGGATTTCACAGGGGCCATTTAGTTAGCTCAGTGCTTATTTCCAAAAGATCATTTTCAGTCTCAAGATTTTTTTTTACTTTAATCCCTGTAATCTGGTGTAAGGAACTCCTGTATACAATCTGGCGTCAGAAAGTTGAATCGAGGGTCAGGACACAATGGGTTAAACCAGTCTGTACTGTACTTTTGGTGTATTAACCTTTATTGAAAAATAGCCGGCTTTCGTGGCGCTATGAGCAGCTGTGAACACCTGCTATTTCTTGAGAGAATGCTGTGCAAATCTTTCAATATGTTTTTCACAGCGAACATTTTAGGCAAAAATGGTTTAAAATAAATATACCGTTGTTGACTACTTGGCCTTGTTTGACAATACATGTATCACGAGTAATTACTAGAAACAATAGACCTTTAGGTAAGCCCCACCCTCTGTCCACCCTGGCACACTTTCCAGCAGGGCTCATTCATTCCACTGGTAAATATCATGGATTATCATGGATACACATTAAATACTGGTTCATTTTTTGAACCAGACCTTCAAAATCTCTTCCAAATCGATCAACAAGGCATGCCCAATGCATTATTTAAAAAAAAAAAAAAGTTTTATCATATAGGAAAGCTATTGGTGGAGAGGCTTGTCTATCACATGTTATGCTTAACTATGATTGGACCACAGTAGTTTGGGGAGGGGCTTATCTACAGGTCTATCGTGAGTGTAATGTGCTTCGGGTGTTTGTCCGAACCCGACCAGGACCGAACCCGAACAGGCCCGACCCGACATTTAGGGCCGGGTAGGGCCGAAAGTCTATCCTAATCAATAGGGCCGGGTAGGGCCTCGGGCCCCATGAAAAAATAATATATATTGAATTATGTTAATATAGTAAGAATAATAGTTGTTTTCTGTATTTACCTGATGATTACTATTTCAATTTTAATCTGTGGCGAATTCTCAAATTTTGCCCAAACCCGACAGTTTAGGGCCGGGTAGGGCATAAAATCTATTCCATTTAGTCGGGCCGTTTAGGGCCTGAACTGTTAGGGCCGGGCCTTAATTTTCAGGCCCGTTGAGATCTTTATTTGTCTTGGAGGTGTTTTTGAAGAAGAAATGCCTAACTCAAGGCTTTGAGCTGCTGCGGTATTGTGGGATTCGTCGTACTTACTTTCTACAAAAAAAAAAAAAAAACTAGGTTTAGAGTCATTGTGCAATCGTTGTTATTTACTGAGGTTGTGGGAATGGAAGTGCAGATCGAGCATTCGTGTCCTTTTTAGGTATATAAAACAGGAACATGAGAGAGATACAGGCACCAATATGTCCAGTAAAACCCAAGTACAAGTAGTTTCATTTCCAAGAAAAATACATCATCCTTACAGCGTCCTTTTTTTTTTTTTCTTGCATTCTCAACAGAACAGCCTGTTCCTGTCGATCATTCTCTCACAGTCTTAAAGGGGAATTCCACCCATTTTCAACATTTTGCTACGTCATTAATCGACCTTAGACAGGGGCGGATGTAACATTTCCCAATTGGGGGGACAGGACAAAATGGTATGG
Organism: Benthosema pterotum; assembly: GCA_039105355.1. Lineage (NCBI taxonomy): Eukaryota > Metazoa > Chordata > Actinopteri > Myctophiformes > Myctophidae > Benthosema > Benthosema pterotum. Next base: position 1,231,510 of record CM076984.1, on the reverse strand, counting down.
GTGCATCGCCCGTGGCACTTCGCACCCATAGCGCCACGGGCGATGAAGCCGCACCCATACCATTTTCGGTTACAGGACTTTTATTAGGCAATTAATCATCAATAATAACATCAGTTGTTGTTGAAGTTGCAACAGACACGCAGCATGCAACAGACACGCAGCATGCATAAAGCTAAAGGTCTGACTCAGAGAGTTTTCTGTTTTCAATGACGAAATGCTGTTGGTTTAGTGGTGACACAGCTGTAGTTAGTAGCAGTAGTAGTGTTTCAAAACATTTTAAATATAAGCACTTTAATTTGAAATAGCGTGTTTTTTGTTTGTTTTTTTTGCATGCCATCGTGTTTGGTGGGGCAGACTGGGCATTTAGGGGGGCATTGTCCCACATGCCCATACCTAGATCTGCCCCTGACCTTAGAGATGTTGTGTGGACATGATAAAAAAATCCCCGCCCCCCAAGGTCTGAAAAAAACAACAACATATTAATGATTTTTCTTACTTGTGAGAGTGGACAAATGTGAACCAGATGGATCCATTTGGTTCACATTTGTACACTCTCGGGAAAATGTTGAAAATGGGTAGAGTTCCACTTTAACCGTACATCGAGCAGAAAACGAAACAAAATAAAACGACTCTCGTGGAAGCATGTCAAAAGAAAAGCTTTTATTGGCACTGCTAACAATCTTCCAGTGATATATATTTTTTTTCCTTTCAAGTCTTGCATTGATTTGAGCGTTTGCACTACTACAGCAGGAATCTAACGCCAAACGCTTTGCGAAGTGAATGATTGGAATGTCGGCTAACCTGTACATGATCATTTCAGAGAAAATAAAGTTACATTTGCTTCAGATTTACATTTCATAACATATACAGTACATTACAATGGCACACACACACCCGTGTCCTTCGGAACAGGGGTTACCGTGGGAGATCTTGTTTTTTCGTCGGTGTGGGAACCGCTGTTTCCGAATTCAGTGGGCGAAGGCGTCGGAAAAGGGGATCTAATCCAGTGTTGCCAACTTGGCGCATTTGACGCTATATTTAGCGCTTTTTCAGACCCCCATAGCGCCAAAATTATTGGAAAAACTCCTGGCGGGAAATCTAGTGCTTTTTGGCTGGTGAGTTGGGGTGAAATTGATTGACAGGCGCCAGAGATAAAAACCCTCATTTTTCACCATTTCTCCTCCTATGACAGTGGTTTTCAACCAGTGGTCCCCAGGCTAAATGATGGATAGTTGGTTAACCAGATGTAACTCTTTGAGAGCGTAAAAATGAAACCAAATGGACCCTTACGGGTCCATTTGGTTTCATTTTTACACCCTCAAGAGTTAAAATATTCATCATGTGAATTAGCCCAAGTCTACACAACTAGAGAATGTAGAAGATTAATGGTCATTTAATGGTCATATTCCCTTCCAGGCGAGCATCTAGCACATTCTAGTGCATTTTGGAAGTGCCACTAGTGCATTTTGAATTTTGGCAGTTGGCAACACTGATCTAATTTCTTTCGGCAGTGTACGCTTTAACGCTACATATAGTACCAGTGTAACTTGAAAACTGGCAGTGAGTGCTACATTAAACATCATGTATTTAAAGGCTTAACGTGTACAAAAATAAAATGCAAACACATTCAAAATGTTAAGGTAAACCCGTCTATGTCAAATATATCTTGATTTGATCCCAGACGGATATGGATTTTGCCCCCTGCGTTGAATCCCATCCGTCTAATTCAGTGTTTTTTTTTCAGGCTGGGGTCCCAAGATGGGAGAGTTGGTAACCTAAAAAGGACCCTTACTGGATCTTTAACTCTTGATGGCATAGTAGTCCATTTGTTTTAAATTGTCTTTAAATGATAGAGTGCATTTATAGCATGTGTTGTTATTTCGATCAACGCCTAGTTATCTCTCCCGAATTAGACGATTGGGCATTTGGGACAAAATCGTATCCGACCTCAACATATTCTTTAATCTTTTTGTGGTCGGAGGAGAGGCTAAAGGTCCGTGGCTCAATCGCAGGATAAATAATGGACCTCGTTATGGAAAAAAAAGGTTAAGATCCGCTGGTCTAAATGTTGTTTGGATTGAAGTGGAACAATCTCATGCTGTCGTCCATCAGACAGACTAATATCATGACATCTCCACAACCAGTACCAGATAAGCTCTGACTGCAGCAGTGTGTACTGACAACAAACGGGCCTTGTTCTCGGGACTGGAAGAAAAACAACGTATCGGATGTGTTTTCAGCGCTTCATTTTTCACGTCGAAAATAAGAAGGTAATATAAAAAGATGCACTACATGCCGTCCTGTTCTACTGTAAGACATGAACCCAGAGGTCTCTCCTGGAGTTGTATTTTTACATTGATCATAGTTACGATCAATGTATCGGAACGATACAGTAATAGAACATTGCTTGTTGGCCCCCTGATGCTGTCACATCAGGGGGCCGTGTTAATCCAATAGGCCCAGCTGTAAAATATCCCAATATGTCCCACAGTGTATTCCCCCCCAGCAGTGATCCAGCTGTCTCAAAAGCTGGGGGCGTGGCACATGGTTTATGGCTGAACCACTGCTGAAACAAAAGTGAAAGTGAAAGTGTGAGTGTTAACTCACTACTGACATGGTGGAGACACAATATATGGCAAAAGATTGCATTTTGGAGCGATGTACAGTATATAGGTGAACTTGCACAACGCCCATTGGCCCCATTATAAGCTTATTTTGGGGTAGGGGAAACGGCAATAAAGGAGTATTTTCACAAAATAACACCTGGACCACTTTTTAAAAAAATAATAATAACTGTAAATAAAGATATAGAAATAAAAAACTTTTGGGCCGGAATTCTCCTTTAAGAACCTCGCACACAGATATGGCGTCTTGGTCCCGGTGGGAAAAACAAAACAAACAAAGTACGATAATGGAAGTGAACCTGCTGACCATGACAATGGTAATACCACACATAAAAAACACATCCTCAGGAGCGTCTGTCCTTCGAAAAACATTACAGTAGAGATTATACGGAACAAAAAAAAGGCACGACGAACGAACAACGAAACAAGTTCAAATGGTACATTACTGAATGCATATACATTTCCGTTATGCATTAAGTTCTACAGCACTAGTAGTTAAACACGCGTCATTTGTTGACATTTTCTTTTTTCAACCGGGGATATTTCACTTTCAAATAAAATAATAACATTAAAAAAGAAGAAGGGGAACCACAGCCACCCCATCACATAATTTACAATATTGTTTGTTTTTATTTGAAACTGAAACATCCCTTTAAATGAATGTCAGAGGTCGGCGTTAGACACGGCAGTTTCTGGTCACGGTTTGATCCAGAAGAGAGTCACATGCATCTGCCCTGTCCTGTCTGCCTTGTCATGTCCTGTCTGTCCTGTCCCGCCACGCCTGGCAGGCAGGCAGGCATCCACGGCAGAAAATAGCTTTTTTTTTCTCTTTTTTTTTTTAAAGAGACGACTCATTGTCTCGGGAACTAACCCAGTGGTGGCGACAATCTGTGGTACTGCTGAGCTCAGGAAACACCCCCCCCCCCCTCCCCCCGTGGAAAAACACAAACACAGTCACGGTTCAAGTCTAGGGGTGGGCAAAAAAAATAGATATGCCAATATATTGCAATTCTTAATGTAATGATATCAATATCGAATATTTAATATGTAGGCCTACTCGTTAATTTCTTCATATAAGAAAGACTGGCTGATGTTATCAGGCTGCACTGATGTGCATGGTTAACGTTTTTCATTTATATTGTTTAACATTACTTTAAGATTTTCTAGTTGATTGTTCATATTGTTTAGAATTGTTTTAAAGGGGAATTTTACTTTACCTTGGATGTTGTTGGATGTTGTTGACATGGTGAAACGCAACTTGATGACATCATCAAGTTGTGTTTATGTTTAAGATTTTTTCAGAGGGTGGAAAAATGGAACCAAATGGACCCTGACGGGTCCATTTGAATCAATTTTGTACGCTCTCAGAAAAAAAAATCTTGACAATGGGCGGAATTCCCAAGTAGTCGTTTGTGGGGGGAAAAAATGCGATATATCGATAAATCAAATCGAATTGCAGCATAATTAAGAATTGCAATATAAATCGATTCAGAACCCTAAATACCAATATGGTATCGTATGGTGAGGTAAATGAATCGTCACACCCCTGTTCAACTCCGGCCTGTGTTTCATGATTGCTACATTTTACAGAGAAAAACGTGTACGGCGACGTTCAGAGTTCAAATATAACACGGTGCGGCCGGTGGTGGGTGTTAGGATTTTGCTGACTCGGCTATTAGCGTGCGCGTGGTTCAATAACCCACAGGTCGCTTTGAGGAACTGATCTGATTGGTTGAAACATGTCACATGTCAGTGGTTCAAGCCGGCACTGTTCACCGGCTAATCGAAACATCATCATCCGTGTTTTTCCCATAGAGCGCAGGAGATTCTTAGGACATTTGTGGTCGCAATGACTACATCTGTCAGCGCTTTTTCTATTAGTTTTATTATTTACAATTATTTTTCCCCAATGGGCCAACTGAGAAACGGAAAAGATCGTGAATCAAATGTATATTTGGGCCGTGCCCAAGTATACAATACTTTCACAAAAAAAGTGTGAAGTGAAATATCCCTCTAAACATTTTTATCTGAGCGCCACTGCTATTTTTCTCAAAATGGGTGCGTTCACATTCGCCCCCCCATGGGATGCTATTGCCAGTGCGGTCTGTGTGCCTAGCCCTAGATCGAACGCTCCAACGAATCAGAGAATGCATCAGAAAATGCAACGAACCTCCCACCCGACAGGGAAGCATAGCTGAAAACGGGGGGAAAAACTGGCGTTTGCATAACGTAAATAGTTTTTTTTACTGAACAATGCCAAATGCACGGGTGCGAATAGCCGCTCCCTGGAAAATCCTACCATCCGTTGGCACCCTTTTGGGGGAGCACTTTTTTTCTATTTGTACTCTGAACATTTGCCTACAGCAGGGGTCAGCAACCTGCGGCTCAGGAGCCGCATGCGGCTCCAGAACACAGCCCTAGTGGCTCAGTGGCTGTAGCATTATTACATACACACACTGATCCACACCAATATAAACATTTCAGTCACCCAAAACTGTTGCGCTGTCTGACAGTTGCCAGTTAAAGTAGCACTTGGCCATGTCAAAAAAAGCCCAGCAGTTATCAGAGGTGGAGCTTTCAATCTGAACCACCCATTTTCAACAGTTTACTCAGTTTACTATGTCATTAATATACCTTGGAGATGTTGTGCGGACTAGAATTAATGGAGTTCTGTAAAACTCCTTTTAGAAACGCTTGTGTTTCACCATGTTAGTGATTTTTCTTTGAGGACCTTTTTTTTCTGAGTGTGCAAATGGAACCAAATTTGGTTCACATTTGCACACTCTCAGGAAAAAAAAATAATAATAAAAAGCGGCTCCAGACAGATTTTTGAAATTTAATTTTGGGTCGAAAATGGCTCTTTCAACATCTTGGGTTGCCAACCCCTGGCCTAGATCGAACGCTCCAACGAATCAGAGAATGCATCGAAGAATGCAACGAACCTCCCACCCGACAGGGAAGCATACAGTAGCTGAAAACGGGGGAAAAAAACGTAAATACTTTTTTACTGAACAATGCCAAATGCACGGGTACGAATAGCCGCAACCTGGAAAATCCTACCATCCGTTGGCACCCTTTTGGGGGGAGCACTTTTTTTTTCTATTTGTACTCTGAACGTTTGCCTACAGGTTTTGCTGCATGCGTTCGACGACGGGGCGTCGTCCTCCTTCTTCCCTCCATCAGCAGAACTGATAGTTGTTGGAGTTCATCAGGGGCTGCTCCTCCTCCTCGTGGTCACATGACGACGGGTCACAGGATCCGTCGCACGCGCGTTTGGGTTCGTCACATGCTGCGCCCTGCTGCTGCTGCTGCTGCTGCAGCTGCGCCGCCTGCTCCTGTTGTTGTTGCTGCTGCTGAACATTCTGGTACATGAGCTGCACACAGGGGGCAGAGATGGGGAAAAACGTAATGCATTGCATTACTGAAACCATTCTGCACTGTACTTGTGATGTTTTAACTGTCATTGGAAAAAATAGCAGGCGTTCACGGCTCATAGCGCGCCACTATGAGCCGTGAACGCCTGCTATTTTTTTTTGAAGGGGGGGGTGAATGCGAGAACGCCAGACAAATCTTTCAGGAAGTTCTTTCAGAGTGAATGTTTTGTTCCGTTTTATCATGATTATGAGTGTGGACCTATTATGTGAAGTGTTCCTTTAATTAAAGGTACCAATAGGCTACACTACTGTAAGATTAAAAAAGAAATTCAAAATGTACTCAAGTAAAAGTGTCCTAAAAGTTTATCAAATGTACCGGTATGCAATATCATTGGTAATACAACTATAACTCTACAAGCTCCCAGTTTGTCACATTGTGGTGACACAGTATTGGAAGTTACAAAATACTTCAGTACTAGAAGTACCAGTAAATCTAATTGTTAACTCTCCACCACAGCAGAGGAGCCATTAGCAAGGCTCATCAAGTATGTCCATATATACACAGACAAAATAATGTGTCCGTGGCAAATTTCAGATTTATTACTGTTTTACACATTATTATAATGTTCTTATTTTGACCGTAGACCCAAGACCCAATTACTGGGTATGTCAAGTGATTTACTACGACGCTACTATCTATGACCCATTAGGAATCCACTAAGTGCTAGTGGTCCCTCAAACGTTTAATTTAGCACCCAGATAAGTTTACAATGGCTTCCATTTGGATACTCTCAGAGTTCTACAGGCCTATTATGGTCATTCAGGCCTATCTCTTTATGTGTTTATGTGTAATAATACTGTTAAACTGATGAAAAGCAATAGCTTTGACTTGATGTTAATGTAATGGCGTTGATATACTACAAGTGAAAAGGGCAGAAGGAGATGCTGTGGCGCGTTGCTCGCAGTTAGGGTTAGGTAAGGGTTCATTGGGGTTATGGTGAATTAGGGCATTCACTTGTCGACTAGTTGCCTGTCGACTAGTTGCCTAGTTTACTAGTCGACTAGTCGACTAGTTGTTAATGTACCAGGTATTAAAAATAATTATATTTAAAAAGAAAAAAGGTGGGGGCGGGAAAGGGGGAAGCCTTGCCCCTGACCTCCTGGGCTCCCGGCACTTGTTTTAAGCCAGGGGCAGACCCTACTCGAAGCGAAGCACCTTTCTGTGGCACAGGCGAGCGTCGCGCTCATGTTATTATAATGTTTGTTATTGTAAAAGGAAAACTACACTGGTGACTATAATCCAGCTAAGATTTATGTTGTAACACTAAAACAATATTAATAATAAAAATAATAATACTTCGGTTTTTATTAATTTCTTATCGACTAGTCAACTAGTAACAACGAGGTCGACTAGTGGTTTTACTTATTGACAATCGACTAGTCGACTAGTTGGTTAATGCCCTATGGTGAATACATGAAGGCAAATAATACTCGGACCAGCCGAGAAGTTGCGACATTGAGGGGTCAGTAAACTGAGCTCTAGTGAGTGCTTGAAAGTTGCAGCCTGAAAGAAGGACATTTCCATCTTTTTTTTTTTTTCTGAAAGCATACAAATGGACCCGCTAGAGTCCATTTCGTTTACATTTGTACACTCAGTGATGGATCTAGCCTGCTCATACTGTACAGATACATACAGATGTCAGGGGTTTCAACAGGTGGTCCGTGGACCACCAGTGGTCCTTGAGAAGGTTACAGGTGGTCCCCAGGCTAAATGATGGAAGGTTGGGTAACCAGATGTAACTCTTGAGAGTTAAAATATTCCTCATCTAAATTAGCACCACTTTAAAAAAAAAACAGTGTAAACTTCTTACCAGTGTAAGAAGTTTACACTGTTTTGTTGGCAAAATACAGCCTGGAATTGTGGACAAAACCAAAAGAATTCTTTAATTTTAGGTCTTTGGTGTGAAAATGTAATCAGATGGTGGTCCGTGGCTCAAATGCTGAACAAATGGTGGTCCCTGGGATGAAAAAGGTTGAAAACCACTGTCATAGATGGATCTATCCAGCTGGAGTGAGTCCTCTCACCTGCTCCTGGTCCGGCTGCTCACCCAGCAGTCTCTCGATCATGTGTGTGATTTTGCTGAACGTCGGACGTTCCGTGGGCTCCAGGTTCCAACACATCTTCATGATCATGTACCTGAAACGTCAAGAAAATGTATTTTTCATTTCATCATCTCATTTCATTGTTACTGCTGACGGCGAAACGACAACAACAACAACAACAACAAAAAAACGCCTGGATCAAATTCCTCAAATACAATGCACAGAAGCTTAACCCCCGCCTGGTTAAAAATAAACATTCTGTTTTAAAGCTGAATTCAAACAAATAACAAATACTGTTTAAGTGGACTCATTATGGAGGCGGCGAGGGAAACACAGCAGTGTGATATAGCGAGGGCCTTCATAAACCCGCCATCCCTCCAGTCTTGTGCGGCGGAGCCGTGAAATCTTAAAGTGAAATGGCGGTCGCTTGGGAGATCATGTGGTTAACAGGCAGAACTGAGGCCTGACTCAGATCCACACAACAGCAGAACAACAGATGATTAAGGCCCTGACTCAGTCCTGTTCCCCTCCTTGTCTTCAAAAGATTGGCTCCTTCACAGCGAATCATCAGCACACACAGATGAAAAGGGGCCCGTGGTAGAAAAAAAAATATATATATAAAAAAAAAAAGTCTTTATTTTCTCATTTTGATGGGTTGTTTTTATTGCCGAAAGGAATTAGGGGGAGGTTTGTTTTTTCAGACGCGAGGATCGGTTGGGGGGGGAGGGTCATGAAGAAAACGGCAGTGATCGTCCACAATGATTTGTTTGTGATGATAAGATTCAGGGAGGCGCAATACCGTGACGGGAAAACGCTTGTCCTAATTCAGTGGTTTTCAACCTTTTTGACACCAGGGCCCTTTTTCATACCAGGGCCCACCATTTATTCAGTACTTGAGCCACGGACCACCGTTTGAGGATATTTTAGCCCCACAGACGCCAAATCTAAAGATTTCTTTTGCTTTTGTCCACAATTCCAGGCTGGATTTGGGAAACAAAACAACCAAAACATACATTCTCAAATGGCAAATTCAGATGATGAATATTTTAACTCTTGAGAGCGTAAAAACGAAACCAAATGGACCCGCAAGGGTCCATTTGGTTTCGTTTTTACGTTCTCAAGAGTTACATCTGGTTAACCAGCTTAGCTGGGGACCACCTGGAACCCTCTCAAGGACCACTGGTGGTCCCCGGACCACCTGTTGAAAACCCCTGCTATAGGGCACTATTCACGATTTGAGCCACGGACCACCATGAGGACATTTTAGCCCCAAAAATTAAAGATTCATTTTGCTTTTGTCGACAATGGAAGGCTGGATTTGGGAAACAAAACAGTCAAACATATGACCATTATTCTTCTACATTATCTACTTGCGTAGACTAACTCAGGCTAACTCAGATGACGAATATTTTAACTCTTGAGAGTGTAAACATGAAACCTAAATCAACCCGCAAGGGTCCATTTAGGTTTCATGTTTACGCTCTCAAATCTGGTTAACCAACTGTCCATCATTTAGCAGGGGACCACCTGGAAATCTCTCAAGGACCACTGGTGGTCTCCGGACCACTGCTTGAAAACCACTGTTCTGATTAATGTAGACGATTTAATTTGTCTTGCTAACGTAACTGTACCATGGTGGGACGAAGAAGTTGTTTTTTGGCACACGTGAAAAAAGGGGAAGGCACCATTACGCACTACGCAGCGCACACACACACACACACACACACACACACACACACACACACACACACACACCGGCGATACCTTGCAGCCACGTTCCTAACTACCCATCACACTATTTCCTACTCCTAAAGTACTATAACTGTATCACCTGACTCCACCAGATGGGGCAGTAGGGAGTTCAAAGGTCTGTTACCCGGTTAATAACTTTAACCATTAGTATCTATAGGCATTTTACTGTGTCGTTTAGGACTTGAACACATTGATAAAGGTCCATGCTGAGTTTCCATTTGCTGCGGATGACATTTTTAAGCAAACCGCACCGCAGATTAAATATGCAAGGATCATAACTTCTCCACCCATTCGCGTGGAGTCTACCTACCGAAGTATTAGGTGAGAAAGCGACCTCAACTTACATCTCAGGAGGTGCGAAATCTGGCCGTGACATCTGGTAGCCACACTTGACCATCTTGTAGAACCTGGTGTCCACGGCCATACTGGGGTACGGGCTCTTACCTGTACAATGACAACCATTCAATTATAAATACTTACTTACAATATAAAATACTTACATACCGTGATTTCTGGACTATAAGCCGCACATGAATATAAGCCGCACCAGCTAAATTTGGGCCAAGATTTTTATTCCTTGTATAAGCCAACTTGACTATATGCCGCACCAGGCAACAAGCTTCATGTTAGAGCAGTGGTTTTCAGCTTTTTTGATCCCAGGGCCTACTATTTATTCAACATCTTCACCCCACAGACCTCCCAAACTAAAGATTTCTTTTGCTTTTGTTTACAATTCCAATTTTCACAAGCAAAAAAGGCAAAACATCAAAATGAGACCAAAATGAACATGACGTATTAATTAAGTGGTGCTAATTTAGATGTTGAATATCATAACTCTTGAGAGTGTAAAAATGAAACCAGATGGACCCGCAAGGGTCCATTTGGTTTCATTTTTACGCGAAATACCCATACCATTTTAGGCGAAAATAGTATGGGTGCGACACGGGCGTTATTGAAGCCGCACCCATACCGTTTTCGGTTACAGAACTTATATTAGGCAAGTGAAGCATCAATAATAACATCAGTTATTATTGTTGCTGAAGTTGCAACAGACACGCAGCATGCATAAAGCTAAAGATCTGACTCAGAGAGTTTTCTGTTTTCAATGACGAAATGCTGTTGGTTTAGTGGTGCCGCAATAGAGGTAAGCCACATTTTGGGTAAGCCCCTGCCAAACTGCTATGGTCCAATCACAACCAAGCATAACCTGTGATAGACAAAACTCTCCACCAATAGCTTTCCTATATGATAAAACATTGTTAAAAATAATAAATGTTACACACACATTTTTCCACTGCATAGGGCATGCCTTGTTGATGGATTTGGAAGAAATTTTGGAGGTCTGAACCAGAAATCATGGACAGTAAAGTCCATGATTTCTACAGTGAAATGAATGAACCTGGCTGGGAAAAAGTCCTAGGGCTTACCTAAAGGTCTATAGAGATGCGCAGTGACGTCACCGCCCCTGTTCCACTAGTGGATTCCTCATTCATTTTTCTCATAGACTTTTCGAAAATAATTTATATCAAGACGATTACGCCGCGGACAAAGCCAACCCGAGTCGTGACGAATCATGATGACACACACAACTTTTGGGACAATAAAATAATTTCTAAGATGAACAATGAAACAAAAAGTCTTGTATCATGCCGTTTTCTACTTCTTTCTAATTATATACTATATGACAATATTGTGTTTGTTGTCATGATTTGTCACGACCTGAGTTGGCTTTGGCCACGGCGCAATCGTGTTTTTACTAACCATTTTCGAAAAGTCTATGAGGAAAATGAATGAGGAATCCACTAGTGGAACAGGGCTGGTGACGTCACTGCGCATCTCTATTGTGGTTAGTTAGTAGCGTAGTGTTTCAAATGATTTTAAATAAAAAGCACTTTAATTTGAAACATGATAGAAGATGATAGAAAGTTGGTTAACCAGATGTACCTCTTTGAGAGCATAAAAATGAAACCAAATGGACCCTTGCGGGTCCATTTGGTTTCATTTTTACGCTCTCCCCCCACCCCCTCATGCCCATGTGTAGATCCGGCCTTGTTTGGATGAGGGAAAACATTGACAGTTTTCTCACCTAGTGAGAAGATCTCCCAGAGCAGGATCCCGTAGGACCAGACGTCACTCTGCACAGTGTAGACACAGTCAAAGATACTCTCTGGAGCCATCCACTTCACTGGCAGACGTGCCTGCAAACACACAGAATCATATTTCTAAGGCTGTTCACCCATTGTGTCCTGACTAGATTCTAGTTTCTGACACTAGATGGCGCTAGATTCTAGTTTGTGGCACTTGTTTCTGATGCTAAATTCTGGTTTCTGACGCTAGATTCTTGGTTTTTCCTGAAAAATCCATGCTCCTGTGTCAATGATGCCCAACATATTTCATACGACCACCAGAATTATCTATATTTGGCTGCGGACCCCCATCTAAAAAAAAAAAAAAAAAAATTCTAGGGATCACCCCAGAAGCAAAGATTTGAGCTAAAATGTTTGATTCTGAAATAAAAAATTCTTCCACATTTTCATGATTTTTCAAAAATAGCAGACCTACAAGCTCATAACGCGCCACTCGGTGGCGCGCTATGAGCTTGTAGATCTGCTATTTTTCAATAGGTAAAGCATAATGGTTAGAACACCAATATGCGTTCAGTACACAAAGGGTTAAATTGAAAATTAGGGGCGGGCAAAAGAATAGATATATTGGCATATCGCAATTCTTTATGCCATGATATCAATATCGAATCGCCAGGTTCATTTTTGTTATATTTATGTAGGCCCATTGATCAATTTGTTCATGTCAGAAAGACTGACTGATATTATCAGGCTGCACTGAACCTTTTGTTATCCATATTGTTTAAAATGTTCTAATCTAGCTGATTGAGCTTGTCATGGTCCATATCGTTTAGAATTGTTTGGGGAATTACCAAACATTTTCAACATTTTACTGTACCTTAGATGGATTGTGTGGACATGATAAAAAAAAATTGTGAAGTGAATCGTCCCACTCCTATTGAAAATAACAACTTAATGGCAGTTTTGCGGTGACATATAGCTGGGCGTGTCCTTGTAACCAGAGCCATAGAGTATAGCTTGTGGGATCTACAAGCATTGGGGGCTTGTAGATCACCTATTTTGATAAATATTTTTTTAAATAAACAGATCTTTTCCCCCCACATTCTTTTTCTTGTAATAAAATCCTGTATAGGAAAACATGCTATAAGTCGGGTAGAGTTGGGTGAATGGTGATTAATCATGATTAAATTATTATGTACTGTATGTATTGTAGTGTTTGCCAAAAAAAGTACAAATGCTTCCCTCTGAAACGAAGCTCATGGCTATGTGTGTTGATGCGAGTGCTTGCTTACGTTCCCCTTCACAACGTAGTTGGAGTCGTTCATGATGTCCCGCGCCAGGCCAAAGTCACAGATCTTAGCCACTCGCCGGTCTGTCAGGAGGACGTTTCTGGCTGCTACGTCTCTGTGAATGCACTGAGCGCAGAAATACAACAGCTTTAATATGGCTGCTACGTCTCTGTGAATGCACTGAGTGCAGAAATACAACAGCTTTAATATGGCTGCTACGTCTCTGTGAATGCACTGAGTGCAGAAATACAACAGCTTTAATATGGCTGCTACGTCTCTGTGAATGCACTGAGTGCAGAAATACAACAGCTTTAATATGGCTGCTATGTCTCTGTGAATGCACTGAGCGCAGAAATACAACAGCTTTAATATGGCTGCTACGTCTCTGTGAATGCACTGAGTGCAGAAATACAACAGCTTTAATATGGCTGCTACGTCTCTGTGTGTGAATGCACTGAGTGCAGCTTTAATATGGCTGCTACGTCTCTGTGTGTGAATGCACTGAGTGCAGAAATACAACAGCTTTAATATGGCTGCTACGTCTCTGTGAATGCACTGAGTGCAGAAATACAGCAGCTTTAATATGGCTGCTACGTCTCTGTGAATGCACTGAGCGCAGAAATACAACAGCTTTAATATGGCTGCTACGTCTCTGTGTGTGAATGCACTGAGTGCAGAAATACAACAGCTTTAATATGGCTGCTACGTCTCTGTGTGTGAATGCACTGAGTGCAGAAATACAACAGCTTTAATATGGCTGCTACGTCTCTGTGTGTGAATGCACTGAGTGCAGAAATACAACAGCTTTAATATGGCTGCTACGTCTCTGTGAATGCACTGAGCGCAGAAATACAACAGCTTTAATATGGCTGCTACGTCTCTGTGAATGCACTGAGTGCAGAAATACAACAGCTTTAATATGGCTGCTACGTCTCTGTGAATGCACTGAGCGCAGAAATACAACAGCTTTAATATGGCTGCTACGGCTCTGTGAATGCACTGAGCGCAGAAATACAACAGCTTTTTTTTTTTTTTATATATATAAATATTTTATCCCACGATTTTGTAACCCATTTTTTCACCCAGTGCCAATTTCTAATGTGATCCTAGGCTCTACACATCCTCCGCCAACCTGGGGAGGCAGCGGACTGGCCTCATGCTTCCTTCAATGCATGAGGAGTCCAAGCTGCCTTCTTTTCACCTGACAGGGGGGAGTTTCCCTGGTTGGACGTAGCGCGTGGAAGGAACACGTTATTCCAACCAGTTCCAGTCCCCTCCATCAGGCGCCCCGGCTGGCCAGGGGGAGGCAGTTTAGAGCCCAGGATCACTGCATGTTTTTGTGAGGGTATCTACCCTAGGGGACATGGGGAGAACATGCAAACTCCACACAGAAAGGCCCTTTCGTCAACCCCCAAGCATAAAGCTAAATACAACAGCTTTAATATGTCTCTGTGTGTGAATGCACTGAGCGCAGAAATACAACAGCTTTAATATGGCTGCTACGTCTCTGTGAATGCACTGAGTGCAGAAATACAACAGCTTTAATATGGCTGCTACGTCTCTGTGTGTGAATGCACTGAGCGCAGAAATACAACAGCTTTAATATGGCTGCTACGTCTCTGTGTGTGAATGCACTGAGTGCAGAAATACAACAGCTTTAATATGGCTGCTACGTCTCTGTGTGTGAATGCACTGAGCGCAGAAATACAACAGCTTTAATATGGCTGCTACGTCTCTGTGAATGCACTGAGCGCAGAAATACAACAGCTTTAATATGGCTGCTACGTCTCTGTGAATGCACTGAGTGCAGAAATACAACAGCTTTAATATGGCTGCTACGTCTCTGTGAATGCACTGAGTGCAGAAATACAACAGCTTTAATATGGCTGCTACGTCTCTGTGAATGCACTGAGTGCAGAAATACAACAGCTTTAATATGGCTGCTATGTCTCTGTGAATGCACTGAGCGCAGAAATACAACAGCTTTAATATGGCTCTATGTCTCTGTGTGTGAATGCACTGAGCGCAGAAATACAACAGCTTTAATATGGCTGCTACGTCTCTGTGAATGCACTGAGCGCAGAAATACAACAGCTTTAATATGGCTGCTATGTCTCTGTGAATGCACTGAGTGCAGAAATACAACAGCTTTAATATGGCTGCTATGTCTCTGTGAATGCACTGAGCGCAGAAATACAACAGCTTTAATATGGCTGCTATGTCTCTGTGAATGCACTGAGCGCAGAAATACAACAGCTTTAATATGGCTGCTACGTCTCTGTGAATGCACTGAGTGCAGAAATACAACAGCTTTAATATGGCTGCTACGTCTCTGTGAATGCACTGAGCGCAGAAATACAACAGCTTTAATATGGCTCTATGTCTCTGTGTGTGAATGCACTGAGTGCAGAAATACAACAGCTTTAATATGGCTGCTACGTCTCTGTGTGTGAATGCACTGAGTGCAGAAATACAACAGCTTTAATATGGCTGCTATGTCTCTGTGAATGCACTGAGTGCAGAAATACAACAGCTTTAATATGGCTGCTATGTCTCTGTGAATGCACTGAGCGCAGAAATACAACAGCTTTAATATGGCTGCTACGTCTCTGTGAATGCACTGAGTGCAGAAATACAACAGCTTTAATATGGCTGCTACGTCTCTGTGAATGCACTGAGTGCAGAAATACAACAGCTTTAATATGGCTCTATGTCTCTGTGTGGCGATTTTCCAGTTGCCACCCGAAATAAAGCAGCGGAGTTGGGAAGGAGCGCTTGTTTTATCTGCCGGCTACTACTAGTAGGGTGGGGCGAAGGAAGTTTTACTGAGGTCATGTGTAGGGTTAGTTACCGCATAAAGCGCTGTCTAACTCTAACCCTGACCTAACTCTAACCCTAAACATAACCCCAGTAAAACTAGGCTATGCCTAAACCTAATCCCAACCCTAAACTTAACCTCAGTAAAGCTATGCCTAAACCTAACCTAACCCTAACCCTAATCTCAGTAAAACTTCCTTCGCCCCGCCCAACTAGTAGTAGCCGGCAGATAAAACAAGCGCAGAAATACAACAGCTTTAATAAGTAGCCCACAGACACTGTCCGTGGGCTACTTATGAAAAATCAAAACACTCACATTTCTGTTTGACAGAAAGTCCAGTCCCTGTGCCACCTGATAAGAAAACCTCAGCAGATCATCGATATCCAGCGGCCAGTCGCCGTCCTCCTCACTCACAGAGTCTATAGAGAGGCATGAACAAGCACATGATAGCAGCTTATGTCATTGTTTGTGCAGTAATGAAACTCACATCAGTAATGGTATAGGCTATCGCCTCGCATGAACTTAATAGTGACATGTTAAAACAGTATGGATTTCTCTAAAGGATTTCACCTTGAGATGATTTGGCCGTCTGTTGGCTGGGTCTCATCTCTAAGTAGCTTCCTGACGACACACTTGAGATGCCACTGTCACTGTTGGGATAGAAAAGAGAGA
Source organism: Benthosema pterotum (assembly GCA_039105355.1). Taxonomy (NCBI): domain Eukaryota; kingdom Metazoa; phylum Chordata; class Actinopteri; order Myctophiformes; family Myctophidae; genus Benthosema; species Benthosema pterotum. The sequence goes on along the minus strand of CM076984.1, from coordinate 1,214,794 downwards.
CAGACAGACAGACAGACGGAGAGACAGACAGACAGACAGACAGACAGACAGACAGACAGACAGACAGACAGACAGACAGACAGACAGACAGACAGACAGACAGACAGACGGAGGTAGATTTTAATGTACTGCATGTGGGCACCATTTGATTTTCCATGGCTGGTAGTGTTTGATATCATTATACGGCTCACTGGAAACCAGAACAGTTCCGCAACCAGTTTCGATCCAAATGTCACACCATCCTAAAATTGCTTGGTGTGGTTGCTAAATATGACATCAAAACGAATCAAGCTGTAGCGGATCAGCCTGCTGCTGAGACTGAATATAACACATAGTTAAACGTCGAATTGATTATTTGAAGCAGAATTATTCATATGACTTATACAGTGGTGATTGTTTCTTGATGGTTGACTGATAGTGGACTGGTGGCTCCATAGAGTAATAAAATATAGAGACCGGACTCGAGCGATAGCCCGCGCCGTTCATTTCAATACAAGTTGCTCATTGGCGTTTTGAAGCACCCGGAAGACCGCCGGAAGTGCGCCTATTTCCGCATTTGGGCACCAAAATTTGGTGTCCAAATGCGGAAGTATTTCCTCCATGAACGCGCCTAAGCAAGGGATTATGGGAACGGAAAGGATTCATGAACGAGCGCCGTCGAGAACGAGCAAAGGAAAAAAAAACTAAACAGCATCAAAAAACAAGCTTGTGGATTTGTGGTGAGCTTATTATCTGTCATATAATACATCCATTATGTTTTGAGAGGTGGTATATGACGTGAGGACCGGTGGTTCATCCAGAAAACAACTTAAAAACAAACTGCCCTGTCCACGTGCACAAAGCAAACGAGCGTGCGTGCTCTCGGGGCGTTCGTGCATGAATTCCACCCGCCTGCAGTACCAAACTTGGCCACCAGCGCCGGGAGCTTCAAGCCTGGAGGCGCTGTCGGCCGATGTGGTGGCTCCATAGCAGGGAGCAAACCAACTGTGTGGGTGTATAGCTTAGGGAACCTACCAACATTGCATATGGATATGTGTGTAACAACATGGAAAATTGAGCGCTAATTATGTTTATATTGTGTGGATATTTTGATGGGTAATGTGCTTTAAATGTGTACATGAAATCTGAAATGTGATGTCTCTGGGAATTGAATAACTGGGGTAATTGTGGAATCAATTCAGGGATTGGTATGGTCCGTGGGAGGCAGGGGCGGATGTAGCATGTCCCATTTGGGGGGACAAGAAAACATGTTGGAGGGGCAAGAGAAAATGGTATGGGTGCGGCTTCATCGCCCGTGTCGCGAAGATGAAGTCGCCCCCATACCATTTTCGGTTACAGGACTTTTATTAGTCAAGTAAAGCATCAATAACAACATCAGTTGTTGTTGAAGTTGCAACAGACACGCAGCATGCATAAAGCTAAAGGTCTGACTCAGAGAGTTTTCTGTTTTCAATGATGAAATGCTGTTGGTTTAGTGTACCAAAATTGTAGTTAGTAGCAGTAGTAGTGTTTCAAATCATTTTAAATATAAGCACTTATATTTGAAATATCTTTGGTTGTTTTGCATGGCATAGTGTTTGGGGGGGGCAGACTGGGTATTTAGGGGGGCACCGCCCAAATAAGGGCTCTTTTAGGCATGTGTGTAACATGAACATTTTTGTATAGTTACAATTAAAAGTCTCATTGCTCATATTTTAATAATAAAAAACAACAACAACAATATTACTCGGTATTGATTTCCAATATCGTGATAAACGGTAATTGCCGGTATATTGCCCAAGAAGACTACCTTCTGATGAACTGCTTCTCGTTGCAGATGTTCTTGTAGTCCAGGGACTGCTCCATGATGAGCTCGGGGATGTTGGTGACCACCAGGTTCAGAAAGCTCTCAGTCTTTTGGCGAAGGAAGTTCAGCAGATCTCCGTGGCAGCAGTACTCCGTGATCACCAGCACCGGCCCTGTCGGTTTGGAAACGTCCCGCCACCTCGTGAGTCTCAGAAAACACGCGTCTTTCACTGAGTATACAGCAGGGGCGCCCACATTTTTTGACTTGAGAGCTACTTTCAAAATGAGCGGCTCAACAAGATCTACACATCAAAAATGTGATTGAGACTACTTATTACTGAAAATCCATTTCAAGGCCTATAGAAAGTTTGAGCTTTGAAATAGTGGTGATGGCATTACTTCTGTAATAGAGCTTAAGATTAATGCACTTAATGAAAAATAGAGGGGGAGAATTGAAAGGTTTTGCTGCACAAGCCATTACCGATGTTTGAAAACAGTATTTGAGGTTTGAGTTGACAGTTCGTGATGTTGAGTTAAGTTTCCTGCACCCAAAACTAAGAACTGTCACGTTTTTGTCCACAATTGGGAAAGAGAACTGGCAAAACGCTTGTCAAAATAACAATTATTCTCCATTTTCGAATTGTGTGGACTCTTGCAAATTACATAATGCAGATGTTTAAATATAAGTTAACTCTTGAGAGTGTAAAATTAAGCCAAATGGACCCGTAAGGGTCCATTTGGTTTCATTTTAACACTCTCAAGAGTTACAGGGATCTAAAGGGTCCAAGTGCTGGGGGGGACTGTCATGTGATCTACCTGCATGGTCTGTGTGATCTACTGGTAGATCACCATCTACCTTTTGGGCAGCCCTGGTATACAGTATGTTTGTGCAAAGTCGAATCTACGTTTACTTGTATCAGGGGCGTAATCTCGGTGTGTAGGCTGCAAGGCTGCAGCCCTACATGAGGATTTCACTAAGATTTCACAGGGGCTGTGGCGTTTCGTACGTCTGAGACGCAGTTTCGGGGGTGGAGAAGTTGCCGATGGTCGGCTGGGGCGCAACAAGGCCATATTCAAATGCTAATCAGCTGGCGTTTGTTTGTGTGATGAAGATCCAATCTCTACACATTTTATTCCCTTTCCTGTCCCGAAACAAATTGGGACAATGAACCACTAAAAGGATTGAAAACCATTGTTTTTAAATGTGGATGTACTGGATATTTAGCTTCAAGATATCATCTGCCATGTAAAACAATGGTATATGGCAGTGGTTTTCAACCGGTGGTCTGGGGACCACTAGTGGTCCTTGAGAGGGTTCCAGGTGTTCCGCAGGCTAAATAGTGGAGAGTTGGTTAATGAGACATAACTCTTTGAGAGCGTGAACATTTGGATTACACTCTCAAGAGTTAAAATATCTGAATTAGCTACACAACTAGAGAATGTAGAAGATTAATGCTCAGTTTGTTTGTTTACCAACTCCAGCCTGGTAGTGTGGACAAAAGCCAAATATTTTTTTACAGTAGCTTTGGGTCTGTGGGGCTAAAATGTACGGTATTTTTTGGCCAAACCTCCGTAAGTGCAGGCTCCCAGCAGGTTGACAATGTTCTTGTGGTGACCCAGATGACTGAGAATCTTCAGTTCTGACATCAGAGCCTCCCTCTCATCTGAATGGGCACTGGCTACAAAGACAGAGACGTCTGAAATGGACAGTGGCTACAGAGACAGAGACATCTGAAATGGACAGTGGCTACAGAGACAGAGACATCTGAAATGGACAGTGGCTACAAAGACAGAGACATCTGAAATGGACAGTGGCTACAGAGACATCTGAAATGGACAGTGGCTACAGAGACAGAGACATCTGAAATGGACAGTGGCTACAAAGACAGAGACATCTGAAATGGACAGTGGCTACAGAGACAGAGACATCTGAAATGGACAGTGGCTACAGAGACAGAGACATCTGAAATGGACAGTGGCTACAAAGACAGAGACATCTGAAATGGACAGTGGCTACAGAGACAGAGACATCTGAAATGGACAGTGGCTACAGAGACAGAGACATCTGAAATGGACAGTGGCTACAGAGACAGAGACATCTGAAATGGACAGTGGCTACAGAGACAGAGACATCTGAAATGGACAGTGGCTACAGAGACAGAGACATCTGAAATGGACAGTGGCTACAGAGACATCTGAAATGGACAGTGGCTACAGAGACAGAGACATCTGAAATGGACAGTGGCTACAAAGACAGAGACATCTGAAATGGACAGTGGCTACAAAGACAGAGACATCTGAAATGGACAGTGGCTACAGAGACAGAGACATCTGAAATGGACAGTGGCTACAGAGACAGAGACATCTGAAATGGACAGTGGCTACAGAGACAGAGACATCTGAAATGGACAGTGGCTACAGAGACATCTGAAATGGACAGTGGCTACAGAGACAGAGACATCTGAAATGGACAGTGGCTACAAAGACAGAGACATCTGAAATGGACAGTGGCTACAAAGACAGAGACATCTGAAATGGACAGTGGCTACAAAGAGACAGAGACATCTGAAATGGACAGTGGCTACAGAGACATCTGAAATGGACAGTGGCTACAAAGACAGAGACATCTGAAATGGACAGTGGCTACAGAGACAGAGACATCTGAAATGGACAGTGGCTACAAAGAGACAGAGACATCTGAAATGGACAGTGGCTACAAAGACAGAGACATCTGAAATGGACAGTGGCTACAAAGAGACAGAGACATCCGAAATGGACAGTGGCTACAAAGACAGAGACATCTGAAATGGACAGTGGCTACAAAGACAGAGACATCCGAAATGGACAGTGGCTACAAAGACAGAGACATCCGAAATGGACAGTGGCTACAAAGACAGAGACATCTGAAATGGACAGTGGCTACAAAGACAGAGACATCTGAAATGGACAGTGGCTACAAAGACAGAGACATCCGAAATGGACAGTGGCTACAAAGACAGAGACATCCGAAATGGACAGTGGCTACAAAGACAGAGACATCCGAAATGGACAGTGGCTACAAAGATAGAGACATCCGAAATGGACAGTGGCTACAAAGACAGAGACATCCGAAATGGACAGTGGCTACAAAGACAGAGACATCCGAAATGGACAGTGGCTACAAAGACAGAGACATCTGAAATGGACAGTGGCTACAAAGACAGAGACATCTGAAATGGACAGTGGCTACAAAGACAGAGACATCTGAAATGGACAGTGGCTACAAAGACAGAGACATCCGAAATGGACAGACAGAGACATCCGAAATGGACAGTGGCTACAGAGACAGAGACATCTGAAATGGACAGTGGCTATAGACAGAGACATCTGAAATGGACAGTGGCTACAAAGACAGAGACATCTGAAATGGACAGTGGCTACAGAGACAGAGACATCTGAAATGGACAGTGGCTACAGAGACAGAGACATCTGAAATGGACAGTGGCTACAAAGACAGAGACATCTGAAATGGACGGTGGCTACAAAGACAGAGACATCCGACATGGACAGTGGCTACAAAGACAGAGACATCTGAAATGGACAGTGGCTACAAAGACAGAGACATCTGAAATGGACAGTGGCTACAGAGACAGAGACATCTGACTACAGAGAGACAATTAACTGCAGTTGACTGCATTGACTGCAGTATTGATTTTGACAGCACATAATTTTAGTCAAAAGTCTGTGAATATAGCCAAACCACAAACTCGCCACTCGTTGTGAGATTGGTGGATCGCTCATTTTCTGAGGTTGACACCCAAGTGCAACCAAACATAAATGACTCGTCATGTATTTCTATTGAATCTCTTCTCACTAGTCCCTCTCTAACGGTTTAGTCTGCTTTTTATTCGTTGACGAGATTGCCAATATATTTAGTCAGCGTTAGTGTCAAAGTGTCCTTGAGCAAGACACTGAAGCCCTAATTGCTCCTGGTATGCTATAGTTGGTGCCTTGCATGGTTTACGATTCCATTGGCCTTGTTTACACACACGCACGTACACGCACATACACACACACACAAGCTTACCTTTCAACATCTTCACAGCCACACGCATCACATTGTCTTCCTTTCCTAGGCCGTATGCCGTGGCCTCCACAACCTTTCCGAACGCGCCTGCACCCAGTATCTTCCCTGGAGCAATAACACACGCACACACAGAAAAACATGACAAAATACCGGTAAATACTAGTGGCATAAAGACCAGTCTTTTATTTCTGCTAAGCCGAATCGGTCAGCACTTCTGACCGATTTCTCTTGTCTAAGAAGAATAAATACAGAGAGAAGATTCAATTTGATGTCAGACAGTAGCATTAAAGGGGCATTCCACCCATTTTCAACATTTTTTCTGAGAGCGTACAAATGCAACCAAATGAACCCTAATGGGTTCATTTGGTTGCATTTGTACGCTCTCAGAAAAAAGAAGCTTCTAAACAAATCCATTAACATGGTTAGTGGCTTTCTTCAGACCTCCATTTTTTCTTGGGAACACAGAATGGGGGAACTTTTTATCATGTCCACACAACACCTCTAGGGTATACTAGTATACTGGCATATTAGAATGTTGAAAATCCAATCCCATGAATCCGATTACTGACACAAAAAGAAGATAATGCTGCGCTCCACTCATGCATGGCATTTAGGACCATTTTGGAATTGTGAAACACGAAAATACTAGTAATCAATAATATCCTACGGACCTAACTTGAGTTTATCGCGGGGGAACTCCCATTTCTCGTTGTATGGCAGCTGAGTGGGGTCAATGAAGGTGTAGTTGTTCCCATCTCTGGCCTCGATGATCTTCCAGCGGATCTCGTACCTTGGTTTCTGGAAGGAGACGCAGAAGACTGCTAGTTTGATTGAATGGCTTGCACATTTTTATTGAGAAAATGTCAGGACTTCTACAAACAGGAGCGTTTTGCAATTATGCAGACTAGGCAGTTGCCTATAGGGCACCATGAGGGGAGGAGGGCGACCATGAGGGGAGGAGGGCGAGCGACCACCAGACATGCTTTAAAAGGATCCCAGGCTAATAAGCCTCATATAGATAAATGGTTAACTACATTACTTATCCTCTATAACTAGAATTGAACATCTCAAACACACATAGACCTTGATTTTCGTAACCGCTAAACCCCTTATCCCTTAACGTCTTTGCCTTTTTAAACAACATAAAAAAATGTTTCAATATTTCAAACGGCCAGTCTACAAGCTCACAACGTGTTAATAGATTGGCACATTGAAATATTCCAAAAAAAGTTTTTCAAAATAGTAAAAAAAAAAAAAGGAATAAGGGGTTTAGCATGTGACGAAAATGGAGCCCATAATATGTTACTTATAGTTTCAAAATAGTTCATAATTTTATCCCTTGGGGGCACCATTTTACAGGGGATTTTCCTGTTCTTGCCTAGGGCTCCAAATTGCTGAGAAACGCCACTGTTCTACAACAGGGGTTTTCAACAGGTGGTCCGGGGACCACCAGTGGTCCCTGAGAGGGTTCCAGGTGGTCCCCAGCTAAGTTGGTTAACCAGATGTAACTCTTTGAGAACGTAAAAATGAAACCAAATGGACCCTTGCGGGTCCATTTGGTTTCATTTTTACACTCTCAAGAGTTAAAATATTCATCACCTGAATTAGCCTCAAGTCTACACAACTAGAGAATGTAGAAGATTAATGGTCATTTTGATCTGTATGTTTTGTCTGTTTTGTCTCCCAAATCCAGCCTGGAATTGTGGGCAAAAGAAATCTTTAGTTTTTGGTCTGTGGGGCTAAAATGTCATCAAATGGTGGTCCTCCGTGGCTCAAATTCTGAATAAATGGTGGGCCCTGGTATCAAAGAGGTTGAAAACCACTGTTCTACAACAGTAGGCCATGCGTCCAGGCTGAAGCTACCTGTTTGTATTTGTAGAGCAGGAAGAAGAGCAGCACCAGCAGGATGGTCAGAACGCCTGCTGCTCCGGTCAGAGTGGACGTGAACAGCTTATCTACAACAGTGGAGAACAGATTGTTCATAATAGGGTTGCCACATGTGTCTGTCAAAAATCCTGGACATTTTGACCATCCAATCGGCGGCCTGTTATCGGCGGCGATTATCGCCTTTTGGTCGGAAGCAACGCACTTCTCTAAACATCTAACCCAGGAATGTATCACATCCATTTTACACTGAAATGTTACTGCTCTCATTATTTTATTACTCTTCTACATATCAGATTAATAATTAGGCTACTTAACCATTAATTTCCAACTCTTTCTGGAGCAGTCCAGTTTTCATTTTTCTCATCTCAGTTATCTTTAGATAAACAGATTTAGATTTTTCCACTAATTCTGCCAGTAGGGGGGTCTGGAAAAGAGGTAAATATGGCGACAAATGTTGGCAACACTGGTACGTACAGGCACGCTACAATTTAATAGGACTATCATACTGATCTGAGACTGTGAGTGACGCAAGTCAGGCTAGTTGCGGTCTCTAGTTTTGGCCATGTAAAAAAAAAAGAAAAAAAAAAAATACTTTTGACCATGTATAAAAATCCGGGACATTCAAGTGTCCAGGATTTATTTTATTTTTTCCTGGACAGACCATGAAAATCCGGGACAATCAGGAAAATCCGGGACGTGTGGCAACACTAGTTCATAAGGATCAAACATATTTACGCCCACTGCCCTTGATCATCGGCAAACTTTAAAAGTCCAATTGTTCGATGCCGTCCTAATGCTAAGGGCCGTTAGCATCGCTAACCTCGTCTAGCTGCTGTTGTCAGTTACACAGGATCACGCATGGCGACCATAGACATCTATTCTATCCATTCCTTTCAATCCCTGTATCTCCTATTCCTTAACCCATTTTTGGTCAAAAACAGCTTATATTCCACGCAGAGGAGGCTATCTTACTCGGAGGTAAACAACAGATGAATCAGCCATATCCTGTTCGCCGGTCTAAAATGTCCCCCTCAGGTCGGAAACCTTGTCTCTTTGAAACACGAGTTCCACATTGAAAAACACTGGCGGCCGGCAGCTGTAAAATACTGGCGGGAGGAAAAAAACGGTTCATGCGAAGGGGCGATGGGGTTCGCGGGTTCGTAAAAACTCACCGGACACCTCCATGGCCAGCGTGTCGCTGCCCACCCCCACCAGGTTGAAGGCCACACACTCCACGGTCATGCGGCGGTCCGACGGCCCCACGGTCAGCACGCTCTCCACCTCCACCGCCCCGTACTCCTCCCTCTGGACCTCCACCGTCTGCTGGGCCATGAGGGGCACCGGCATCTGCTGCAGGCCTGTGGTGTTCTCGTTGCACCTGGAGACCCCAACAGGAGCTAGGATTGGCACATAATTTTCCCACCGGGACAATTTTGCCTTTCCCAGGCCACCCTGGGGGGCGGCAGCTGGTTAGCCAGATGTAACTCTTTGAGAGCGTAAAAATGAAACCAAATGGACCCGCAAGGGTCCATTTGGTTTCATTTTTACACCCTCAAGAGTTAAAATATTCATCATGTGAATTAATTTTGATCTGTATGTTCCAGATGAGCACCTAGCGCATTCTAGTGCATTTTGGAAGTGCCACTAGTGCATTTTGGAAGTGCCACTAGTGCATTTTGGAAGTGCCACTAGTGCATTTTGGATCTTGGCAGTTGGCAACACTGCCTCCAGCAGCGCCCTGGCGCACAGGAGTGAACGGGGATATGGCAACTCTCCTACTTGAAGGCTCTGGTGTAGGACACATTTTCTTTTTTGAAGGATAGAAACACTAGTTTGCCTGGCCTGGGCCTGGCGCCCTGGCCTGCCCTGGACTTTTCAAAAAAAAAAAAAAAAAAAAATGTCCAGGCCACTAGGTGGCGCAGGCCACCGGGAAAACTCCCTGTACTCCAGATGGCCAATCCGCCCCTACCTGGAGACCCCAACAGGAGGTAGTATAGGACCATATATATATATATATATATATATATATATATATATATATATATATATATATATATATATATATATATATATATATATATATATATATATATATATATATATATATATATATATATATATATATATATATAAGCTAGATGGCTCGCCCGTGCTGCTGGCCAATGGGGAGTGACGTGGCGGCCATATTGTGAGAGGATAGCATAACATTTTGTCTATGAGCATATACTTTTTAAATGACCATAACTCGCTTATTTTTCAATCAATTTTCTAACGGATTGGTTTGTTGTAAACGTCAGAGACGTCCGCATACATAGAGATGTTATATGATGTTTTTAGAAGAAAAAAAGTAGCCATGCAAAAATCATAGCCACATCGATAACGTTCATAATAATGCAATCCGTTAGTAAATCCGTCAAGTTTTGATGAGTACACAGCACAAGTCAGAGTCAAGTCATACTAGAAAGTCCTACTGTAAACAATGCATCGGATCCATACAGCACTTTTCCAAACCACAGTGTCATCTGGTCTCCTTCTGTCTCCCTTTTGTTTTATTGTTGTGTTTGAAACCCATTAAAAACCCCATTAGTCCACTTGACAGTTGACAGTCAAACCCATTAATCCCATTAGTCTACTTGCCAGCCTGTTATGTCAATTAGGAAAATTGCTCAACCTATGCGTGTTGGCGTCCGGACTTTTCTATGTGCTGGGGACCCCTACTCCACATTTATAACACATAACCTTGGTGTACTCAACATGCCTGGGACCACTTTCTGAAAAATGGAGTAGCAAGTTACCACCACTTGTCAATCCAATGGGGCACACTGAATACTGATTATTCATCAAATGCATGTTGTGTTGCGTTTTCTTTAAATTCATAAAAGTGTGTATTTGTTTAACAAGAGTTAAGTTAACTTGCAAACCTATTAATTGTCTAAATTAATACATAGGTCATTCCCTATCTGTTGGCTTATGTCACTGTTTGTGTTCTATGTCTAGTCCTACTGTGAACAAAATACATTGAATCAATATGCATGCAAAGCAGGGCCGGATCTAGAAGGGGGTAGGGGTGGGCCGAGCACCCAAACGTGCATCCTGCCCACCCAATGAAAGGTAATATCAGTGGTTTTCAACCAGTGGTCTGAGGACCCCCAGTGGTCCTTGATAGAGTTCCAGGTGGTCCGCAGCTAAATGGTGGAAAGTTGGTTAACTCTTTGAGAGCGTAAAAACGAAACCAAATGGACCCGCAACGCTCTCAAGAGTTAAACTGTTCATCATCTGAATTAGCCCAAGTCTATACACAGCTAGAGAGTGTAGAAAATGTCTGTATGTTTGACTGTTTTTTCCCCCCCAAATTCAGTCTGGAATTGTGAACAAAAGCAAAAGAAATCTTTAGTTTTGGGGTTTGTGGGGCTAAAATGTCATCAAAGGTTGGAAACCACTGCTTCATATACAAACTTTGGAGTCGCCCATACACCCTGCCATTCTTCCAGCCCACCCTAGTAGGGCTGGCTAAATCCGGCCCTGATGCGCAGAGATCCTCTTACTTATAGGTTTGTGTTTTCTCTTTCATAATGTATACTCACAGACATGTCTGTGCAGGCATGTACACAGGTAAGTAGTTGCCCTTCTTGTCTTGCCACTCATAAAGTGTTTCAGCTGTCTGTGTCCTGTTAGCTGCCATAGATAATCCTTTGTTTGTCACACAATGTGTTCACCTGCATCTCTCATAGTGGTCTCTTTGTTAAGTTAACCTATACTTGTCTCTGTCAGTTGATCCACCTGCTGTGTCCTGTTCTTCTCTCTGTCTATTTAAAGTGCCCCTGTACTATATTTACAGTAAAGTGTGTGGTAGTTTGCTCCCTTGTGTATCCCTTGGTGGAGTGATTTATGGCTCCTCTTTGAAACAATAACCTACTGTGTGGGTGTCGTATGTATGTACCGATTCTTGCCAAACTGGTTGAGCTTCACACGGCATTTGCACAGGTATAGGAGCTTAATGGTACGCTGAGTTTCTAACATGCATTATTAAAGGACCATTTCACGCCTTTTGCACCCAGAGCTTATTTGAATAAGCTCTGGGTGTAAGGGCGCGATTTTCATTCCCCCCCTTGTCCCTAACGTTACCCGATACCCGCAGCGAATTCCCTTATTGCTATTTTGGTCACCTTTTCTCTTCCCTTAGCCACTATTCTTTATGCCGACACCGTTATTTGTGGCTGGAGGTGTGGTCATGGGCGTGTTTGTTGCGCAGTCCCTTAAGTTGCTAATTTCGTCAGATAGATTAGGGAACTAGATAACGCCATCAGAGACCACCCCTTAACCGATAAGAGAAGGCAGAGCCACGTGCGCACAGTGCGTGCGTCTGTGCGCCTTTGGAGATGTCCACGACTCCACGTGGAAACTCTGGAATTCGCGGCAAAAAGTCGTTTTTTTGATCATTGATTTCTCGGTCAATTCTGGACCATTTTTTACATTTCAAAATACAGCGTGACGGCGAAGACCTCCTCTCTCAGATGCTGTATAGTATATGTGGGTAGGTCTTCTCTACGATCCCGCATCGAGCAAAATGTAAGTGTCGGGGATTTGGTGGACCGTTTCCACCAAAATCCCGACACTTACATTTTGCTAGATCCCGCATCGTAGAGAAGACCTACCCACATATACTATACAGCATCTGAGAGAGGAGGTCTTTGCCGTCACGCTGCACTTTGAAATGTAAAAAATGGTCCAGAATTGACCGAGAAATCAATGATCAAAAAAAACGTTTTCTGCCGCGAATTGTCGACTTTTTTTGCAATTTACTTTATAACATTTCGCAGACTTGGGATAAATGCACGCCACATACAGCAAAAAAACATGGAACATGTTTTTTTCAACATAACATGTTGAATGGTAAGAAATGATTGAGAATTGACCGAGCAATTGTTTGAAAATGAGAGCATGATCTTTGAGAATAGGCGTCTGTCCTAAGCCCGCAGCCAGGCTGCGTGCTTCGGAGGGTCAGACATAGCAGTAGGGATAAGGGAAATAGATAAGGGATGAATTAAAGGGAATGGCAAGACCAACACGGATTGGATGAAAGCTGAAAACGCCCAAACCACACCTATGCATAATTTAACGGGTAAAGGAGGTATTTAAGGGAGATGGCATGGTACGAAATTAGCGACTTTAGTGGGGGAACGCCTCTTCCCCAATGCTATGTGCGTTAATTGCGCATAAGGGCTAATGTAACCAAAATCGGGCCGTAAATGCCCTAATAGTTGGCCTTCTGTTGTCTCTTTTTCTGCCATAGATGTGTTTCTATTTCTAAATCTTTTAAAAAATAACCAGAGTATTCCCCTGCATGCCACTATACCTGTACAGTATGTCCATGCTCACTCCAGCGCGGCCACATTGCATGTACTGATGTATGAAAAGTAGTAGATCTACAAGCTCAAAACGTGCCCTTTAGAGCTTGCAGATGAGCCATCTTTGCTGTATTTGAATTGATTTAATTGAATGTATTTTATTTTTTAATATTATTATTAAGATGATCATTTGTTAACCGTGTTAGCAAACATGTCTTCCCGCTTGTCCCACACTTGCAATACTCGTGTCCATCAAATGAACCGTGTGGATCTTGTCACCCTATAGGCACATAACATGCATTTTTTACAAAGCGCTTACAAATGGAAACCCATGATCAAAAAATACATAGAGAGAGAGAAAGAGAAACTCACGTTGGTCTTATTCCAAAACACTGGTACCATTTAATCCTGGGGGCGGGGTAGCCAAACGACGTGCAAGTGAGCGTGGTGACGTTCTCCCATCTCACCACGGCAATGGGTCTCTCTGTCCAGATGAAATTCAAGTTGAGTCAAACAGCTGTAGTGCAAGACCTAAAAGTACTACCGTATTTTCCGCACTATAAGGCGCACCGGATTATAAAGTGCACCTTTTAGAACTGTTTTCATATATAAGGCGCACCGGATTATAAGGCGCACCTTTTAGAACTGTTTTCATATATAAGGCGCACCGGATTATAAGGCGCACCTTTTAGAACTGTTTTCATATATAAGGCGCAGAGAATAGAAGCAACTACAGTTAACATACAATCGAAGCTACTGCAGTCGAACGATCCATATATAAGGCGCACTGGGTTATAAGGCACAGTGTGGATTTTTGAGAAAATTAAAGGCTTTTAGGTGCGCCTTATAGTCCGGAAAATACGGTAATACTTTTAGGTCAATAGGTTAATTTGACTGGGGGGAAACGTCCCCTATACATAGCATGAATAGCAATCAGTGTCACTTCAAAGGGGAATTCCACCCATTTTCAACATTTGACTATGTCATTAATATACCTTAGAGACTATTCTGTGTTTCCTAGAAATGGAGGTCTGGGAAAAAAATATCATTCACCATGTTCATGGTTTTTATTTCAGAGCCCATTTTTCTGAGAGTGTACCAAATGGACCATTTGGTTCACATTGCACAAAGAGTGAGAGTGCACAAATTTTGTGCACTCTCAGGGGAAAAAAAATCGAAAATGGGTGGGATTCCCCTTTTATTTTTGTTTTACTGCTGCTTTACTTACGGTACATTTGGACTTGGAAGGTGATGGACGCGTTGGCCATCCTACTCTTGGCGTGAAAGGTGTACTGGCCCTGCTCCTGGGCTTTCATTCTCTTCAGCAGCAGAGTGGCATGGTACCTACAGGGATATGAAGAGTCATCATCAATATGTAGCCTATATATGAGGAATGGAATAAAATGTAGTATGAATGTAATCAACTCATTGTGTCCTGATCAGATTCTAGTTCCTCGTGTCGTGCCAGATTCTAGTCCCCCACGGTAGATTCTAGTTCCTCTCAGTAGACTGTAGTTTCCGAAGCTAGATTCCAGTGTCTGACACTAGATTCTAGTTCCCAACACTAGATTCTAGTTTGTGACACTAAATTCTAGTCCCTGGCGTGAGATTCTAGTTTTTCCTGGGAAAAAATCTCATTCTGTGTCAGTGATGCTTAACATATTTCATAGGAAGGACCCCCAGAAATATTATTTAGCTGCAGAAACTAATCTCAAAACATGTTGTTCTAGGGATCCCCCAGAAGCAAAGATTTGAGTTAAAAATGCTTGCTTCCAAAATAATGTATTCAAAGATTTGCACCACATTTTCACAATTTTTCAAAAATAGCAGAACTACAAGCTCGTATCGCGCCACTCGGTGGCGCGATATGAGCTTGTAGATCTGCTATTTTTCAACAGCTAAAACACCAAAATGCGTTCAGTACACATGGATTAAATTAACGTGATTATGCCACCATAGAGGTGCGGTTAGGAACGAGGCGTAGTCGAAGTTCCGGAAGCATCACTGAATTACGTTAATCCACACCCTCGAGTTCTACCCCTACATACCTACGTACATACTGTAACTGATTTGTGAATTTGTTCTTATGATTTGTGTTTATTATTATTATTTTTTGTTCTTTTGCATCTCTTTTTAATTTGTTCTGCTTTCATTTTAAACTGTATTTTTAGTCGTACATCTGTATTGTATTTGTGCACTTTTTTGTTTCCTTTCATTAAGACCCCAGGAAGAATAGAGGCTCAGTCACGGGTCTCTAATGGGGATTCTTTAATGCACATAAACATATCTTATGTACTTGGACATAGGGTGCCTGTGGCAAATGTTTTATTTGCTTCTTTTTTATATATATATATATATATATAATGTGCTTGTTTTGATCATAAGACTCAATTACTGAATGCCAAGTCTCCAGGCCTTTCTTCAGAATAACTATGACACTTCTAGAGTTATTTACTAGGACTCAGTGATGGGCAAGTTGCTGGGAAAATGTAGTAACCTACACTACTTGTTACTCTCGAAAAAATGTAGCTAAGCTACTCTACAAGCTATCGCCAGAAAATTGTAGCAAGCTACATGACAAAAGTAGCTTGATGTAGCTTGCTACATCATCACTACATAATATAAATATCTATCTCATCTTAATGTATGTTTCTAAATACTAATCATAATAATAAAACAATATGGGTAAAAATCATAATGATAATAATTTAGTGGAGGGTTTGAACATAGGATGGTGGCATGTTTATGTTTTGGGATGTATATTAGAGGTTTTCTACCCATTAAAAATGGGTGGAATTTGAAAATGTGTGTGGGAAAATGTAGTAAGCTACAATCCTTGTTACTCGAAACAAGTAGTGTAGCTTCACTACAAGCTACTCGAAACAAGTGGTGTAGCTTCACTACAAGCTATTCCCAGAACAAATGTAGTAAGCTACACTACAAATTCGGGAAAATGTAGTTAAGCTATGTATCTTAGCTACTTGTAACAAGCTCCTGCCCATCACTGCTAGGACTATACTATGGCATACAGTATTGGTAGTCCAAGTGGCACTAGTGGTCGTTCTCATATGTGACAGCACCTGGTATACTTTATGCCTCAAGTAGGCCAAGGTCAATTTTCTGTTTTTTTGTTTGTTTGTTTTTTCACTCAAGGAAATTGGAGCATTTTTGTAGGAGTTGTGAGCATTTAAATCTGGGTGTCCTAAAATAGGAAAACTGAGAAAAGGCCATTTTAAGTTTCAGAAAATGTTCACACCTACAGCAGAGTAGAAGTGGGTGTTAACAATGGGAGGTGACAATGGTCATCCACTCCACCCATAATGTCTCATTTAAATACCCTAACCACCCCCACAAACTGTATAGGCTAACTGTATACAGTATATCAGTGGTTTTCAACCTCAGTGGTTTTCAACCTTTTCATACCAGGGCCCCACTATTTATTGAGAATTTGAGCGACGGACCACTATTTGATAGACCCCAAAGCTAAAGATTTCTTTTACTTTTGTCAACAATGCTAGGATGATTTCAGAGAAAACAAAACAGTTCAACATACAGATCAAAATGACCATTAATCTTCTTTTATTTTAACTCTTGAGAGCGTAAACATGAAACCAAATGAACCCGCAAGGGTTCATTTGGTTTCATGTTTACACTCTCAAAGAGTTACATCTGGCTCCTCTCAGGGACCACTACAGGGTCCCCTGAGAGGAGCCCGACCTTTAGTGTACAAATCATCAGCATGCATACCTTGTGTATATTTTTGTCAACATTTGAAATCTGTACACGAGGTATAACGAGTACAGGTATTCTGGCAAAAAAAGGGGTCAACTTGGGACTTACAAAAAATACAATCTCGGGTGATTTTGTATCGCCAATACAGTATGTCGAAGAGCGTGCCTTTACAGTATGTCCACCATTGACAAATATTTTCTAAATTTCATTGTGCACTGGCGGTCCGGGGACCGCCAGTGGTCCTTGAGAGAGTTCCCGTGGTCCCCAGGGTAAATGATGGAAGGTTGGTTAAGCAGGTGTAACTCTGTGAGAGCGTAAACAAATAAAACCAAATGGACTCGCAAGGGTCAAGAGTTCAAATATTCACCATCTGAATTAGCCCAAGTCTACGCAACTAAAGAGAAAATGTAGAATATTGGTCATCGGCATGGCCTGGTATTGTGGACAAAAGCACAATATAAATCTTTAGTTTTAGGGTCTGTAAAGCTAATGTCCTCAAGTGGTAGTCTGTGGCTCAAATGCAGAATAAAATAGTGGAGCCCTCGTTTGAAAACCACTGTGTTAAGTAACAAGTGACATATCAAACTTGGAATTCATTTCCAAGCAATAGTTTGGAATTCATTCCAAGCAATAGTTTTGCACAAAACTCTTTTGGGCAAAATCTCACCATACTTGCCCAAACGTTTGTCAACACGGCTGTGACTGTTTTCAGCCCAAGTTGGGGTTTTTTTGTCCATTGAATTTTGACAAAAATATCCACCACAGGCTATGCATGGTCCCTGGACCAGACTGTCTGTCTGTTGCGGTCTGTAGGGACTAGTACGTGACTCAGACTCGGTTCCTATATGCATCATCACACACCAATAATCCCAAATAAAAAGGAGAACATGCATCTTCCCTCTTGCAGTTTCGTGACCTGACAAGTTCTAAATGACCTTACACTTCCATGTCAGCTCTCTATCCGATAATATGCAATAACAGCATATTTCAAATCCGGAATATATATTTTATTTTTTCCCCCCCCTTGTGCACGTGTCATAGTCAATAATATTTTTTTTTCTGGCAACTAATGATGTTTACAACAATTCCGGTTTCAACCAGTGGTCCTTGAGAGAGTTCCAGGTGGTCCCCAGCTAAATGGTGGAAAGTTGGTTAACCAGATGTAACTGTTTGAGAATGTAAAAATGAAGCCAAATGGACCCTTGCAGGTCCATTTGATTTCATTTTTACACTCTCAAGAGTTAGAATATCCTTCATGTGAATTAGTCCAAGTCTACACAACTAACCCTGGCTTAGAACACCACAAACGCATTCCCTGCCAAAAACAGGTATAAGGCAGGGGTTGACACTAAGGTCTCCGAGGCACTTGCCCATCGGGCAAGTGCAAGTCAGGTTCTACTTGCCCTCAGGTCATGGTCACTTGCCCCCCAGGTTCCAGGTGGTCCCCAGTTAAGTTGGTTAACCAGATGTAACTCTTGAGAACGTAAAAATGAAACCAAATGGACCCTTGCGGGTCCATTTGGTTTCATTTTTACACTCTCAAGAGTTAAAATTCATCATCTTAATTAGCCCAGGTCTACACTGTAGAAGATGAATGGTCATTTTGATGTGTATGTTAATTTGCCTGTTTTGTTTCCCAAATCCAGCCTGGAATTGTGGATAGCTAGAAAGCAGGGAAAGACACAGAGGCAGAGCGCAATGACAAATATATCTTGTGTTGTGTTATAGTGCACTAAGTTGGACACTTGCCCGATCGGGCAACCAGGTAGCAGTCTTCACTTGCCCCACCATTTTTTTTACTTGCCCCGGGCAAGCGGGCAAGTGTCAAGCCCTGTGTAAAAAAAAATCTCTACCTGTTGTTGTATCGGATGAGCTTGTGCTCCTGCGTGGACGTGTTGGGGGAGGTGGGCGTGTCCCAGCCGTGCTCCGTGATGTGAGGATACGCCTCCACGAACACCGTGAGTTCGAGGTCCTCTCCCTCGTTCACCTCCACCGAGAGCCCGCTGTGGGCCAGCTTGGGAGAGAACTGGGGGAACATCCGGATGAACGGCGTGTCTGTTCAGAAAAAGGACCAGAAAAAAAAGGAGGTCAGGAGGTCAGAGGGCCGTTTTTTTGCCATTAGGCAGACTATAGGCTAGTTGGGCGCCATGAGGGGGAGAAGGCGGGGCGGGGGTCACCGGGGCGACCACCAGACATGCTTTAAAATACTTTTTTTTTTACTTGAGAGCTACTTTCAAAATGACCGGATATAGTGGAGATGATGTTACTTACTGTTATAATGCTTAAAGATGGAGTGCCATGAATTTTTCTACCCTAAAACATGATCATCAGGTATTAATGTTATATGAAAAGTAAGATTTTTTCCCCCAAAAAGTGTACAGTGTTTGTTAAACTGTCATTTTTATGATTCCACCCTACCAGTTCATTAAGTATGCCTGGTTTGCCTGGTGGGTGGTGATGGTGGAGATCCACCTGAACTGAAGCCACACCCACAGCTTTAGTTGCATGATAAAGGGGGAGGAGTTAGGGGAGGGGCTGAACACATGATGTCACTGTATTGAAGTTTTTTCCATTGGCACCAAATGGAACCTGACAGGTCCATTTGGTAAGTGGGGGGGGGGGGGGGGGGGGGGGGGGGGGGGGGGGAATCTTGGGAAAAATCTTGCCTGGGGCTCCAAATTGCTTTGAAACGCCACTGAGGTCAGCAGTGTTCAAACTACTAAACCAGTGGTTTTCAAACCTTTTTGATACCAGGGCCCACTATTTGTTCAGCATTTGAGCCACGGACCACCAATTGATTGACAGTTTCACCACCACAGACCCCAGACACTAAAGGCTCAAACATACTCCAGGGTGAAGTTTTCAACATTTTAATATGTCATTAATATACCTTAGAGATATTGTGTGGTGATGATATAAAAAAGTTCCCCCAATTCTGTATTTCCTAAAAAATGGAGGTCTGGAAAAAAAAATCATTAACATGGTGAAATACATCTGATGACATCATCAAGAAGATGTATTTCACCATGTTAATGGTGTTTCTTTCAGATCCCTTTTTCCTGAGAGGGTACAAATGGAACCAAATGGACCCGCTAGGGTTTTGTATCCTCTAAGGAAAATTTTGAAAATGGGTGGAATTGCCCTTTAAAGATGTATTTTGCTTTTGTCCACAATTCCAGGCTGGATTTCAGAAACAAAACAGACAGATCCAAATGACCATTGATCTTCCTACATTCACTAATTGCGTTTACTTCTTTAAGTGGTGCTACTTCAGACGATGAGTATTTTAACTCTGAAGAGTGTAAAATGAACCCAAAATTTGGTTGCATCTGGTTAACCAACTTCCCAATCATTTAGCCTAGGGACCAGCCAGGAATCCTCTCAAGGACCACCAGTGGTCCCCGGACCACTGGTTGAAAACCACTGTACTAAACGATTATTTACAGCATCTTAATGTTTTTCCCCCTTTTCCTCGACTTTGTCATTCTGCCAACTCTCACTTCCCCCTAAGTGTCGCTTGAGGGTATCTCCACCACACACACAAACACTAGGACAGTGGCATGTTCACTGACTGGTCCGACTTAAAGGTAACATAGGCAACTTTAATGTGTACAAAATCTGTGTTTGCAAACAGATTTGAATCCAACTCTCCACCTCACCTCAACTCGAACTCATTGGCTCATTACTGGAGACTACTACTGGAGACTACTGTGCTGTGACTGGCTGAAATGCCCCCCCCCCCCCCCCCCCCCCCCCCCCCACACACACACACACACACACACAACACTACCCCCTCCACCCACACACTAGCACTGCCTTGCCATGGGCCCAACGAAAAGGATTTGTTGACAACAAAAGTCAATGCAAGTATCCTGTCCGCAGGATACTTGCATTGACTGCGGCATCAAAGTAGACACGATACATAGTGACAAAAATTTGTAACTATAGGCCTATATACTGTGTGTGTGTGTGTGTGTGTGTGTGTGTGTGTGTGTGTGTGTGTGTGTGTGTGTGTGTGTGTGTGTGTGTGTGTGTGTGTGTGTGTGTGTGTGTGTGTGTGTGTGTGTAATTTGCCTTTAATTGTGTGTCTTGCCAGGTCACAGTAATCTTGATGACTAATAATTGTGTTCATTGCCTCTTGAATCAGATTGGTTCATTTTCAATGCAACGCCCTCTGATCACAGGTGCTCCTAATTGAGTAAGTGTATTAATATCAGCTGTGCTGCTGCTTCAGCCGTTGCTGCCAGTTTGGAGTTCTGATCCTGACTGAAGTGTGCTGTGCTCTCTGCTCTCGTTCCAATCCTGCCATGCGCTGAGATCTTTTATTCACAAATGTATGTTTTCGAGACATTGCAGTTGGATTGATGCCTTTCTTTGTGCATGTAGTTTTGTTTGGTTGTATTCAGGGGTGTAGTGGAGGGGACACACAGGGGACGCCGTCCCCCCAACTTCTCACATCTAAAATATTTTGGGGGCAAAAGTAGATGTTTTTTGTCTTGTCGTTTACTTTTATGAATGCAATTAGCCATTGTATACAAATCTTTCTCAATATGCTATACTTGTTTTGTCTGTGTGTGTTGCGCAGGTGCACGCAAGTGTGCATGCATTTTCAATATTTAACCCCCCCCCCCCCCCCCCCCCCCACACACACACACACACACACACACACACACACACACACACACACACACACACACACACACACACACACACACACTTAAAGTCGCACTACACCACTGGTTGTATTACCAGAAAACTGTTTAGTCTGTTAGTCTGTATGCACTGTGGCCTGTCTCAATAGGGTTACGCTGTTGGATTAACATGTTATGATGAATGTACGTCTTATTCTGCCTTATTTGCATCATCTGCCTTATTAGATTACTTTATTGCTATATGTTACATGTACTGTAGTACACTGAAGTACAGTGCTCAATGGTCAATATTTTGTGATGTTATTGTTTTCCATATTTAGTGAGACGCATTTATGTTGTGTTTCAGACCACAGCTGTAATTTGGGAAAACTCTGGATTATTTTGGTGTCCAGTGTCCTTAAGTCACTGATGATATCCGATCAGACTAAAACATGTTAATCGACTAACATGAATACCACGATCATTGGGAATTAACAATTATGTCACTTACGTCAACAGTAAAGATGGATTATTAATTCAATAACGTTAATTAAGAATTAAGCCAGAGGACCTTTACCCAATGTTTCACGACTGGTGCAAAGTTGTTCAGTATGTTTGTTGTTGTTGTTGTTGTGAAGCAGTTTGGTTTTCAACCAGTGGTCTGGAGACCACCAGTGGTCCTTGAAATGGTCCCAACTACGTTGGTTAACCAGATGGAAAGTTGGTTAACCAGATGTAACTCAAAATGGACCCTTGCGGGTCCATTTGGTTTCATGTTGTTCACGCTCTCAAGAGTTAAAATATTCATCACGTGAATTAGCACAAAAGTCTACACAAGTAGAGAATGTAGAAGATTAATGGCCATTTCCGTCTATCTTTACCTCTTATGTTTCTAATGTTGACAAAAAGGTTGACAAACGCTGTTGTAAAGCAGTGGTTTTCAACCAGTGGTCCAGGGACCACCAGTGGTCCTTGAGAGGGTTCCAGGTGGTCCCCAGCTAAGTTGTTTAACCAGATGTAACTCTTGAGAATGTAAAAATGAAAGCAAATGGACCCTGGCGGGTCCATTTGCTTTCATTTTTTCGCCCTCAAGAGTTAAAATGTGCATCATATGAGTTAGTCCAAGTCTACACAACTAGAAGATGATGGTCATGAACAGAAGCAAAATGAATCTTTAGTTTTGGGGACTGCGGGGCTAAAAAATGTCCTCAAATGGTGGTCCGTGGCTCAATGCTGAATAAATGGTGGTCCCTGAGACGAAAAAGGTTGAAAACCCCTGTTGTAAAGTATGTTCTGACTTTGTGTGTCAGGGGCGGATTGGCACATATTTTCCCACCGGGACAATTTTGCCTTTGCCAGGCCACCCTGGGGCTGGCAGTTGGGCTAATTCATCATGTGAATTAGCCCAACTTAGTCTACTACACAACTAGAGAATGTAGAAGATTAAGGGTCATTTTGATCTGTATGTTCCAGGCGAGCATCTAGCGCATTCTAGTGCATTTTGGAAGTGCCACTAGTGCATTTGGGATCTTGTCCAGGCCACTAGGTGGCGCAGGCCACCGGGGAAAACTCCCTGTACCCCAGATGGCCAATCCGCCCCTGCTTTGTGTTGACAACAAGCATGGCGGCCGGCGGCCATCGTTAGTTACCTACAACCAGCAGGTAAGTCGTTGAGCTGTTGACCCCAGCTTCATTGGTGCCAATACAGGTGATGTTCCCTGTGTCTGACAGGTCCACCGCCGGGATGGTGAAGATGCTCTCTATGTCCAAGCGGTTGTCCCCACTGGATCGGACGTCCTCCTCGATGGTCGGTTTCTGGAGAGGAGACGGAGACACCGAAACAGCGGATACATTTAGTGGCTTCACCTCTTCACTCCACTGCCATAGTAAGGTCAGTCTACTACACTACACTACAGCCCCGCCAGCAGTACTTTGTAAGCACACACACACACACACACACACACACACACACACACACACACACACACACACACACACACACACACACACACACACACACACACACACACACACACACACACACACACACACACACACTCCATGCTCAGAGAATCATCTAAGTTAGGGGTTTTCAACCATTTTCATCCCAGGGCCCACCATTTATTCAGGATTTGAGCCACGGACCACCATTTGAGGACATTTTAGCCCCATAGACCCCCCCAAACTAAAGATTTCCTTTGCTTCTGTCCATGACCGTTAATCTTCTAGTTGTGTAGATTAGGACTAATTCACATGATGAATATTTTAACTCTTGAGAGCGTAAAAATGAAACCAAAATGGACCCTGGCGGGTCCATTTGGTTTCATTTTTACGTTCTCAAGAGTTACATCTGGTTAACCAACTTAGCTGGGGACCACCTGGAACCCTCTCACGGACCACTGGTGGTCCCCGGACCACCTGTTGAAAACCCCCTGATCTAAGTACATCCCGTGCTCTCACGCACACACAAAAAAAGATTGTTCTACAGAAGATTTGACTACAAAGAATTAACCAACACCATGGCCTTTACTCTCATAGTGATTCCCAAAATGTTAATTTGCTAGGCTATGCTACGTACGAATGGACACTCCCATACACAATTTATACTCTGCATCATCATAGGGACGATGTTGTTTCCAGTGTTGCCAACTTGACGCATTTGTCGCTATATTTAGTGCTTTTTCAGACCCCCCTAGCGCCAAAATTAGTGAAAAACTCCTGGCGGAAAATCTAGTGCTTTTTTGCTGGTGAGTTGGGGGGAAATTGATTGACAGGCGCCAGAGATAAAACCCTCATTTTTCACCATTTTTTCCTCCTATGACAGTGTTTTTCAACCAGTGGTCCCCAGGCTAAATGATGGATAGCTGGTTAACCAGATGTAACTCTTTGAGAGCGTAAAAATGAAACCAAATGGACCCTTACGGGTCCATTTGGTTTCATTTTTACGCTCTCAAGAGTTAAAGTATTCATCGTGTGTTAGCCCAAGTCTACACAACTAGAGAATATAAAAAAATAATTTTGATCTGTATGTTTATATATTTTGGAAGTTGGCAACACTGGTTGTCTCTTGCTTTTCGTACCATCTTGATGTCTGAGTAGACCCAGGTGACGTTGTAGTTGAAGTTGGGGTTGTGGGTGGTGCAGCGGACCGTGAGCTTCTCTCCGGCGATACGGATGATCTCGCTTTTCTCCAGGAACACGTAGGGCGGGTAACGCAGCTCTATAAGACACACATTGGGGCATGGTTAACCTCAAATCGTGAATCAATTGAAAGGTACCGTTGGCCGCAAGACAAAACTACATGAATCTTGTATGTTATCAGTATTGTAGTTCACTGCAGTGGTCATCACAATGTAAATACATTTGCAATCTGCAAGCCTGGGCTTTCGGGGTGCTTAAAGATAGGGTAAGTGATTTGAAATTCATGGTGTAGTACCAGCCTGGTGCACTAGGGGCGCCCAAGAGTAGCTACACTATGTGAACCTGCTGCTCGATCCTGATTGGAGGAGAATTCACCCACCACCTGGGGAACTTTTATTAGCTCCTCTGCTAACGTGGGGGAGGGGGAAACTCCATATATGGTCCGCACACATTTTGCATTCATTTTGCTAAACATCGTTTAGCAAAATTTGCATTACTTAGCATTATTAACAGTACTTGGCATTGGCATTGCTTAGCATTATTAACAGTACTTAGCATTAGCATTACTTAGCATGATTAGCATTGGTTAGCATAACGTAGCATTGCTTAGCATCATTGGCATTACTTTAGTTATTGAAAATGTTCTGATATTTTTGAAAATGGTGATAATGTGGCGCAAATCTTGAATTATTTTTCAGTTCAGTATGGGTTTTAAACCTAGTGAGAGGTGTGCAGTATGTGCATATAACGGACAAAGCTAGGCCTTGGAGTGAGTGGTCTTGCACCGCTCAGAGTGGAGGCAGGGGCGGATGTAACATTTCCCAATTGGGGAGGCAGGAGAAAATGGTATGGGTGCGGCTTCGCATGAAGCCGCACCCATACCATTTTCGGTTACAGGACTTTTATTGGGCAATTAAGCATCAATAATAACATCAGTTGTTGTTGGAGTTGCAACAGACACGCAGCATGCATAAAGCTAAAGGTCTGACTCAGAGAGTTTTCTGTTTTCAATGATGAAATGCTGTTGGTTTAGTGGTGACACAGCTGTAGTTAGTTAGTAGCGGTAGGAGTGTTTCAAGCCTGGTGCACTAGGGGCGCCCAAGAGTAGCTACACTATGTGAACCTGCTGCTCGATCCTGATTGGAGGAGAATTCACCCTCCACCTGGGGAACTTTTATTAGCTCCTCTGCTAACGTGGTGGAGGGGGAAACTCCATATATGGTCTGCACACCTTATAATAGAGCATTTTAACAGGAAAAAAAAAATTGGGTGATATCTGACAAAAGTGAAATCACTTCCCCTACCTTTAAATATAAGCACTTTGATTTGAAATATCTGAACTATCTTTGCATGCCATCATCATGATTGGTGGGGAAAGAGTGGGCATTTAGGGAGGTGCTGCCCCCCCCCATGCCCATGCCCATCATAGACCCTCCCCCTCCTGCATGCTCCACTCACTCTGGATGACATTAATGGAGAATGTCCTGGAGGTCCTCTCCACGCCGCCCAGGCGGGCCGTGCAGACGTAGTCGGCGTTGAAGCTGGGGTGCAGGCCGTGCACCAGCACGCCGCGCCGCGGGTAGGCGGTGAAGTTCATGCCGGGCGGCAGGGCGCTGCCGTTGTCCATGCGCAGGCCCAGGTCGGTGGCCTGGGGGTCCGTCAGCAGGCAGGGCAGCAGGTAGTCCTCCCCCTCCTTCCTCACCACGCGCAGGTTGGTGCTGCTGGTGTAGAACACGCTCTTTGGATCTGGAACCAAGGGGAGGAATCAGGGATCAGTGTTGCCAAACTGCCACAAAAATCCCAAAAATGCACTAGTGGCGGCTCGTCCGAAATGCGCTGGAGCAGTAGGTTTTCAAACCAAGCCCACTATTTATTCTGCATTTTAGCCACGGAGGACCATCATTTGATGTTGAGTTTAGTCTCTCTGACTAATTTAGGAGAAATAACTGGCATAATGTTGGTCAAAATGGCAATTCTTCTATATTTTGAAAATGTGTAGGTTCTTGGAAATTACCGTATTTTCCACACTATAAGGCGCACCGGATTATAAGGCACACCGGATTATAAGGCGCACCTTTTAGAACTGTTTTCATATATAAGGCGCACCAGATTATAAGGCGCACCTTTTAGAACTGTTTTCATATATAAGGCGCACCAGATTATAAGGCGCACCTTTTAGAACTGTTTTCATATATAAGGCGCACCGGATTAGGCGCAGAGAATAGAAGCTACTGTTAACACAGAATAGAAGCTACTGCATTCAATCGATTTCATATAAGGCGCACTGGATTATAAGGCGCAGCGTGGATTTTTGAGAAAATTAAAGGCTTTTAGGTGCGCCATATAGTCCGGAAAATACGGTAGGTAATTTAGATGTTTGAATATTTTTGAACGATCTCAAGAGTTACAGATTTTTAAGGGTCCATTTGGTTACCAATGGTCCTTTCTAGGAAGGAAGGAGGACTCTATCATAGGAGGAAAAATGGTGAAAAACACTAATTTTGGCACTAGGGGTGTCTGAAAAAAAGCTAAATATAGTGACAAATCCGCCAAGTTGGCAACACTGGGAAGGATGGATGGATGGTTAGTTAGTTTTAATGTTATTCCATTTAAAGGCAGATTTAACATTTTACTGTGTCATAGAAAGAAAACAAGCCTGGTTTTATCTAGCATCAGTATTGACTCAAATATAAAATAGTGTGCATATCTGGACATTGTGGTACTGCAGCTAAACTGTCTATAAAGAAATGACAAGGACTGGTTTTGTCAGAGTGGTGATTGAGCTCATTATAAATAACTTGGAGTGACATATACAGTATCATAATTAGTATTAAAAACTATGGGATGTATGTTATTTGAGCTTTAAATTGGGCTTTAAGTACAAAAACATTAGCACCAAAATGTACTCACTTTTTACCAAATGTAAAAAGTCATTCTGCTCATGTAGAATGTCTAGTCTTTCAAGTTTTAAAATGGTTAAAAGATCTTTCAAAAATAGCAGATCTGCAAAACTAGTAACACAAGTTATCACATACATGTAGTGGATTCAATACTTGGATCTGAGAGGCAGTTGGAGAAGAAACAAAACTATAGGGGCAGCAGTGGATCACCGGAATGTAACCACATTGTTGTCGGTTCAAACCCGGGCTTGCCTGCAGAGTTACTGTTGTGTAACTGTGTCCGCTGAACACCTAATTGCTCCTGATGTGCTGGTTGTGCCTTGTATGTTTTCCACCACCATAAGTGTATGGATGTGTGTGGGTGCAGGGGTTTTTTCAACCAGTGGCCCGGGGACCACCAGTGGTCCTTGAGAGGTGGTCCCCAGGCTAAATGATGGAAAGATGGTTAACCAGGTGTAATTCTTTGAGTGCTTTTTGATTGGAATAATCTACACAACTAGAGAATGTAGAAGATTAATGGTCATTTTGATCTGCATGTTTGACTGTATTGTTTCCCAAATCTAGCCTGGAATTGTGGACAAAAGCAAAAGAAATCTTTAGTTTTGGCTAAAAATGTCCTCAAATGGTGGTCCATGGCTCAAATTCTGAGCCATTTTGTCCATGGCTTAAATTCTGAGCCATTTTGTCCACAATCTAGTTTTGGGGCCTGTTGGGCTAAAATGTCATCAAATGGGTGGTCCGTGGCTCAAATTCTGAATAAATAGTGGGTCCTGGTATGGAAAAAGGTTGAAAACCAAGATGTAAAGCACAGAAGGTGCGCTATATATATATATATATTAGAGCTGTCAGTCGATTAAAATATTTAATCGCGATTAATCGCATGATGGCCCATAGTTAATCTTCGATTAATCGCAAATTAATCGCATATTTTCATGAGTTCTAAATATACCTTAAATGAGTGTTTTTTCAAGAATATTCATATCAAGGTCAATTATTTATTCTGCATTTGAGCCACAGACCACCATTTGATGACATTTATTTAGACTTCCAGACCTAAATTAAAGAATTTGTCAACAATTTGATGTTGGCGAACATGCACATTTTGTAGAAGGTTCTCTACATTCTCTAATTGTGTAGACTTATTTTAAAATAACTTAACTGATGCAGATATTTAAAAATTATTCACCTGCATTTGGCGAAATTGAACCAAATGGACCCACTCGGCCTTTGGTTTTACTGTGAGTTAATCTCGCACTAAAAAAATTAATCGAGTTAACTCATGGCTGAGTTAACTCGCGATTAACTAGTTAACTCGGACAGCCTTAATATATATATATATATATATATATATATATATATATAAATATATATATATATATTATATATAATATATATATATATATATATATATATATATATATATATATATATATATATATATATATATATATATATATATATATATATACCGTATTGTCCCGAATATAAGACGACTCGTTTATAAGACGACCCTCATTTTTCAAGACCCATTTACAGAAAAAAGAACATTGAATGTCAAATAGTATAGCCCCTGAATATAAGACGACTCCATTTTTTGGGATATTTCCATTGGGGAAAAAAACATAGTCTTATATTCAGGCCAATAGGGGTATATATATATATAATATATAATATATATATATATATATATATATATATATATATATATATATATATATATATATATATATATAGATGCGCTATTTACCATTTATGGAGCCCTGGCCTAAAGTTCTCCACCGCTCACCTTTGACGTAGACGTGCACCGAGGCCGTCGGCTCGCGGATGACGTCGCGCAGCGTCCCGGCGCCGGCGTACACACAGCGGTACGTCCCCGTGAACTCGGCCTTCGTGCGGTCCACCCGGAAGACGCTGGCGTTCCCGCTGGAGCGCACGTACTTGCCGTGTTTGACGAGCCGCGGCATCCAGCTCACCGGGCCGTCGCCCTCGCACCGCAGGAGCAGCGCTTTGCCCAGCGGCACCACCACCTCGGATGAACCCCCCACCAGCGTCTCGGAGTTGAACCTGATCACCGGGCGCCTCCATTCCCCTAAAAAAAATAATAATAATGAAAGACTTGGATAATCAATATTAACCCATTGTGTCCTGTCTTGATTTCTAGTTTCTGAATAACATGATATTCAAAGATTTGCACCGCGATTTTTTTCAAAAATAGCAGAGATACATGCTCATAGCGCGCCACTCGGTGGCGCGCTATGAGCTTGTAGATCTGCTATTTTTCAATAGTTAAAACATAATGCTTAGAACACCAAAACGCGTTCGGTACACTAAGGGTTAAAGGTATTAAAGGGGCATTCCACCCAATTTTCGACATTTTACTATGTCATTAATATACCTTAGTTTTGTTGTGTGCACATGATAAAACGTACCCCCCCCCCCCCCCTCCCTCATTCTGTGTTTCCTAGAAATGGAGGTCTGAAAAAAAATGGTGAAACACAACTTGATGACATCAAGTCGTGTTTTACCATGTTTATGATTTTTTCTTTTAGGACCTTTTTTCCCTGAGTGTGTATGGGTCCATTTGGTTCCATTTGTACACTCAGGAAAATGTTGAAAATGGCTGGAATTCTCCTTTAACCTTTTAGTCAAAAAATCTAAAATATATATACATGGCTATAGTTTTTGCCTTTTTCCCCCTCTGTGTTGCTTCTACTTTGATGCTGCAGCTGTTTTCCCTGCAGACAGACACTTGCTTTGCCCTGCAGACGGTGCAGAAGATTATTCTTGTTAACAAGTCATGCTGTCAAAACATCCGTCGGTGCTAGTGTGTGGGGTTGTGGGGGGGGGGGGTGGGGCGACGTCTTAGCCAGTCACAGTGCAGCAGTTCCATAATGAGCCAATAGAGTGGAGGTGAGGTGGAGTTGGATTCAGATCTGTTTGCAAACACAGAATTTGTACATGCTAAGGTTGCCTATATTAGCATGGTCCTCCAACGTGATTTTTAGTTAGTTAGTTAGTTAGTTTGCATTATTCTATGTGTTACATATTGGTCTAGCAGAGCCCTTTGGTTTTCAACCAGTAGTCCGTGGACTACTAGTGGTCCTTTAGAAGGTTCCCGGTGATCCCCAGCTAAATGATGGAGAGTAACTAAATGAACCCTAGTATGTCTTTAACTCTTGAGTTGTAATATTGTTAAACATTTGAATAAGTTAATTTACTAGAAGTCTACACAATAAGAAAATACAGAATATTTATTGTTTTCATAATTTTCCTGTTGTCTCCTCAATGCAAAAAATCTTTGGTTTTGTCTGACAGACTGGACCTGGTGGTCCAGGGTTCAAATGCCGAATACATAGTGGGCCCTGGTATGAAAATGGTTGAAAACCCCTGATCTAGCCTATCATCCATCCTCAACCGCTTATCAGTCGGGTCGCAAGGACAACAGCTCCACCAGAGAGCTCGCTCCACAGTAACATAGGGAGACACCTGAGAGGCATTCTAACCAGATGCCTGAAACCACCTGGCTCCTTTCCCGGCAAAGAAGCAACAGCGGCTCCATACTCTAGTCTAGAGTCTCTCTTGCGTGACTGAACTTCTCACCCCATCTCTAAGGGAGAGGGCCAGCCAGAGAAAACTCATTTTGGCCGCTTGTATATTCGTGACCTCGTTCTTTCGGTCACGACCCCACACTTCATGAGTCACGACCAGTAGGTGAGAGAGTACGAAAAGGCACATGCTCCGCTCGTCTGGCTTTGCCTTTTGGCTCAGGTTTGCGAGATGATAATAAAATGATTGAAAGAAAGGAAGCTTTATGGCAGAAACTGAGGGTTTAAACACTTGTATGTATCGTCATGATTTAGGACTTTTGGGGGTTATTTGGTTGACGGGGGGAATGAATAAGCCCCATTGTCTGGCAAAAAGTGCAACGTTAATAACGGTGACGCAGGCCGCGTCACTGCTATGAACCTTCGCTCGAGCGTCTCCGTGTGACCGCGGGTGAAGCGGTCGTTCAGGAGCCCCTCTGGCTCGGGCCTGTTAGGCCCGCTGGCTGTATTCTTCTCGGATTAAGGACCATGTTGTTTGTGTCGGTTGCTGCTACACACTCGCAAACGATGCGCAGCTGTTTGTACCAAACAACGTCGCTTTGGCTGCATTCTAATTAGTCAGAAGGGCATTCTAATTAGTCAGAAGGGCAGCATCGCCTGCGAATATATATGAAGGATTTGTCTCCGCGGGACAAAAACATAGTGAAAATAGTTTTAGCAAATCCCGCATTCGTGGAATTTGCTAAAACTATTCTGGTGTTGGATGCTTGCATTGACTTCAATACCTATTTTAAAGGAAGATTATAAGTATTTGTTTGCAAAATTTTTAGTCTTATTCTTATTATCTACTGTAATCCTGCGAGACCCCAGGAAATTACACAAAAACCAAATGGACCCCTGCAGGCCCATTATGCACAAAACCAAAATAAATCTTTAGTTTTGGGGTCTGTGTCTGTGTTTAGTCTGTGTTTAGTTTTGGGGCCTGTGTCTCAAATGCTGAATAAATAGTGGGCCCTGGAAGAAAAAAAGGTTGAAAAACACTGTAGTAGATAATAAAAAAATAAATTGATTTTAAAATGTTGTAAACAAATACAAAAAATGCTCTGTGGGTTTTAGTCAGTGTGCACATGCATTCATTGTGTTAAAAAAAATAATCTGATTTATCAACAAAATTAATTATTAACGTGTTATTTTCAACTGCCCTGAATAGATAACTGCACTGGAAACTGGTCCTCAAGTAAAGTACAGATACTTCAAAATTGTGCTTAGGTATACAATTCGTAAATGTACTACTTTCCTACCAGGCATAGGCCTACAATATACGTAGGATATATATAGTATGGATATGATCTCATTACGGTTCCAGGAAACAGCTTGAAGTGTTGGACTGAGTCCTCAATCAATCCTTGTCTCACTTCTGCTTTCTCACATGTCTTACAGTCACTTCACTGGAGACCGAACTGGGAATAAACACTGTATCTACAGTGTGTATTTCCATACAGCTTAGGGACAGGGTGACCAGATGTCCCTCTTTGCGTGGGACAGTCCCTCATTGCCAAGACTTTGCAGGTGTCCCACAAACTGACTCTGTCTGTCTGTCCCACATGGTGACGGACAGAGTTCCAGTGTTCAAATGCCCTTAATTATGCAGCTTTCCGTTTGTCTCTTTCCCTGCCTATATAGATGTCTTCTTAAGTCAAAAGAGAGTACATCGACAAACTCAAAACACGTCGCAGTGTGTCACCTTTTGAGCTTGTAGATCGACTATTTTTTCTATTTGAATTGAAATCCTGAATTAGCCTACTTTTTTGAATATGACATCAAGATGATGCACTTCTAGTAGTTTGGATCCGGTCACGCTAGTTAGGGACACTTTTTCCCAGCTCTTAATCTGTGAGGGTAGATGCCTAAATTGCCTATTGGGGAATTAGGAGAAAATGGAAATGAAAAGTCTGTAAAAATTGTAAACATTTCTCTGGCAAAAACACTCATACCAAAGCCACTGCCAGAGGAGTGCTATAGAGCAGTGGTCCGAGGACCGCCAGTGGTCCCTGGGAGGATTCCAGGTGGTCCCCAGGGTAAATGATGGAAAGTTGGTTAACCAGATGTAACTCTTTGAGAGCTCTTTGAGAGCTCTTTGAGTGACTATGTGTTTAAGAACTCTTTGAGAGCGTAAACATGAAACCAAATGGACCCGCAAGGGTCCATTTGGTTTCATGTTTACGCTCTTAAGAGTTAAAATATTCACCATCCAAATTAGCCCCAAGTCTACACAATTAGAGAATGTAGAAGATTATTGCGCATTTGGATCTGTATGTTTGCCTGTTTTGTTTTCTCTGAAAATCAGCCTGGAATTGTGGACAAAAGCAAAATAATAAATCATTAGTTTGGGGGTCTGTGGGGGCTAAAATGTCCTCAAATGGTGGTCCATCTGTAGCTCCTCAAATTCTGAATAAATAGTGAGTCCTAGTATGTAAAAAGGGTTGAAAACCACTGCTATAGAGCTGAGGTTTTTTTTGCTGAGAGTGGGTGGGTTTGCCTGGGGTGGGAGGAGGGGGGCGGCACGCAGACAAAGCAAGGCTTTGACCTCTTCACGACAAACTGCAGGGCAAACAAAAACTCAGTCAGTATGTTTGCGGTTTATGCATCTTGCAGGGTCAGGTTGGAACACTATCACTGCAGGCTTCTTCATCTCCACTTTGTTTTTTGTTTTTTTGAATACTGAAACCCCTTGAATGACGAAATTCACCGAGTTCTATGTTTTCTGGGCCTTCTTGGCAGAGACTATGTGTTTAAGAAGGTTGGCGAATGAATCATTATACGCCAAACTATAAAAGTTATCTCTTGTTCAGCATATTTATTTATCTATCCACAACAGCATATAAAGTTTGCCAAAGCGATAACTTCATGCAACGTTCGATAGTAATATTCTAGGTTGTGAACTTTCCGGTCGAATGACTCGAATGGCCGTGGCATGACCGGAGGGGTGATGGTTGTCAGCTTGCAGATCTGCTGAAAATGTTTTTTTCCCCCATTGGCGCCAAATACGGCCATGATGGGGACTAGAATAGGGACCGCTGCTAGGGTTCACAACACGTGGTCGACTTGAGCTTGAAACATCTGCAGCAAAGCAAATGCTTTGGTCATAATTACGCTCACACACACACACAACACACAGGCCTTTTATTCTCTGTGTAACTACTGCCATTGACATGAAATCGCAATTTGATGCCATCTGACCGATACCCAGTGCAGCTTGCGGTGAGGCCTCATGCACGCAATGTTCACTTTATACCAGGGGCGGATTGGCCATTTGGAGTACAGTGAGTTTTCCCTGAGGCCTGCGCCACCTAGTGGCCTGCTGGACATGATCCAAAATGCACTAGTAGTGGCACTTCCAAAATGCACTAGAATGCGCTAGATGCTCGCCTGGAACATACAGATCAAAATGACCATTAATCTTCTACATTCTCTAGTTGTGTAGACTAAGTTGGGCTAATTCACATGATGAATATTTTAACTCTTGAGGGTGTAAAAATGAAACCAAATGGACCCGCAAGGGTCCATTTGGTTTCATTTTTACGCTCTCAAAGAGTTACATCTGGTTAACCAGCTGCCCCCCCCCCCCCCCCCTCCCCAGGGTGGCCTGGCAAAGGCAACATTGTCCCGGTGGGATAACATGTGCCAATCCGCCCCTGCTCTACACACGAATAAGCAGCCAGCAAACAACCTCATGATGCCAAACACAACCGTGGTGCTCATTAGACACAACGGGCCGTTGTTGTTTTTTGTCACATTTGAAAATGTTGTGGCGCATCTGCACATGTGCCGTGCCCAGAGTGCATCGTTTTGGTATATAAGCTGGTGGTGATGTTGTGCACCGCATGCGTGCACTCGCGCACACTTAAACACGTACGTGCACGCACACATGCATATGCTACATGCTTACCCACACACACACACACACACACACACACGCACGCACGCGCGCGCACGCACGCACGCGCGCGCGCACACACACACACACACACACACACACACACACACACACACACACACACACACACACACACACACACACACACACACACTATAGCAAACAGTGATGCAGTAGGTAGGCCCTATAATCATAGATGTAATATATACATTTGTTTAAGTAATATAGGCTACCATATAGCCTGCACTTGCATGCACACATGTATAGTCCTATAGGCCTACCATAGCATAGTAGGCCTATGGGGTATTTAATAATAATAATAATAATAATAATAATAATAATAATAATAATAATAAGGGTAATAATAATCATAATAAATAATATTTAATTTATTTTATTTTATTTCATTCAGTATTTTACCAAGACCTTATAGGCTAGCATACTTTATTCGTTATTTTATTTTTTAAACACACATTTGTAGGCCTAATAGCGCACACACTGCGTCATCCGCTGTATCATGAGGTCTCTGCGAGGACAAGCAGAAATTTCCCCCCGCCGCTGTCACATGGCTGCTAGTCTTTATTATACTGTATTTAATTGCACGCTAAAACTGGAAGAAGAAGCCTCATTGCCCCGAAGGTCGAACACAACATCAAGCAAGCCCTATAATAAAAGTGTGCATTCATTGTATAAATGACACCGGGGCTGAACAACGGCAGCCATATAGAGTGCAGTGAAAACAATCGTGTCTGTACACGTTATCCCATAGAGTTGCACCTTCCAAAAAACCCATTTGTTTTCACCACCCATCCATATAACTACAGTGTGTTAGTACAGGGGTTTTCAACAGGTGGTCCGGGGACCACCAGTGGTCCTTGAGAAGGTTCCAGGTGGTCCCCATGCAGGCTAAAAAAAATGATGGAAAGTTGTTTAACCAGATGTAACTCTTGAGAATGTAAAAATGAAACCAAATGGACCCTTGCGGGTCCATTTGGTTTCATTTTTACACTCTCAAGAGTTAAAATATTCATCATCTGAATTAGCACCACTTAATTAAGACGTCCTACACTGTTTTGTTGGCAAAATTACAGCCTGGAATTGTGGACAAAATCAAAAGAATTCTTTATTTCTAGGTCTTTGGTGCATGGAAATGTAATCAAATGGTGGTCCGTGGTGGCTCAGATGCTGAATAAATGGTGGGCCCTGGTATCAAAAAGGTTGAAAACCCCTGTGTTAGTAATAGTATCAGAGGCCCTTTCTTTTTACCTGGAGTTGGCGCCGAGGCCAGCAGCGTCCCCATCAACAGGATCGGGCCAGGTAACGGGACAGCATCCTGGATCAGCCACTTGTAGGAGCGTCGGAACGCACTCTGAACTTCAGATTATGTGTGTGTGTAGGGAGGGAGGGAGGGAGAGAGAGAAATGAGACTAATGCTTTACACAAACAGCCTATCATTCAATTACTTCTCCTTTCTCTCCGGAGAAGGAGGAGGAGGAGGGGCGGATTGGCACATATTTTCCCACCGGGACAATTTTGCCTTTGCCAGGCCACCCTGGGGGGAGGGGGGGCAGCTGGTTAACCAGATGTAACTCTTTGAGAGCGTAAAAATGAAACCAAATGGATCCTTGCGGGTCCATTTGGTTTCATTTTTACACCCTCAAGAGTTAAAATATTCCGTCGTGAATTAGCCCAACTTAGTCTACACAGCTAGAGAATGTAGAAGATTAATGGTCATTTTGATCTGTATGTTCCAGGCGAGCATCTAGCGCATTCTAGTGCATTTTGGAAGTGCCACTAGTGCATTTTGGATCTTGGCAGTTGGCAACACTGCCTCCAGCAGCACGGGAATGAAAGGGAATAAGGCAACTCTCCTATAGCCTACTGGAAGGCTCTGGTGTAGGACACCTTTTCTTTTTTGAAGGATAGAAACACTACTTTGCCTGGCCTGCATGGGCCTGGCGCCCTGGCCTGCCCTGGAGTCCTGGACTTTTCAAAAAACAAAAAAACTGTCCAGGCCACTAGGTGGCGCAGGCCACCGGGAAAACTCCCTGTACTCCAGATGGCCAATCCGCCCCTGGAGGAGGAGGACGAGGAAAGGATGGCTGGGAATTTGGAAAATGAGCCAAGAATAACCATAATCCTAGCATTTCATTATATAAAAAACCATGTACATACCTGCAGATATGTCCTGGCAAACAGACCCAACACCCTATAGGTTTATGTTGGCAGCAGCAGCATCTATCCGGGAGTGAAACATGAGTCTTCCTTATCTTCTGCCTGCCTCTCTCTCTCTCTCTCTCTCTCTCTCTCTCTCTCTCTCTCTCTCTCTCTCCTCTCTCTCTCTCTCTCTCTCTCTCTCTCTCTCTCTCTCTCTCTCTCTCTCTCTCTCTCTCTCTCTCTCTCTCTCTCTCTCTCTCTCTCTCTCTCTCTCTCTCTCTCTCTCTCTCTCTCTCTCTCTCTCTCTCTCTCTCTCTGTCTCTCGTCCTTGCACACTGTCTCCTACTGTTTTAACTTCTCACAGTAAACAGAGCATAGTAGTTGCAGCAAACAGAGGGGTGGGTGGGGTTGCCTCGTTGGGTCGTCAGTGAAGGGGGGGGATAAGCAGGAATCGCAGGAATATCGAGTGTCGATTTGCCCCAGTAGTGCTAGGAATCAGGCCATGCGAGGTGAGACTAATTCATCATCAGCAACACTCTTCCATGGTGCTGGAGTAGTAGTAGTGGTGGTGGTAGTAGTAGTATAGCAGGGCCGGATCTAGGCATGGCCATGTGGGGGAAGGTGGGGGCTATGGGGGCAATTCCCCCATAAATGCCCAGACTGCCCGTCCAAACATGATGGCGTGAAAACAAACCCAAATTTCAAATATATTTCAAATCAAAGTGGTTATATTTGGAATGATTTGAAACTGCTACTAACTACAATAGATCTTTAGGTAGGGGAAAGCGAAGTAATTGATGTGAGACACTTTTTACATTTGCTTCTCTCTAGGCAAGCTAAAATTATATATCAGCAAAGTTTAAACATTTCCCATTCCAATTCATTCAGTATGTATTAAAGACAAAGGGGAGTGAAAATATGATTGTTTAAAAAAAGTTTTCATGTGACTCACTTTACCCCAAGACAGGGGTAAACTAAGACAAGCCAGAAAAATCAATGGGGTAAACTGAGCCACTTACTGTTTTCACTTTAAAACTACCATAAAAACATGTAACAAATAAAATACTGACAGATAGCCTGACAACCACATTTTCCAAAGCTAATGTCACATTATTAACAGAATGACAGGAACTGGCCATTAATCACATAAAAAAAAAAAAAAAAAAAGCACATCTGAACAAAATAAAAGATAACATTCTATAATCCAAAATGTCTTAATTCTCATTCAGATCATTAGTAGCCTACCCAACCAACACCAAATCATCAGCACGAGCCACATCGTTTTCCTTGATGCAAATGTGGGTTTCTCGCACTCTTTAACTGCTTATTTCTGGTGTATTATCTTCTCTATGCCTTGACATCAGCAGCTAAATCTTGTCAAGGTTGTTTTTTTTTAAACCCAGGTTGTCTTTGTGGTGTATTTTCTTGGCATTTTCTATAATGTTTATAACATGCAATGTAATATTAAATTGTTTAATTCTGAACTTAGCTTGTGCTTCATTGTGGAGCAATGGGAAACGGTGTCTCATTTTACCCCAATGCATATGTCTGACTTTACCTGACACCCTCCTTTAGCAATCCAGGCTAATCTTCAGCTAGCAGCAATCACATAGATGTTTATGTAGGTAGTTCATCAATGTGTGCTGAAGAAAGTCAGTTGTTGACGCAACAACTGACTTTGTGCACAGCAAGAAAATGTACTTTTAATGCAACAAACATATTTTTGTGAAAAAAATATGCTAACTACAGCACAATGAGGTCCAATCACAGCTAAGCATAGCATGTGATAGACAAACCTCTCCACCAATAGCTTTCCTATATGATAAAACACTGATTTTTTTAAAAAAAATAAACTGCATAGGGCATGCATCCACTGCATAGGCTTGAGGGATTTGGAAGAGATTTTGGACCTGGTTCCAAAAATGAACCAGTATTTTTTGTTTAAAGTCCATGATATTTAGATTGGAATGAAGCCCGGCTGGAAAGTGTCCTAGGGTGGACAAGAGGGCGGGGATTACCTAAAGGTCTATTGTGGCACCACAAAACCAACAGCATTTCATCATTGAAAACAGAAAACTCTGAGTCGGGCCTATAGCTTTATGCATGCTGCGTGTCTGTTTACTTCAACAACAACAACTGATGATATTGCTTACTTGCCTAATAAAAGCCCTGTAACTGAAATTGGTATGGGTGCAGTCGTGCGGATGTAGCCGCCCCCACAGTGCAGTGTAGATTCAGGGGGGAAGTGGGGAGGTCACATTGGAACCGTGTCGTTGGGGGGGTCTCGACTCGTCATGGACAACATAAATGAAGACCTCTGTCTGTGAAATCGCAGGAAAACAGCAAAGCTTCAAAGTGATGGGATGCAATGATGGATGGCGTTCACACAGATTGGAATTGTTATGGAAAAGAAAAAATCCCTGCTGGGTTTTTCCAGCGCTTTCAGGACAGTGAGTCGATTTTTACTGAGATGTTATGGCAGGGGCGGATTTAGGCTTGGGCATGGGGGGGGGGGTGCCCCCCTAAATGTCCAAACATGATGGCATGCAAAACAACCTAAGATATTTCAGTGCTCATATTTGAAAGTATTTGAAATACTATAGGCCTACTGCTACTATAGGCCTAACAATCGTCTCACCTAAACCAACAGCATTCCATCATTGAAAACAGAAAACTCTCTGAGTCAGACCTTATTAGCTTTATGCATGCTGCGTGTCTGTTGCAACTTCAACAACAACTGATGTTATTATTGATGCTTTACTTGCCTAATAAACGTACTGGCTGTAACTGAAAATGGTATGGGTGCGGCTTCATCGCCCGTGTCTTCCCACATTTCCCAACCCCCCCCCCCCCCCCCCCCCCAATTGGGAAATGTTACATCCGCCCCTGCGTTATTGTATCCATACCATGGCGATTGAATGGTAAAGCTGAAATTTCGTTAATGAAATGTTGTAGTTCCAAACAAAACGAGAACAGTGAATACAAAAGACCTTCAGATATGAGATGACACAATGGCTCTTTCATTAAATAATAATCTAATCATGTGCATCAGAGGGTCCACAAGGGACGGACGGGGCTCCAATATGGACAGTGGTGGGGGGGAAAGTACTCAAGTAAAAGTATAAATAGGCCTACTGCGATGTAAAAATACTCAATTTAATGTAAAAGACCAAATTAAAAATGCACAAATGTATTGGTATCAAAATGTACTTGAAGTTCCATGAGATACAGACTAGTGTATGTTTAAATAATCATAATAATCTGCTATGGCCTGTGAAGTGATGAAGTGATAATTGTATTTTGCAATAATAATTCCTCCATCCATTTTTAACCACAGTTGGATCTAGGCATAATGCCCTGCCCCTAAATGCCCTGACTTCCCCATCAAACATGAACGTGCACAAATTCCAAATATATTTCAAATTAAGCTTTATATTTTAAACAATTTGAAGCACTATCACTACTAACTGCAACTGTCACGCCCCACCAAACACCAACAGCATTTCATCATTGTCATTGGCATTGGCTGTCCCACTCAAAGAAGGGCATCTGGTCATCCTAACAGATGCCCAGACCCTACCCCCCCCCCCCCCCCCCCCCCCCCCCACACACACACACACACACACACACACACACACATACACACACACACATTTTCCTAAAGCACAAAACAGCCATTTGCGTAGTATAGCCAGCCACACAGAGAGACCAGTCACAAACCTTTTGATAATAAACTTTTATTTTCACATCTGCAAAACATGAAAAATACTTGCATATAAAAAATACATTTGTAAACGTTAAGAGAAGCTTTGGTATTTGTTTTTTTTAGTGTTCTGCATCCTAAATCGTGTAACATTATGTAGAAACAGAGTAGCATAACATTGTTTTTAAATGGTAGTGTGTGTATGTAATGCAACTATATAGGGCTTCTGTGAGTGTGAATATTATGCAAAGAAATAAACGCCAACAAATAAAGTACCTCCAGTACATTTACACTGTAAATGTTCTCAAAATGTCTTGCTAGGTTTCTACGATAGCCCTTCAGACCGCACCGTCAACAAGTCACCTGAATGCTAAAACAAAAACGACAAAATATCAGTTATTACAGTCAATACAAATAATCTGTTTCGTATCATTTTGTGCTAAGGCAGTTATGTGCTGAACTTGTAGCTAAAAGACGGACATTATGTCAACGTTAAAAGTCTCTGTACCGTGTAACTGAACCTAAAATCCTTCGATCAAGACTCTTGATTCTACCATTCTATCGCCTATGAAATGTACCCATTACCTCCTTTTTTGAATATCCCATGTTTTCCTAAAACACGATAAAGTGCAACACTAGTACAGATGATCTGAAATATACAAAATTCACATATACGTTATAAAATAAACTGGATTTCATGTTACGCACACAGAGGAACAGGCTATAGCTATGTTTCCCCATGTCTGCTTTCACTGCATTAAAAAAAAAAACAAGCGTAGGAATTAAAATCCCCTCTTGGACAAATAACCTACAGTACCACATTGTGTGATTCATCTCATACTTGAAACAGTGCATCTAGATTCTTCCCACATTGTAATGAAAGTAACACTGAAAAGGCATAAACATTTATGAATATAATTGCTTTACGTAGCATTGATTTAAAAAAAAAAAAAAAAAAGAAGTACAATTGTGTTCACCCGTATGAGACTGCAAATGTCTACGGCAGTGGACAACTACATTGGTCTAAAACAAAGTTATGTATAAAAGTGAACAAAATGGCAGGGCCAAGTGAAAGAAAAATAAAGTGAAAATCTACTGTACATAAAACACTGACAATAAAGACATAAAAAATAATGCAAGACCTACATCAGTGTAACCATAATAAATCCCTGACTAAAACACTGGTCAATCCAAACCATTTGGCCTGTTTTGTACTGAATAACTATGAGTTGATGTGGTTTTACGGTTCTACTCACACAACTGAACCTTATCTGGGAAGCATATTGAGCACCACAGCTGTGATTTTTATGAAAACAAAAAAGTCAGATTCATTACCATGCGTGGTGATGTTTCAATTGCGCGGGGGCTCTTCCCCGAACAGACCGTTACCCACGATGCTCTACTTCAGTTGTCACATTTTCATATCAAGGACCCCCAAATTGACATTTACAACATATGCCGTGGGCCCCTGTAAGAAGTTTTTTTTGTATGGTTTTAGCAGTGATTTTGAACTATTTTAATTTCAAGGTCCAGCAGGTACGGAGTACGCACCCCAATTGGGACTCGAATTTCAATTGTAAAATCATTTAACTGTATTTGGTTCCAAACTATCATTTACCTGGGGGCACCCACTGGAACTACCTCAAGGACCCCACTTTTGAGAACCACTGCGCCCGCTTTTTTCACCATTTTGTGATTGTGACACAGGAGTGATAAGGAGCACTCAAAGGAAGTGCTAGGTATCAAGACGGCCTACTCACTGACGTCTGCTACATTGTCTATTTGCGCTACATTCCATCTCGAGGAACAACATAAAGTTCCTCTATAAGGTTACAAGGTGTACGGAAAAGAAGGGAAAGACACCGACGTCATTTTTTCCCCCACTATCGCGTGATTCCAGGCGGCAGATTCGTCGCGCCATGGGAAACCAAACTACTCCCGAAAGTTCGGTGGAATGCACTGTAGTCGATGAGATCCGACCAGGCGACCGGCTCATGAATAAACACTATTTCTGAAAGACTGAGATCTTTTGTAAAGTAATCGCTTCTGGAAAAGTTGTCTTACATCCTTCCTTCAGGCTGCATGAACAGCAGCTTGAGTGCTCGGTTTCTGACCCCTCAATGTCGCAACTCTTCTACTAGCTGGCTCCGGTTCGTGCTTTGCATGTGCACCTGCAGCTCATCAAGTATAATTTATGCTTATCAGCTGTTGTGCGACGGTGTCACAGACGTCTAAGCTCACAACAGTCGCGTCTAGGCGCAATGTGAGCTTGACTGTACTTGAGCTGTTCTCTGTGCACACTATTGTTACACGACAAAGTATAAACGTCAGGCTGCGTCACCAGCGCTCGGGCGCGCATTTTTGTCTGCGCTGCTGCTTTTTGATGTGTTACACGCACTGTGGCATTTTAGAGAGGAATCTAAAGAGTGCAAAGTAGCAGAGTATTGTGACGCGGTCCAGTTTGGCAGCGGAATCTTGCGATGTCTCAGAAACTACCTCAATGAAATAAATGTCCTGAGCACATTGACAAACAACCTGTGTGATGCCTTCAACCAAATATCTGGCAGAGGTCACAATTGTTTTTTCCGAAATAACGTTTGTTCACGATGAGCCGGTCCATCCGGTGTACCATCCACTGCCGTGTATTTCATGGAACTTCGGGGTGCAGCGAGCTTTATGCCTCCCATTGAAAAACGTCTCATCTTGATGACGTCGGCGTCGGTATGCGTCTCTTCCTTCTATATTCCTTGTAAGGGCGACTACAGGAAGCTGTCCTCGATATCGGGGGTCCCGCAGCAGCCCAGCAACGCGTCTCTCTCCCCGGCCGTCTCTTGTAGGTCCTCCTCAGGAATGGTCTCGTCTGTGT
The DNA here is from genome assembly GCA_039105355.1 of Benthosema pterotum. Classification (NCBI taxonomy): domain Eukaryota; kingdom Metazoa; phylum Chordata; class Actinopteri; order Myctophiformes; family Myctophidae; genus Benthosema; species Benthosema pterotum. Next base: position 1,171,096 of record CM076984.1, on the reverse strand, counting down.
CCTGGGACAGGTTGGAGTCCGTCTCCTCCTCCTCCTCTTCCTCCTCCAGAGCCACAGAGCTGAGAGGGAGAGAAAGAGAGAAAGGGAGACAACTTTAAAACCCCAAAAACATTTCAGCCTGTGATCCAAAATAGAGATTAGGCGTTTTGCCAGGTGAACATTATCCTACTCCTTGGCCAGGGGTCAGCAACCTGCGGCTCAGGAGCCGCATGCGGCTCCAGAACACAGCCCTAGTGGTCAGTGTCTGTAGCATTATTACATACACACACTGGGGTGATCCACCACCAAAATAATATAAACATTTCAGTCACCCAAAATGCGCTGTCTGACAGTTGCCAGTTAAAGTAGCACTTGGCCATGTCAAAAAAGCCCAGCAGTTATCAGAGGTGGAGCTTTCAATCTGAACCACCCATTTTCAACAGTTTACTCAGTTTACTATGTCATTAATATACCTTAGAGATGTTGTGTGGACTAGAAATGGAGTTCTGTAAAACTCCTTTATTTTATTTTTTTAGAAACTCCATTTCTGAAGAAAGCTTGTGTTTCACCATGTTAATGATTTTTCTTTGAGGACCTTTTTTTTCTGAGAGTGTGCAAATGGAACCAAATGGACCCGCCAGGGTCTATTTGGTTCACATTTGCACACTCTCAGGAAAAAAATAATAAAATGCGGCTCCAGACAGATTTTGAATTTAAATTTGGGTCGAAAATGGCTCTTTCAACATATTGGGTTGCCGACCCCTGTCCTAGGCCAATACTGTAAGGCAGACTTGTAACACTGTTTCGTAATCTGCCAAAATCATTTGTTGTTGTTAGTTTTCCAAGGAACTCTGGCTATATAGAGGTGAGCCGTCCTGCCCCTTTAATGATGTTGCCCGCGGCCCAGATGTAATTTCCCCATTAATATTCCCCCTAAACTTTTCCAAAATGATTACGCCACAGACAAAGCCAACCTTTTATTTGATCCCTGTCCCAAAACATTGTTTGTTTGTTGTCACGATTTGTCACGACACCAAATTGTCCGTGGCATAATCATCTTTGATGAACCATTTTGGAAAAGTCTTAAGAAAATGAACTGGGAAATCGTTTCTGGGCCGTGGGCAACGTCATGAAAGGGGTCAGACTGCTCAGCTCTATTATATTATAGTGAAAATACAAACAGTGAGTGCACAGTGCATTACATTGTGAGCTTGTACATTGGATATTTCATTGATGGAACGTCTTAGTTGTTGGTGAACTGAACTAGTATAGTGGATGTACAGAAAGATGCCATATATTTTGTAAAGATCTTTATGTACTGTATATCGTATGGTGATGATCACAGTGCACTCGGAGTGAATCTTGAGCATCAAAACTACTGAAGTACTTTGAAACTGGATCCCCATTTCTCCTCATCTGTCACTAGGGGGCACTGTGGGACCTATAGCTGAAGCATTTAGGACAGTGGTTTTCAACCTTTTTCACACCAGGACCCACTGTTTAGCCTGCATTTTAGCCACGGACCACCACTTGATGTTGAGTTTGGTCTCTTGTCCACAAAACTAAGGATTTTCTAGTTTTTGTCCACAATTTAGGGGAGATAACTGGCAAAACGTTGGTCAAAATTCGTCATTTTCTAATTGTGTAGATTCTTGAAAAATAAGTAATATATTAAGTAAGTAAAGTAGGCTAATTAAGTAATATAATGCAAGTCTTGAAAGTGTAAAATGGAACAAAATGGTCCCGGGAGGGCCAATTTGGTTTCATTTTAACACCAAAGAGTTACAGATCTATAAGGGGTCCATTTGGTTACCAACTGTCCATCATTTAGCTGGCGACCACCTGGAATCCTGTCAGGGACCGCCGGTGGTCCCCGGACCAGCTGTTGAAAACCCCTGATTAAGGCCAATTCTAAAACAAATGTCAAACGGTTTTCTGGGAATAAAAAGTCCTGTTTCTGTATGTCAGTGGTGCTCACACCACCCTAACCGCAGACCCCCATGTGGAAATATATTGTCTTTGCTTCAATATATTGAAGCAAAGATTTGAGTTAAGAACGTTATCTCTGAATTATATTCAAAGATGTATGCTACATTTTCCAAGACTCAATAAAATTACAGTATCACTCTTAGTAACAGTAGTGGTAGTGGAAAGTGGAGTAAAACTAAAAACATTAAAAATTGTAAATAGCTGAAAAAAGCAGACCTACAATTACCTTGTAGTTCTTGGAGTTCCCCTTGAATGCACTTAAAGGGGAACTCCACCCATTTTCAACATTTTTTCTGAGAGCGTACAAGTGCAGCCAAATGAACCCTAACGGGTTCATTTGGTTCCATTTGTACGCTCTCAGAAAAAAAGAAGCGTCTAAAGAAATCCATTAACATGGTGAAAATACATCTTGATGATGTCATCAAGATGTTTCACCATGTTAGTGGTTTTCTTCAGACCTCCATTTCTTGGGAACACAGAATGGGGTAACATTTTTATCATGTCCACCCAGCACCTCTAGGGTATACTAATGACATATTAGAATGTTGAAAATGGGTGGAGTTCCTCTTTAAGTACAATGTACTTGGTTACTGTACACCAGGGCTGGCCTGGATCTAGGCATGGACACAGGGGGGGGGGGGGGGGGCAATGCCGCGCCGCGGGCAATGAAGCCGCACCCATACCATTTTCGCCTGCCCCCCCAATTGGGATTTTTTTTACATCCGGGACTGCTGTACACCACTGGCTCTCAAAGACACTGCAGATGATAGCTCCCAAATGCGTCTTTCTTTCAATATAATGCATAAAAAAACACCAAAACGGGGGTATCCTGTCGTCCTGAATCTAAATAAAAACCCAGACGAGTCTTGTTAGGGTCTGCCCAGCAGTCAGACTGAACTGAACTGCACAACACACACATTCACAGTCCTCATGTCTGCTGAGGTGGTCTTCATGGCAACACAAGACAGACTGTCTCTATTCAACAGTGTTGCCAACTGTCAAAATACAAAATGCACTAGTGGCACTTCCAAAATGCACTAGAATGCGCTAGAGCAGTGGTTTTCAACCATTTTTATACCAGGGCCCACTATTTATGCATTTTAGCCACGGACCACCATTTGATGTTGAGTTTAGTCTCTCGGACTAATTTAGGAGAGATAACTGGCAAAATGCTGGTCAAAATAGCAATTCTTCTGCTATTTTCTATATGAGTAGATTCTTGAAAATTAGGTAATTCAGATGTTTAAATATAATTTAACTCTTGAGAGCGTAAAATGTAACCAAATGGACCCGTAAGGGTCCATTTGGTTTCATTTTACGCTCTCAAGAGTTACAGATCTATAATGGTCATTTTGGTTACCAATGATCCTTTCTAGGAAGGAAGGAGGACTCATATCATAGGAGGAAAAATGGTGGAAAACAAGGGTTTTATCTCCGGTACCTGTCAACCAATTTCGCTCCAACTAACCAGCAAAAAAGCACCAGATTTTCCGCCAGGGGTTTTTCACCAATTTTGGCGCTAGGGGGGTCTGGAAAAGAGCTAAATATAGCGACAAATGCGCCAAGTTGGCAACACTGCTATTCAACATCTGGCTGGGTAGGTAGGTGTGTGCAAAGGGAGAGAGAGGGGGGGGGGGGACTGATCTTGTTAAGCATAATATGCTTCCTCTTTCTTGCATATCCAGCATTTGGCAGCCATCTGCAGTGTCTTGCTGGGACAGACGTGTGCAGTACCATAGTACATGTGCTTAAAGGGGAATTCCAACAATTTTCAACATGCCATTAATATCCCTTTAGAGATGTTTTGTGGACATGTTAAAAAAAAGTTACCCTGTTCTGTAGTTCCTAGAAATGGAGGTCTGGGGGAAAAAGTGGTCAGACGCATACTGTACTTGTACACTATACCTCGCAGGACTTTCTGACGAGGGGATGTCGTCGGTGTCATCGGTGAAGCCTTCCTCCTCCGGCTTGGGGTCCGGAATGGGAATGATGTACTCGTTGTAGGAGACCACCACGGCTTCCTCCTCCTCTGCCTCCCGCTGTCTGTCCCTGGGCCTCATGGGGCCGGCGGCGGTGGGCGCTCTGGGGCCACTGCGTGGAGCCGAGGGGACGGTGCCGGAGGACAGGGGAGGAGAGATGGGGGAGGAGGGGGAGGGGGAGGAGGCTCTGATGGGGAAGGGATGGGAGGTCAGTCTGGGCTTGGTGCGGGCCACGGCCGGGTGATCGCTTTTCAGGAATGACTCGTTGACCTGGTTGTATTTCTGTATGTCGCCGGGGGGAAAAGAACAGAGAGAGAGGGAGAGAGAGAGAGGGAGAGGAGAGAGAGAGAGAGAGAGAGAGAGAGAGAGAGAGAGAGAGGAGGGAGGGAGGGAGGGAGGGAGGGAGAGGGAGAGGGAGAGGGAGAGGGAGAGGGAGAGGGAGAGGGAGAGGGGAGAGAGAGAGAGAGGGGAGGGAGGGGAGATTATTTTAATGTCATTAATATACCTTAGAGATGTCATGTGGACATGATAAACAATAAGTTCCCCCAATTCTGCACTTCATAAAAAATGGAGGTCTGAAAAAAATCATTAACATGGTGAAATACATCTGATGACATCATCAAGATATGTATTTCACCATGTTAATGATTTTTCTTTCAGACCCCTTTTTCTTGAGAGGGTACAAATGTGAACCAAATGGACGCGCTAGGGTCCATTTGGTTCACATTTGTATCCTCTCGGGAAAATTTCGGAAATGGGTGGAGTTCCCCTTTAACTCTTGAGAGTGTTAAAATGAAAGAGTTTTCAACAGTTTTCATACCAGGGCCCACCATTTATTCAGCATTTTAGCCACGTTGAGATTAATCTCTCGGACCCAAAAGCAAGTTTTTGTCCAAAATTTAGGAGAGAGAAACACTGGCAAAACGTTGGTCAAAATAACAATTCTTCTACATTTTGTAATTGTGTATCTACGTAGTGCTAATGCTAAGTAAGTAATCCTAATGCTAAGTAATGCTAATGCTAAGTATTGTCAATAGTGCTATTAACAGTAAATAATGCTAAGCAATGCTAATTATGCAAATAAAGCTTAGAAGAACACCAGAATGCGTATAGTACCCCTCATGAAAAAAACACTATTGAATCACTACTCATTCAATAGTTTTTACTATTGCGACTGAGTAGTGATTTTGTAGTGATTTGTGTAGTAAAATGTAGAGGCCCGTTTCACTACGTAACCACTACTGATATTACTACATAATTCCTATTCAAATCATTACCTGGCTGCTACTTCATTACTTCAGCCTCACTATGGCTTTTTGGAAGGAACTATACAAATTGTTGAATTACTCCATTTCTAGGAAACTGGGGGAACTTTTTTTATTGTGTCCACACAACATCTCTGAGGTATATTAATGACAAAGTAAAATATTGAAAATGAGCGAAATTACCCTTTAAGACATGTGCATGCACACCTGCATTTGCATGCGCATTTGCGGGCACCTGTGCAACACATACAGACACGCTATTAAAAGTATAGCATATTGAGAAAGATTGTTTGTAAATGACACGACAAAAAAACATAGGCCTACTTTTGCCCGAAAAATATTTTAGATGCGAGAAGTGGGGGGATGCCCCCCCCCCAGCCCCCCCCCCCCGTCCCCCCCCGCCCCCCGTCCCCCCCGCCCCCCCTCCACTACACCCCTGGTTAAACCAATGCTTGTGTTGTCAGGCGACAGGACAGCGGAGTGTCTCTCCGCCAGTGTTGCCAACTGCCAGGATCCAAAATGCACTAATGGCACTTCCAAAATGCACTAGAATGCGCTAGATGCTTGCCTGGAAGGGAATATGACCATTAAATGACCATTAATCTTCTACATTCTCTAGTTGTGTAGACTTGGGCTAATTCACATGATGAATATTTTAACTCTTGAGAGTGTAAAAATGAAACCAAATGGACCCGCAAGGGTCCATTTGGTTTCATTTTTACACTCTCAAAGAGTTACATCTGGTTAACCAGCTGTCCATCATTTAGCCTGGGGAACACTGGTTGAAAACCACTGTCATAGGAGGAAAGATGGTGAAAAATGAGGGTTTTATCTCTGGCGCCTGTCAATCAATTTCGCCCCAACTCACCAGCCAAAAAGCGCTAGATTTTCCGCCAGGAGTTTTTCACTAATTTTGGCGCTAGGGGGGTCTGAAAAAGCGCTAAATATAGCGACAAATGCGCCAAGTTGGCAACAGTGTCTCTCCGCTATAGAAATAATGTACCTTTTTATATCCGTCGGACAGCATGTTCCCCATAGAGTGGACCAGAAAGGAGAACTCGGGTCGCTTCTCAAAGTTCTCATCCCAGCACTTCCGCATGATCTCATAGCTACAAAACACAGAGTGAGACAAAAAAAACGGGTTAGTCCACGTGTGTAGTTCTGATATTACCATACACAAGAGCAGAGGTGGATCTAGGCATAGGTATGGGGGGGGTTTGCATGCCACCAAACATGATGGCATGCAAACATCCCAAATTTCAATGATATTTCAAATTAAAGTGCTTGGCTGGTATTCTCGAATGCATACCAGGTATGGTTAAGTATTCTGGGGCC
>CM076984.1:1124549-1159549 GCA_039105355.1 Benthosema pterotum | reverse complement strand
TAAATTGCAAAAATAAACTCTCATATACTCATATATGTAAATAATAATAATAATAATAGTAATAGTAATAAAACTATAAATTGCAAAAATAAACTCATATGTACCTTATACGATATAAAATATACCTTATCACATATACCTTATCTTGCCATAGTGTATCCACACATAGGAATTTGTTTTGACATTAACATGAGTGCATTCAATTCATTCAGGTATGTACAGTATAAGTGTATAGGGCATTTGCTATACACCCAGTTTTTATAATGCCTGACAACATTAGTCAGGTAGCATACAGGCTACAGCACCAAACCAAATGTTTTGGAATAACCAACGTCGTAGTATGATATCCTACATTCTTGGAGGCAAGGAACTCCATTCCCTTTGCAACTTGGTAGCTGAAGCCCAGCAGGTCATTGTAGCTGAGGATGGTGGAGTCACTGATGACCATGGACGATTCCACCATGGAACCTACAGACAGACAGACAGACAGAGCATTATACAGTCCACCCCTGTTCACCTTGTGGTCAACTTGATCCCTATCATGCCGTCCAACCTTACCGTGCATAAACCTTCAGTCATGCACGCCTATAGAGGTTTAAACATACAGGTCACCACGGTGCACGCAGAGTGCAGACATAAACATACAATATGCACATGACCACACACCGCATATCATCTCAGCGGCCTTGTGGTTAGAGTGTCTGCCCTAAGATTGGGAAGTCTGGGTTCGATTCCCGGCCCCGTCACTAATACCAAAGACCCTGAAAATGGGACCCAATGCCTCCCTGCTTGGCACTCAGCATCAAGGGTTGGAATGGGGTAAGACCCTGTGACATACTGGCGTCATGGTGTACTTGTACATCAAGCTGCCTCACGCTACAGAAACAGGAGATAGGCTCCTGACCTACATGGGCCTCAATGGCTCAGCCGGGTCTCATAACATCACGGCCTGGCAAGGCATATTAATAATAACCAGTAGTAGTTGGAAAAGCACACTGTTTCCCTGTACTTTGAGTACAGTAATAGTCAAAATGTATATATAGGGCTTGAATGTTTTGTAATAATAATCAGAATCTACAAAGGAACCAACTAAAGCTTTCTCATACAGTACTTTACTTTCAGTGGAGTATATAAGTATAGGGCTTTCCAGATGGCAACAATAAACGCCGGCGTTATTTATTCCTCGTCGTCTGTAATCCCCTTAAAGGTATGATAGACCTTGCCCCACCTTCTCCCCAGACACTTTCCAGCCGGGCTTATTCATTTCAAAGTAAACATAATAGACATTACACATTAAATACTGGTTCATCTTTGGAACCAGCCAGGTCTTCAAAGTCTACTTCCAAAATCTGTCAACAAGGCAGTGTAAAAATATGTGTGTGACATTTATTTTTACAACAATGTTTTATCATGTAGGGAAAACAATTGGTGGAGATGTTTGTCACATGACACATGTTATGCTTAGCTGTGATTGGACCATAGCAGTTTGAAGGGAGGGGCTTAGTGAAAGGAGGTCTATTGGAAATGGGAAACAGTCATGTGAGGTACGATTACAAATACCTCAAATTTGTTGTATTTAAAGGGGAACTCCACCCATTTTTGAAATTTTCTTCTCAGGAGAAAAAAAGGTCCTAAAAGAAAAATCATCAACATGTTGAAACACGACTTCATGAGGTCATGACATTGTGTTTCACCAGGTTAACGTGTTTTTTTTTTTTTTTTTTTTTTTTTTTTTTTTTTCCCCAGACCTCCCATTTCTAGGAAACACAGAATGGGGTGGGGGGCTTTTCATTATGTCCACACAACATCTCTAAAGTATATTAATTACATAGTAAAATGTTGAAAATGGGTGGGAATTCCCCTTTTAAGTACAGTACCGTCATACGCTTACACATTGCACAGATAACGGACAGATAACGGACAGGACTTTTATTAGGCAATTAAGCTTCAATAACAACATGCATGAAGCTAAAGGTCTGACTCAGAGTTTTCTGTTTTCAATGATGAAACGCTGTTGGTTTAGTGGTGCCACAACTGCAGTGCAGTGTTTCACATCTTAAATATAGGCACTTTAATTTGAAATATCTTGAGTCGTTTTGCATGTCATCATGTTTGGTGGATGCCCATGCCAAGATCCGGCGGACGTAACATGTCCCATTTGGGGGGGGCAAGAGAACATGTTGGAGGGGCAAGAGAAAATCGTATGGGAGCGGCTTCATCGCCCGTGGCGCGAAGCGACACATGAAGTCGCACCCATACCATTTTCAGTTACAGGGCTTTTATTAGTCAAGTAAAGCATCAATAATAACATCAGTTGTTGTTGAAGTTGCAACAGACACGCAGCATGCATAAAGCTAAAGGTCTGACTCAGAGAATTTTCTGTTTTCAATGATGAAATGCTGTTGGTTTAGTGGTGCCACAGCTGTAGTTAGTTAGTTAGTTAGTAGCAGCAGTAGTGTTTCAAATCATTTTAAATATAAGCAGATCAATTTGAAATATCTTGGATTGTTTTGCATGGCATCGTGTTGGGGGGGGGGGGGCATTGTGCCCATGCCTAGATTTAGGGGGGCATTGTCCCCCCCCCCCCCCCCCCCCCCCCCCCCCCTCCCCCATGCCCATTCCTAGATCCGCCCCTGCCCCTGGAGCTCAGACAGACTCACCACGTTCCTGGTAGAGCGCGTCCTGCTGGTAGGGAGACTCGTAGGGAGACGGCTGGATGTCTGCATACTTGATGGTGTCCACCTGCTCCTGCATGGGCACGTAGACGGACGGCTCGTCCTTACTCATGTCGATGTAGCCTCCGTCGCACTCGGAGCCGAACGACACGTAGCTGGGGAAGGAAATGACGGCGAAACGTCATGAGTTGCGATTGAACTGTATTTGACGGCAATGATGCATGGGAAATATTTTCAACCTTTTTCACACCAGGGCGGCCAGGGCCAGTGGTGTCGATAGGTGGGGAAAAGTTAGACAATTTTAGGGGAGGCCCAAAGCCGGGGGCGGGGGGGGGGGGGGGGGGGGGGGGGGGGGGGCACTAAAAGCTTGCATTAATAAGGTTTTATTTTTATTGATTATTATGAAAAATATTTGATCTCAAAGTGCACCAGATTGAAGCATTTTAATGGGGAATTCCACCCATTTTCAACATTCTAATATGTCATTAATATACCTTAGAAGTACTGGGTGGACATGATGAAAACGTTTCCCCCATTCTGTGTTTCCTAGAAATGGAGGTCTGAAGAAAACCACTAACATGGTGAAACATCTTGATGACATCCTCAAGATGTATTTCATCATGTTAATGGATTTCTTTAGAGAACCCGTTAGGGTTCATTTGGTTGCATTTGTACGCTCTCAGAAAAAAATGTTGAAAATGGGTTTTTCAAAAATCACCTCCACCCAGCACCACTGGGAATAGCTTTGCAGGGGGCCCAGAATTGCTAGCTACGCCCCTGGCCAGGGCCCACTATTTATTCAAGCATTTGAGCCACGTACGGACCACCATTGGAGGACATTTTAGTGCCACACAGACGCCACAAAAAATAAAGATTTATTTATTTATTTATTTATTGGTCCACAATTCCAGGCTGGATTTCTAAAACAAACCGGTCAAAACATACAGATCAAAATGACCATTAATCTTCCATGTTCTGTAGTTGTGTAGACTTGGGGCTAATTCACATGATGAATATTTTAACTCTTGAGAGCAGAAAAATGGAACCAAATGAACCCGCAAGGGTCCATTTGGTTCCATGTTTACGCCTCTCAAAGAGTTACATATGGTTAACAAAATTTAGCCTGGGGACCACCTGGAACCATCTCAAGGACCACTGGTGGTCCCCAGACCACCACCGGTTGAAAACCACTGATATATATATATATATAATATGAATCATATTCAGCTATTTGGTATTTGTTTTCGGTCAACTGTTTCCAATTTCCCGTTCGGTGTATCCATAGTTTCCCTATTGCTTTCCGATCTTTTGGCAAATTTGGGTCTGATGCAAATCCTGATTTGGGAGCACAAATGCAAATAATTTGGAGTGTGTTGTTGTTAAATTGGTCAAGCTTCCCTCGTTTTTATCTTTCAGCTGTAATTTCATTCATTACATATTGAAGGAAAATAAAATACATGGCTCTATCATAAAAAAATATATATAATTTTTTGATAGATGACCATTAACTTGACTCATGCAATTAAAAGGCATTGTTATAACTTACAACATAAACCCATGAACTTAACTCTCTGAAGCTTGGATGAGGTTACGACTTGGATTAGAGCTCCCCCTACTGGATAATTCTAGTAAGGATATTCATTAAGGCTTCATTTGGTTCCATTTCCATAGAATAAGACCTGTGAGGTCTATGTAAAGACCCTCAAGGCATGGGCTCTGTTTTATCGTGAATTTAATTGCTATATTTACATTTTCCATAGTGTGGCATGGTGTGTTGTTTTCGCTGAAAGGTAAACGGTGCATTTGTTCTGTGCCTTTATCCAAAGCGCTTTACTGTTTGGAACTGGGGAAGTGGTTTAGTAAACCCCAGTGGAAACGAAACGTTAAATTTGTTCACGGAACGCTGGTTGGAAAAGAGCCCAACTTCTATCTTTTTGTCAATGAATGAATGAATGAATGAATCAATCAATCAATCACTTCAACTTTGAGAACCACAGTTGGGACCACCGGGATGTAACCACGTCTGTTCACGTTTTCCAACCTTAATTTTAAATGAAATGATTTGGTTCAGATACTTTAAGGGGAATTCCACCCATTTTCAAGATTTTTTCTGAGAAAACCTTTTATCATGTCCACACAACATCTCAGTAGAGCTTTCTGTTTTCAATGATGAAATGCTGTTGGTTTAGTGGTAAGTAGTAGTGTTTCAAATCATTTTAAATTTAAGCACTTTGAAATATCTTTGAAATGTGGGTTGATTGATTGCATGTTTGGTGGGGCAGTCAAGGCATTTAGGGGGCCTAGACAGCCTAGATCCAGCCCTGGCTATAGCCGCTCACCCTTTCCCGTTGCTCACTGGGGTGCTGCTCCCCCCCAGAGACGTCATGGCAGCCAGAGTCTCCTCCTCCTCCTTGGTTCTTCTCAGTGATGTGGTACTGCAGGAAGCTCTGCTTGTTCCTGTGCAGGTAATCCACCAGGTCCCCGTAGCGGCAATACTCCGTCACCAGGTACAGAGGACCTGGTTGGAATTCATTACAACGGGACTGTCATTAACTCAGTCATGGTTTAACCCCTTTCTGCACTGTAGTCTTGGGCGGTATTGATTTTTCAATATGGGTATTGATAACGAACGTGTTAATTAGCTCAATATTCGGTCTGATATTTTTGCAAGTATGCGAAAATGTGGCGCGAATCTTTGAACATCTCGATCTCAACTAGAATCTAGCGTCAGAAACTAGAATCTAGTGTCAGAAGCTATAATCTAGCGCCAGAAACTAGAATCGGTGGGCCGTTCAAACAGTTCTTGAGTTTGAATGACAGACGTACGTACGTACACTACACACAGAGATGTTGCGCGTTTTGAGAACTACATTATGAGGCCAGTACTTTTGTCCTGCTACCAACGTGCAAGGGATTTGTTTCCATCTCTACATTGTCGTATTGATGCTTTTACTTGGGGAAAAGCATCATTTTTCCACCTCTGAAAGTTAGTGGGGAATGTCACCTTGTTTGGTGACTCACCCAGAAGGTTGACTATGTTGAGGTGAGGACTACAGATGGTGACTCACCTTGCTTGGTACAGGTTGACTATGTTGAGGTGAGGACTACAGATGGTGACTCACCTTGCTTGGTGCAGGTTGACTATGTTGAGGTGAGGACTACAGATGGTGACTCACCTTGCTTGGTGCATGTTGACTATGTTGAGGTGAGGACTACAGATGGTGACTCACCTTGCTTGGTGCATGTTGACTATGTTGAGGTGAGGACTACAGATGGTGACTCACCTTGGTTGGTGCAGGTTGACTATGTTGAGGTGAGGACTACAGATGGTGCTTGCTACAGGTTGACTATGTTGAGGTGAGGACTACAGATGGTGACTCACATTGCTTGGTACAGGTTGACTATGTTGAGGTGAGGACTACAGATGGTGACTCACCTTGCTTGGTGCAGGTTGACTATGTTGAGGTGAGGACTACAGATGGTGCTTGCTACAGGTTGACTATGTTGAGGTGAGGACTACAGATGGTGACTCACCTTGCTTGGTACAGGTTGACTATGTTGAGGTGAGGACTACAGATGGTGACTCACCTTGCTTGGTGCAGGTTGACTATGTTGAGGTGAGGACTACAGATGGTGACTCACCTTGCTTGGTGCAGGTTGACTATGTTGAGGTGAGGACTACAGATGGCGACTCACCTTGCTTGGTGCATGTTGACTATGTTGAGGTGAGGACTACAGATGGTGACTCACCTTGCTTGGTACAGGTTGACTATGTTGAGGTGAGGACTACAGATGGTGACTCACCTTGCTTGGTGCAGGTTGACTATGTTGAGGTGAGGACTACAGATGGTGACTCACCTTGCTTGGTGCAGGCTCCCAGCAGGTTGACTATGTTAAGGTGAGGTCCCAGGTGACTCATGATCTTCAGCTCGGACATCAGAGCCTGAGTCTCACTCCTCCTGGCCGTGGCTGCAATGGGAGTAGGGAGGGGGAGAAATCAACTAAACACAGTGGTACGCAGTGGAAGTATTGCTATAAGAACAAATTAAAGGTACAGTTGCGTGTAGTGTACTGCAGTTTCTACTTCACTTGAGTATTTACAATTTACATTACTTCTTGGAGGCAAATACTGTGCTATTACTAATTGTACAATTATTTGAATAATTGAGTTACGAGCTCACAATGCATTATCAGCCTGCAGATGTGCTATTTTCAAAAGATTTGTATTTTTTTTTTTACTTTTTTTAAACTTGAAATGGGAACTTCTTTTTGAATAGTACTTTATATTGTTTGTACCATTTTGACTTTAGAACTGACTTTAGAGCTATGTTCTTAATCCTTGAAAAAAATATATTTAGGACCATGTTCGAATACCCCTGCCCCAATGTAAAAACAAACAAACAAACAAACAAAAAAAACAGCTATAATCCCTAAAACTAAAAGCAGCAAATGAAAAATAATTAACACCCATCTTTTACTTTCTCTAATAACTTAAAACATGAACCTTGGTCAGGGGAAAAAACAAAGTTGTCCTTCAATGCTTAGGACACCAAAGTACTGTACATGGAGTGTTTCTATATTTCAGACAGTATTGATACTCTCACTGTAAAACAGGGGTTTTCAACCTTTTTGATAGCAGGGCTCACTATTTATTCAGCATCTGAGCCATGGGCACAGACCAGGGGCGAATTGGCCATCTGGAGTACAGGGAGTTTTCCCGGTGGCCTGCGCCACCTAGTGGCCTGGACAGTTTTTTTTTTTTTGAAAAGTCCAGGGCGCCAGGCCCAGGCCAGGCAAAGTAGTGTTTCTATCCTTCAAAAAAGAAAAGGTGTCCTACACCAGAGCCTTCAAGTAGGAGAGTTGCCATATTCCCATTCACTCCTGTGCGCCAGGGCACTGGCGCTGCTGGAGGCAGTGTTGCCAACTGCCAAGATCCAAAATGCACTAGTGGCACTTCCAAAATGCACTAGAATGCGCTAGATGCTCGCCTGGAACATGCAGATCAAAATGACCATTAATCTTCTACATTCTCTAGTTGTGTAGACTAAGTTGGGCTAATTCACATGATGAATATTTTAACTCTTGAGGGTGTAAAAATGAAACCAAATGGACCCGCAAGGGTCCATTTGGTTTCATTTTTACGCTCTCAAAGAGTTACATCTGGTTAACCAGCTGCCCCCACCAGGGTGGCCTGGCCAAGGCAAAATTGTCCCGGTGGGAAAATATGTGCCAATCCGCCCCTGGCACAGACCACCATTTGACGACACTGTAGCCCCACCGACCCCAAAACTAAAGATTTATTTTGTTTTTGTCCACAACTCGAGGCTGGATTTTCGCAAACAAAACAGGCAAAAAAATACAGTAAATCAAAATGACCATCGATCTTCTACATTCTCCAGTTGTTAGAAGAGTTACATCTGGCTAACCAACCTTTCATTTGGTTAACCAACTTAGCTGGGCACCACCTGGAACCCTGTCAAGGACCACTGATGGTCCCTGGACCACTGGTTGAAAACCACTGCTGTAAAAAAAAAAAAAAAGTACTTTTCCCACCACTGAATAAATAGTCTATGAATAGAGGCCAAAAAAGGTAGCTATGAGAACAAGAGTGACGGAGAGAGAGAACATAACTTCAACTATGGTGGGCCGAACCCTGCAGAGGGAAATCCTGCTGCCTTACAGAACAACAACATGACACGTTACTTGGCCGACACACCAGCAGGGCAGTGTTGCCAACTTGGCGCATTTGTCGCTTTTTTCCAGACCCCCCCTCCCCAGCGCCAAAAATGAGTGGAAAAACTCCTGGCGGAAAATCTAGTGCTTTTTGGCTAGTGAGTTGGGGCGAAATTGGTTGCTAGAGTCCTCCTTCCTTCCTAGAAAGGACCGTCGGTAACCAAATGGACCCATATAGATCTGTAACTCTTGAGATCGTAAAATGAAACCAAATGCTATTTTGACCAACATTTTCCCAGCCAGTTATCTCTCCTAAATTAGTCTTGAGAGACTAAACTCAACATCAAACGGTGGTCCTCCTCCTCCGTGGCTAAAATGCAGAATTAGTAGTGGGGCCCTGGTATGAAAATGGTTGAAATCCCATTGCTCTAGTGCAGGGGTTTTCAACAGGTGGTCCGGGGACCACCAGTGGTCCTTGAGAGGGTTCCAGGTGGTCCCCAGGCTAAATAATGTAAAGTTGGATAACCAGATGTAACTCTTGAGAATGTAAAAATGAAACCAAATGGACCCTTGCGGGTCCATTTGGTTTCATTTTCACACTCTCAAGAGTTAAAAATATTCATCATCTGAATTAGCACCACTTAATTAGGAATTCTACACTGTTTTATTTGCAAAATTGTGCCTGGAATAATGAAATTGTGGACAAAAACAAAAGAATCCTTTAGTTTTAGCTCTTTGGGGTGAAATTGTCATCAAATGGTGGTCCGTGGCTCAAATGTTCAATAAATGGTGGTCCCTGATATCAAAAAGTTTGAAAACCCCTGCTCTATCTAGCGCATTGTAGTGCGTTTTGGAAGTGCCACTATAGTGCATTTTGGATTTTGGCAGTTTGGCAACACTGCAGCAGGGCCCGAAGCTGGCAAGCAAACTAAAGCACATCAGGGTGCTGGGATGCTGCAATCTGCTCTGTATACCATACAAATGATATCTGCTGTATAGACTTTGGATGCTAAGGCGCAGCAGTAATACTAGGAAGAAAATGTTTCTTTTAGACGTCTTACATTTGAGCATTTTCACGGCCACCTTTGTGCTGGACTGGGAATGGCCCAGGCCGTAGGCAGTGGCTTCGACCACCCGGCCGAACGCTCCCGATCCAAGAGTGCGACCTGCGAATACAAATAACAGTCGAGTCAATGGAGGAAAGGAAAAATAAACAGTCGGGAGTGAAACCGTAACGGCGGACATAAACTGTGGGCAAGGAAACGTCATTGTAATTCTAACTATTACCTACCTACCTAGCCCACATTACAGCAGTGAGGCTAAAATGTAACTTTAAAGGGAGAGTTCAGATTTTTGGAACTTAAGTTGTAGGAAATACCGTAGATTAATATAGTCGTGTTGACTGTATGAATTGATGTCCAGAGTCCTGTGGTGGGAGTTCTGTTCTGTTTTTTTATTTATTTTTTTTTTTTTCAAGCCATGTTGCTGTTTGCGGTGAAAAAGCTCAGAATGCTTCGCGACCTGTTATGCGCTGGTGCATTGGCTTGTTTCAGCTCATTTTGTTTGGATGCCGAGGTTAATGTGGTTACATTGCAAAACTGTAAT
The DNA here is from genome assembly GCA_039105355.1 of Benthosema pterotum. Classification (NCBI taxonomy): domain Eukaryota; kingdom Metazoa; phylum Chordata; class Actinopteri; order Myctophiformes; family Myctophidae; genus Benthosema; species Benthosema pterotum. The sequence continues at coordinate 1,149,596 of CM076984.1, read as the reverse complement.
CTATTCACACTATAATGTGAATAGATTAAATCAGGAGGCTCTGTCCTATTGCTTTTATTAGGGTTAAGGGCTAAAGGTCAAAGGTTAAAAATCATCAAGAATTGCACTAAGTCCAGAGAACAATAAAAAATTGCATTAAGTCGGGACTTGATCAACCCCGGCTGGATCGCCTGAGTGAGGGGTATGATGTTGCGAGACCCGAAACCCCGATGACCTTGGGATACGTCACTGAGGATACGTCCCAGTTGCATCCATGCAATGTATCTTTAAGTTTTATAGAAAATCCTCTGTTGTGAATTTGTGCAAATGAATGAGCTCCAAAGACAGCTTAAGGTGTCTACTTTAAGGGAAGAAATAAAATCAGTTGATATGTTTCAATTTTTTTTTAAATACATTCGACAAAGCAGCCTGTATTTTCACATTCCACTGTTTCCAGGGCTCATTCAGAGATAAGTGCATTTAAAGTTATACAATTTATCCTTTATTAATGATAGTTGTAAAGTGTGTGAGGTGTTTTCCGGGTTTTGTAGTGCAATCACCACTTAAAGGACTTCACCAGATGGTGTGTAGTGAGTTAATGAGCTTGTTAATAAAACAAAACCCAAAACGACTTTTGGGGTGATAAGCAGACAACAGAATAACCAATCACCCCAAAAGTTGTGGTAAAACAGTCAAGGAGTTAAAACCCTTAGTGTACTGAACGCGTTTTGGTGTTCTAAGCATTATGTTTTAACTATTGAAAAATAGCAGATCTACAAGCTCATAGCGCGCCACCGAGTGGCGCGCTATGAGCTTGTATCTCTGCTATTTTTGAAAAAATCGTGAAAACGTGGTGCAAATCTTCGAATATTATGTTATTCAATCTAGACAGGACACAATGGGTTGAGAACAATGTCGCAGTTTGTCAAAATAAAAATGGCCTCCTACCCAGCACCAGGTTGTCTCTGGGCATTTCCCAGGCCAGGTCATAGGGCAGGTGAATGGGGTCCACATAGATGTACTCGTGGCCGTCCAGACTCACAGACTCAATCACCTTCCATCTGATCTCGTAGCGAGGTTTCTGTGAACAGGCCAACAGATCGCACATTTAAAAGAATAACAATAACTAGAAAAACTGCCCTTCCGGGCACAGGTGACTCCACCAGGTCGGACTGTGGCCTCCTGTTGGAGCTACAGGCCAAAGTAAAAAGGGCGCCGTTTCTTCTTGGCGGCAATTGGATGATTTGAATGCTTTTTTGCAAAAAATCCACCTGTTGGTGGACCTATAAAGGGTGCATATACATAATTCTTAGCCTGGTATAAAAGTGTGTTAAAAATGTCACATAAATTGCACGCTGCGTTCATGATTTGATGCTTTTTGTTATAAACAGGCTAATATTGCATTTATTTATTCATTTTCTAAAGTAAGTTATAGACAATTAGGATTTGCATGAATTTGGGACAGAATCAAAATCAGCTATAAAAAGCTGAAGTGAAAAATACAGGTCAAAGGTTTGTCCTCGTCCTCTAAGGAGCCCGCTTGCCACTTTTCATGCAGATCGGTGCTTTTCTAGGTAAAAACGTGAAAAGCTGCCTCCTGGTAGCGCTATAAAAGGCTCTTCTAGAAGGCATAGTTCGCACCTACAGCCAGCCCAGCATAGGTCTACAAAGAACGATGAATTGCTGCGTATATTGGCTTGTCTGACAACTTGACGAGACTCAATGCAGCAAGAGGGAAGCATGCAACACCCAGTGGCGTTCCTAAGCAATTTGTAGCCCCAGGCAAGATTTTCCCTGGAGCCCCCAGGGAAAATCTCCTGTGATGTCATTCCTATGACAGGCGCAGTAAAATGGCGCCCCCCAAGGAAAAAAAAAATTAAACTAAAGAACATAGTATATGTGTTCAATTCTTATTATAGAGGACAAGTATAATATTTATCCATATGAGGCTTATTTAAAGCATGTCTGGTGGTCGCCCCGGTGCCCCTCCCCACCCCCCTTATGGCGCCCCCGGCAACTGCCTAGTCTGCCAAATGGCAAAAACGCCCCTGGCAAACACTGGCCCGGGAAGAATAGATAAATAAACAGGCCAGTCATTTGTGGTGAATGAAGGTTTGGCTGATGGGCAAGCAGTGGCAGGTCTAACCTTCCTCCAAACGGCGATGAGAATGATGATGGAGATGATGATGATGACCACCAGAGCCAGGATGGCAGCCAATATGGCCACCTGGGAGAAAAGTGCTTTAACAGAAGAAAGAAAGGGGGAGACCGCATTTAATAACAAAGACTCTTATGTTTGTGCAGTAACCCATCATAAAACCGTAAGCTGTAACAGTGTACAGCATATATAGAAGTCGTTCACGGCGGCCATCTTGTGAGAGGAATCAATACACTATGCTCTATGGCAGCCCAAACAAAACCAGCTAGAACTCGCTCAAAACTTAACGGATTTACAAACGGATTGCATTAATATGAACGTTATCAACGTGGCTATGTTTTTTGCTAAATTTTATTGTTTTTCTAAAAGCAAAGTGTAACAGCTCATATGATGCGGACATCTCTAATGTTTACAACAAACCAATCCGTTTGAAAATTGTTATCGTCATTTAAAAAGTATATGCTCATAGACACAATGTTATGCTATCTTATCACGTATGATGGCTGCCACGTAACGACGTCACTCCCCATTGGCCAGCAGCACGGGCCACGGCCATCTAGCTTTATTATATATATCTATGGTGTACAGTACACAGTATTTTGTTCAAATATAGTGTTGATTTCCTTGACTAAAACTATGACAAAAACGAAATAAAAACTTAAGCTATGCCGACTAAGGCAACATCGTAGTGACAATTTAAAATCAGACTAAAATGTTAAGGAGGGACTAGTGGAGGAGAAATTCAGTAGAACTAAAGGATATATCGAGATAAATTAGCTCACAGCACGTTTTGAGATTTGCAAACGCTTGTATTGTGATAAAACAAGGCAGCAATCCGAGCACTCAAAAAGTCTAACCCTATAACGCCGTTGGTATCATATATGATACACCAATTCTTCAGCTGGCTCATGTTTCAGTGTAACCACTACTTGGTTCAAAAACCTGTTTTATCACATCTGATACGTCCCCTGCCCCACTTGGACCATACCATTTGCACTGCAAGTAGATACAGAGCCTCAGATGGTATGACCCAAAATGGCTGCCTCCATCTAGTTTGCAACAGTAGAAGCCACTGTCCAAACGGTTTGGTGAGTTTTCCTTGTATATCTTTACTGATATTTTGAAATAAGGGTTGCATAACTTGATTGAACTTAGTAATTTCAAAAAATAGCATTTTAGTTTGTTGTTTACCATGTCTGAAAAGTATGTATCATATATGATACTACAGCTTTTTAGTACCATATAATGATGTATCATATATGATACTGCAGGCTTTAGTCATTGCACAGCCTATGGGAATATCGATTATGCTCTACACAACTTTCATTCTTATAATTATTTTTCTACCAATCAAACATGCTGGGCATTCAATGTTGTTATGCATGTGTAATAGAGAACACCTTTACTCAAATTCTAAATGTTGAACCCCAAACCTCAAATGCCTGACCTCACTGACCTGAATAGAGTACTACATAAGTACTAAGTACAGTGAGTACAGTATACTCTATGGATATTACAGTGAGTACAGTGAGTACAGTGTACTCTATGGACAATACAGTGACTACAGTGACTACAGTGTAATCCATGTACAATACACTGAATACAGTGGGTACAGTGTAATCCATGTACATTACACAGAGTACAGTGAGTACAGTGAGTACAGTGTACTCTATGGACACTACACTGAGTACAGTGAGTATAGTGAGTGCAGTGTACTCTATGGACTCTACACTGAGTACAGTGACTATTGTGTACTCTATGGACACTACACTGAACACAGTGAGTACAGTGTACTCTAGTACTGAGTACTAAGTTGTTAAGACCCGATGTATCATTTATGATACAATAAAAATAACATGTAAATACATGTTTTTTGAAAAAACTTTTTTTTTTTTAATTTTCTTTTATGGCCTGAAAAGAGTTCAATTTCAAAAAATTGGAATTTTCTGACTTGTCCTTCATAGTTCAGGCTTTAAAGGGTTAAAAACGAGGAGGGGAAGTATGAACAAGGTACTTTATTTATAAGTAAAACAAGCCAACATGTTTCGACTCAAAGAGTCTTCCTCAGGGCTAGGGGCTAGTCCCTCAGGGCTAGTGACTAGGACTAGCCCTGAGGAAGACTCTTTGAGTGCTCGGATTGCTGCCTTGTTTTTTCACTGTTCTAGTCCCTTTTTTTGATCTTCGAAGCACCTTTTTAAACTTTTTTTCGTGTTTTAACTTTCTACATCTCCATTGAGCACCTGGCTTCTCCCTTTGTTTTGTGCTTGTATTGTGATCTTTACAACACTAGCTTAACCCACATTGGGTGCCTTGTTATTAGCATAATTTGCATTACTTGACATACTTAGCAATATTAACAATACTTAGCATTAGCATTACTTAGCATTATTATCCTTACTTACTTAGCATTAGCATTAGCAGCATTACTACATTACTTATTACATGGACTTCCCCCTTTTTAAAAAAAAAAACACCTACTGGTGGTCACTAGCTTGATGTCGCGGCGGTCGGTCCCGCGGCGGTTGGCGGCCTCACACCTCAGCACCACCTGCTGGGGCTGGTGGAAGGTCACCTGACTGCGCACCTGGCCCACCTTGCGGCTCTCGTTGTAGCTGACGTTGGTCTGGATGCTTACAGTCTCCAGGTCGGCCACCAGGGGGCGCCACACTGCAGACGTGCTGTTACTGCATCTATCAAAAAGAATAACCAAGTTGTTGTAAGTCTGCCTGAGAGGCATCCTAACCAGATGCCTGGCTGAAACCACCTAAGCTGGCTCCTATGCAGGTGAAGAAGCAAGCAACGACTCTAATACGAGTCTCACTCGTGCGACTGAACTTCTCACCTAATCGCTAGCCAGCCACCCGTTGAAGAAACGAATTTCTTTAAAACTATTTTGGCTTGTATTCACAACGCTGTTATTTGGGTGATGACACACGACACACACTTCATGACCATACAGTAAGTAAGAATAGGTACAAAGATGGCTCAGACAGAGAGCTTTGCCTTCTGGTTCAGCTATGTTTTCATCACAACAGCAACAGTAATACTGTCCATGCTACTTCTCTCTGGCTGGTGGTTAGCAGTGGTGGGAAACTCACGCTCTTTACTCTAGTTAAAGCAGGGGCGTTTTTGCCATTAGTCAGAGTAGTTAGTTGCCTGGGGCGCCATGGGGGTGGGGGGTGGGGGGCACTGGGGTGACCACCAGACATGCTTTAAAAAAGATCCCAGGCTAATAAGCCTCATATGGATACTGTACATTATACTTGTCCTCTAAAGCATAAGTAGAATTGAACCATTAAAACACACAAATGTTCTTTAGTTTAAAAATTGTTGATAATTTTATCCTGGGGGAGGGGGGGGGGGGGGTATTTTTACCGCGCCTTTCATAGGTATGATGTCACAGCGTTTTTTTTTTGCCCTGGAGCCCCCCCCCCTTACCAAATGTACTCTTTAACTCAGTGGCGTTTCTACGCCATTTGGCAAGATTTTCCCTGGAGCCCTCCATAAAGCATGAATGCTGCAATCAAGGTAGAACTATCACTGAGAGACCCTAGCGGGTCCATTTCGTTCCATTTGTACACTCTCAGAAGAAAGGAAACTCATCAACATGGTGAAACACATCTTGATGATGTCATCAAGATGTATTTCACCATGCTAATTTTTTTTTTCAGACCTCCATTTCTAGGAAACACAGAATGTCCACACAACATCTCTAAGGTATATTAATGACATAGTATAATATTGAAAATGAGTGGAATTCCCCTTTAAGACACATGCATGCACACTTGCATTTGCATGCACATTTGCGTGCACCTGCACAACACACACACATGCTATTAAAACAAGTATAGCATATTGACAAAGATTGTTTACAAGGCCTAATTGTATCCATAAAGGTAAATGACAAGACAAAAAAAACATACTGTATAGGCCTACTTTTGCCCCAAAAATATCCGCGTCCCCCCTCCACTACACCCCTGGCCACCCCTTGGTGTGTCCAACTGTCCACAGTTTGACAGAACACCATGGTGATGATGGATGCACTCACTTTAGCATGCTGTCACAGCTGTACAGTCAATGGTCAATAAGTTAGTAGTGGTCACTGTCAGTGGTTGACAGATCACCAGTGATGATGGATATGCACTCACTTTAGCATGCTGTCACAGCTGTACCAGAGGATGGTAGGGGACGGGACCCCCTCGGCTGCACAGCTCACAGAGTGCCTCTTCCCACCGACGGGGCTGTCGGAGAGGTCTCTGATCTGAGGAGGAACTAACACACAGTACACACAGGAAGTTTATTTCAAATGGATTTGGTTCCATTTGTATCCTCTCAGGAAAATTTTTAAAATGCGTGGAATTCCCCTTTAAACGGATGAATGTATCATGACGTGTGTCTCACCTTGGACTTCCAGGTCAAAGGTGACCTCCTTGGTGTCGTCTCCGTTGGTGACCAGGACGGTGTAGTGACCTTTCTGCTCCGTCCTGACCCTCACCAAGGTCAGTGTGCTGACGTACCTGAGGTCATAGACATTAGAATGCATTAGACTAGGGGCGCTTTGCGCCACGGGGCGATGAAGCCGCCCCCATACCATTTTCTCTTGCCCCTCCAACATGTTCTCTTGCCCCCCCAAATGGGACATGTTACATCCGCCCCTGGCTGGATGTCTCTTCTCCAGAGAGGTTGTCAGTCAGTGAACACCCTAACTTAGGTCACAGACTTTTATGTTTGCTTCTTTGGGATGCCCACACAGGGGTCCAAATGTTTGAATTTGCGTGTGCATGTGCAAGTTCAACCGTGAAAACACTAGCATTGTCAAGGCCAAAAGGTTTAACTTTAAGGCAGTGGTTTTCAATCTTTTTCATACCAGGGCCCACCATTTATTCAGCATTTGAGCCACGGACCACTATTTGATGACATCTTAGCCCCAAAGATCCCCAAATCTAAAGATTTCTTTTTGCTATTGTCCACAATTCCAGGCTGGATTTGGGACAAAGAAAAACAGGCGAAAATGCTGATCAAAATGATCACTAATCCTCTAGTTGTGTAGAATTGGGATAAATTAAGATGATGGATATTTTAACTCTTGAGAGTGTAAAAATGAAACCAAATGGACCCGCAAGGGTCCCTTTGGTTTCATTTTTATGTTCTCAAGAGTTACATCTGGTTAATCCAGGGACCACCTGGAACCCTCTCAAGGACCACTGGTGGTCCCCGGAGTACTGGTTGATAACCCCCAGCTTGTTACGTCTTGTTCCCTTATCGTTTTCACCTGGTCTCGTGGTTGGGGTCCTGCCGCGTGACGATGGTTTTGTCCCCGTTGACCCGGCCCTTCTCCCGGCTCCAGCGGACCTCGGGCATGGGGTAGGCCTCGATGTCCACCCTCAGCTCCATGTTTTCGTGGAGCCTGGCTGAGATGTTCCGCTCCTGCGCCGGCCTCAGGGCCACGAAGCCTTTCTCTGTGATGACCAAGAGGAGATGGTTCATACTAGGGATGATGATACTGTATCGGTATCGTAAAAAGCATCGGATCGGCCCTTTTTTGTCATATCGGTTCATATCGGTATCGGCAATACTGTATGGGAAAACGGCTCGTCCAATGAGCGAAGGAGTTGGAGGCGGGTCTAAAAAAATAGCCAATCAACACCGAGGGCAGTTTCGACACAGAAGTCAAGGATCATCTAACTGCCACAACGGAACAGTTGCACCTAAAAAAGCACACATCCATTCCGTTTCATTGTAACAAGAGTTTCATTTTTTAATACTGCATTTAGTTATTAATCATGCAAATGTCCGACGCCAACTGCACTGCTAGTCAGTTAGTCACTGTGCTGACTAAGTGTTAACTGTTGTTGTCAACTGCAAACAACGTCACCAGTATAACCAGTGATCCGACCCTAGGGTTAAGGGGTCACTATGGCAGGTAAATAAAATGTTGTGGAATTTGCTTTGGAATTGCCCAAGTGCACATTTGAGTGAGGAGTCTAGTCTGCTATATTATTCTGCTATTTGGTAGGCTTCATATAAGATCTTTTTTATATATATATATTTTGTAATATTATATATATTTTCTGGTATCGGAATTTGGTATCGGTATCGGATAACACAGAAATTGTGATCGTATCGGATCGGAATTGAAAAAAGTGGATCGAGACATCCCTAGTTCATACGAGGGATGATATAAACTCATTTAAATTATGTACAGCTTGTGTAAGATGAGGCTGGCTACGTTCGTGGAACACGACTATCGGATATGCGGAATTTATACAAACCTGCAGCGCCTGTTGGCCTAGTGGTCCAGGCGGCACGTACCGCACATAGGCTTTGGCCTGACAGTGTGTCGCGTGTTCGAATCCCATTCATGACAACCCTTGCTCCACTTCCACTTCTCTCCTTATTTAGTGTCAATCTTCACTTGAAACTACATCAGTAAAGGCGAAAAGCTGACATCGGAGTCATTTATTTTATTCTGTTTAGTATCTCTAAAATGTTTGAGATATACTGTACAGTCGCCTATATAACAATTGTGTTTATATTTCTTAATTATGTTCTGTACATATAGATACACAGGCTCCTATTCCGTCTGGGTTGGACCGATTCAGTTCTTGCTTTTCCATAGCTTGATATTGGAACGACCAGTTCAGTGTGTTTACACTGAAATCGAATTGATTCAGAACCATAAAAGTTGGTTCAGAACTCTTTCTTTCTTTCTTTCTGTCTGTCTGTCTGTCTGTCTGTCTGTCTGTCTGTCTGTCTGTCTGTCTGTCTGTCTGTCTGTCTGTCTGTCTGTCTGTCTGTCTGTCTGTCTGTCTGTCTGTCTCTCTCTCTGTCTCTCTCTCTCTCTCTCTCTCTCTCTCTCTCTCTCTCTCTCTCTCTCTCTCTCTCTCTCTCTCTCTCTCTCTCTCTCTCTCTCTCTCTCTCTCTCTCTCTCTCTCTCTCTCTCTCTCTCTCTCTCTCTCTCTCTCTCTCTTTCTCTCTTTCTTTCTTTCTTTCTTTCTTTCTTTCTTTCTTTCTTTCTTTCTTTCTTTCTTTCTTCTTTCTTTCTTTCTTTCTTTCTTTCTTTCTTTCTTTCTTTCTTTCTTTCTTTCTTTCTTTCTTTCTTTCTTTCTTTCTTTCTTTCTTTCTTTCTTTCTTTCTTTCTTTCTTTCTTTCTTTCTTTCTTTCTTTCTTTCTTTCTTTCTTTCTTTCTTTCTTTCTTTCTCCTTGTTCCGTGAAAGCACCAAAGACTCCGATCGAGTTCTTTTGGTGGAAAAGGTTCCCAAATGTCCAGCTTTGGGTCACAGCTCTGAACTGAACAGTGTTTGGGGAAGCCCTGCTGTAACAGCATGACGGCGTAAGATTTTATAACGCTTTTATAAATATAGCACACCTCACTGGAGACTGAGTATAAGCATCCCCGATGAATGACAAATGTACAGGGTTGGAAAATGTACGCACATTACGTACTTAACCCATTGTGTCCTGTCTAGATTTCTAGTTTCTGAATAACATAATATTCAAAGATTTGCACCACGTTTTAACGATTTTTCAAAAAATAGCAGAGATACAAGCTCATAGCGCACCACTCTGTGGTGCGCTATGAGCTTGTAGATCTGCTATTTTTCAATAGTTAAAACATAATGCTTAGAACACCAAAACGTGTTCAGTACACTAAGTTAAGTAAAAGATATATATATATATATATATATATATATATATATATATATATATATATATATATATATATATATATATATATATATATTATATATACAGTATATATATATATACACTAGGGCATTAACTAAATATTCGACTAGTCGATTATTCGACAAGCAAAACACTATTCGACTATTAATTCACTATTCGTTATTCAGTAATATTTTTTTATATATATTTTTCAATTTTCTGCAGCAGGCATTGTGGATGTGTGCTGTGGTGTTGGTAGTAATTGTAGGTTGATTGCTCATTTTTCATGTCATAATGTAACTGAGTTACAGTAGTGTAATAGGCATGTATTTTTTCAATGGGAAGTCCAGAATCACACATTTTATTGGCTAAAAAACAAATATATATATATCACTATAGACTAGTCGACAATTATTCGACTACCAAAGTATTCGATTCGACTAGAAAAAAACGTGTTTGGTTAATGTCCTAATATATACAGGTATATCAATACTAAAAGCAGTGGTTTTTAACCAGTGGTCCCGGGACCACCAGTGGTCCTTGAGAGGGTTCCAGGTGGTCCCCCCCCAGTTAAATAATCGAGTTGGTGACCAAATAGACCCCTATACTGTAGATCTGTAACTCTCAAGAGTCAAATTGTTGTTAAACATCAGAATTAGTTAATTTTCAAGAATATAAACATTTAGAAAATGTAGAACAAAATGTTATTTTGATCAACCTATGTTATCTCTCCAAAAGCATGGAAAGCATGGAATTGTGGACAAAAACTTTGAGTATTTGGTATAAAAATGTTTTGTTTTTGTTTAGTTTTTGAGAGACTAATCATCAAATGGAGGTCTGTGGCTAAAATTCTGAATAAATAGTGGTTGAATTGGAAATTCCCCAGAAAGTCCGGTATTCAGCCCCGAGGCTACTTGAGTAAAAGTACACAAGCATTTAAAGTATCAAAAGTACAAAGTAGGCGTACCGATGCAAGTACGGTACTCAAATAAACAAATGTACTTGGCTACTTTCCACAGCTGGAAATGGAAAAGGTTAGAGACTATGACTGCTCTTACCGTAAACACTATAGGCGTTCCTACGAAGCTCTAAAGATAAATCTCAAACCCTCAGGGTCACTCACCGCATCGAATTATAGGAGATGAAATCGCACGTTTATATTCTCAGAGAAATCGCCTCGAACAGCAGTAAATCCCCAGACCATTTCTCCATAAACAAGAGGTGTATCTCTCTCTCTCTCTCTCTCTCTCTCTCTCTCTCTCTCTCTCTCGTGCGCGCTGTTGGCTTAAGAATGAAACATATACAGGTAAGGGGAGAGAGCCGCACACAGAAATCCCACAATAATAATCTCTCCGGCATCCGTTTATTTTGAGTGTGCGACTCTGCGTGGGTGAGCAGATGTCCCTCTTTGCGTGGGACAGTCCGTTTGCGTGGGACTTTATAGGTGTCCCACAAATCAGTGTGTCGGTGTGTGCCCCGATATGTGGCTTTTTGTTGTCCTTTCCGTACCTCCATGTAGCAGTGTTTTTAAGTAGGCTAAAATAACCCAAGAAGTAATTTCCACACTCACTCCAGAGGGGCCATGCACGCGCACGCGCACAAAAATAGTTGATCGACAAGCTCACAGCTTGTCGATCAGCTGTTTTTGCTATATTTGTATTGAAATCCTGAATTCTTTTTTTTTTTTGTATGACATCAAGAAGTTAATCACTTGCTAACCCTGTTTCGTCCCGCAAGGGTCCATTTGGTTTCATTTTTACGCTCTCAAAGAGTTACATCTGCTTGACCAACTTTCCACCATTTAGCTGGGGACCACCTGGAGACCAACTCTCCCAACCACTGGTGGTTCCCCGGACCACTGATTAAAACAAAAACACTGATTTTAACTTTCATTGGGTGGGCATACTGGATGCACATTTGGGTGGGCTCTGCCCATGCACCTCTGCCCCCCTCTAGATCCGGCCCTGGTATATGTCGTGCATGCCTTCTTCGGGCTATAAAAGCGGCCGTTCTCACCCAGCACAGTGATGTTGATGCTGGCGGAGGCGCTCAGGTCCTGCACTCCCTCGTGGACATGACAGTGGTACTGGCCGCTGTGTGCCAGCGTGGCGCGGGGAACTGCCAGGCAGGAGCGCTGCATGGAGCCGGACGACAGCACCTCAGTCTGAGGAGACTCCACGTCCTGAACGAGAGAGAGAGAGAGACTTTTTGACTTTTTAAAAACCACTTTATTTAAAAACTAAAAAAGGACAACAGTCACTTCAGTCCAGTCATCTCATAAAACCACGTAGAAAAGTGCATACAATAGGATCTCACCTGAACACTGAACCAAACACCAAGACTCCCTCATCAATTACGGTAAACAAACAACGTCATTTACACACCATTGATGTACAAACAAGTCTAGTGTTCTCATCTCTTTATGAAAATTAAAATCAACCCATACTCTGGCCCTGACCAGTGAGATGAAGACCCTAACCACATCCTGTAATACACCCCTCTCCACCCTGTTTCTCCTGGTCAAGTAAATCGCTAATTTTGCTTCCCCCAACACTAGAGAGAGATAGGGAGAGGGACAGGGAGAGAGAGGGAGAGGGGGAGAGAGAGAGAGAGAGGGAGAGAGGGGGAGAGAGGAGAGAGAGAGAGAGAGAGAGAGAGAGAGAGAGAAGAGAGAGAGAGGGGGGGGGGGGGGGGGGGGGGGGGGGGGGGGGGGGGGGGGGGGGGGGGGGGGGGGGGTGGATGTAACATGTCCCAATTGGAGGGGCAAGAGAAAATGGTGTGGGCCATTTTCAGTTACAGGACTTTTATTAGGCAAGTAAAGCATCAATAATAACATCAGTTGTTGTTGTTGAAGTTGCAACAGACACGCAGCATGCATAAAGCTAAAGGTCTGACTCAGAGAGTTTTCTGTTTTCAATGATGAAATGCTGTTGGTTTAGTGGTGACACAGCTGTAGTTAGTTAGTAGCAGTAGTAGTGTTTCAAATCATTTTAAATATAAGCACTATAATTTGAAATATCTTGGGTTGTTTGGCATGCCATCATTGGCCATCATTGGCATGCCCCTGGAGAAAGATAAGACAGAATGACGGGTGTCCGTTGTGATTCATCATCACACATTGATCTTGAGACCCTTTTTGAATCCATTAGACCAGGGGTTTTCAACCTTTTTCATCCCACGGACCACCATTTATTCAGAATTTCACAATACCATGAGGCTGGATTTGGGAAACCAAACAGTCAAACCTACAGATCAAAATGACCATTAATCTTCTACATTCTCTAGTTGTGTAGACTTGGGCTAATTCAAATGATGAATATTTTAACTCTTGAGAGTGTAATAATGAAACCAAATGGACCCGCAAGGGTCCATTTGGTTTCATTTTTACGTCTCAAGAGTTACATCTGGTTAACCAACTTAACCAACTAAGTTGTATGAAATACTGTCCATTAATATAGTGGTGTCAACTGTATTAATTGATTGCAAGAGTTTGCAGGAGGTGTCCCTGAAGAATAAATGGAATTTGATCTAGAGTTGATCTAGAACACTGTTAGTGTCCTCACTAATACCAAGCAAGTGGATATCATTCCACCAGAGTTCTCTGATGTTTACACTGGCTCCCTGTCTGTCAAATAATTCACTTGGCGAGACCAGACCAATGTTTATAAAAAATACACACAGTTGTTTAGGGCCCAAATGCATTTCTGCAGTCCATCACCAAGCGTCCAGACTTCTCCGGTCGTCTGAGGTGGCGCTCTGCTGTCTGAAGCCACAGCAACACCTAAATATGGAAACGCTTTGCTGCCTGTTGTTTTGAATCAATGGTTTTCAACCTTTTTGACTCCAGGGACCACCATTTATTCAGGATTTGAGCCACAGACCACCATTTGAGGATTTTTTTTAGCCCCACAGACCCCAAATCTAAAGATTTATTTTGCTTTTGTCCACAATTCCAGGCTGGATTTGGGAAACAAAACAAGCAAAACATACATTCCAAAATGGCTGATTCAGATGATGAATATTTTAACTCTTGAGAGCGTAAAAATGAAACCAAATCTCTTCCGCAGAGCCGCAGCAGAGCCAATAGAGTGGAGGTGAGGTGGAGTCAGATTTTGGTTTCAAACAAATACGTTTACAAACAGTGTTTGTACACACTAAGGTCGCCTCTGTTACATTTAAAATATTCTAAACGTTTGCGATGCAATCAAATAATATTTTTTTTGACGGTTCAAATGCCGATGATCCCCATCCCTATTGGGGCATCAACATTTCGTTCGATCATAGACATTATGCACAGTATGTTTAGACGGAAAATTACTGTAAACTCTAACTCGCCGACCTAACCCCAAAAGGAGATACTTTTTTTCCTTTTCAGTGGCCAATAGGTGATAGCGATAGCAATGTGAAGGGCTAACAAATGATCCAAAAATAACCCTCCAAAAAGTTCATCAGTTACCAATTTCCTGGTCTCTCTCGAGACAGATTGTTGTTGACTCGCGCCAACCAAAACGAAAAGAGGGCACTTCTTCTTTATTTGCTTATTTGCAGAACGGGGTTCCGAGCTCGCCAATTTCCTGACGAGATTACTCGATTACGATCAGCCTCCATGTGCTACGAGTGGGATATCTATGGGGGATTAACAAAAAAATAATGGAGGCGTGTCTCCACATCTTGATGTAATTTGGGATGTTTTTTTGTGAGGCCGGCTATAGCGAGCCATCGGGGAGAGGAGAGTCAAACAAAAGGCCTTGTGATCACACTCCCAGCCAGGGGCGGATGTAACATTTGCCTATTGGGGGGGGGGCAGGAAAATGGTATGGGTGCTGCACCCACACCATTTTTTGGTTACAGGACTTTTATTAGGCAACTAAGCATCAATAATAACATCAATGGTGGTTGAAGTTGCAACAGACACGCAGCATGCATAAAGCTAAAGGTCTGACTCAGAGAGTTTTCTGTTTTCAATGATGAAATGCTGCCGGTTTAGTGGTGAGACGATTGCAGTTAGTTAGTAGCAGTAGTAGTGTTTCAAATCATTTTAAATATAGGCACTCTAATTTGAAATATCTTGTGTTGTTTTGCATGCCATCATGTTTGGTGAGGCAGTCGGGGCATTTAGCCCCCCCCCCCCCAAGCCCATGCCTAGATCCGCCCCTGCTGTCCACCGGGGCCAGTCCCGGGTGGAACTACAAACCTCCCACTCACCTCTCCACCGGGGTGCTCCCAGGTGAAGGACACCATGTCCACTCCTTGCACGGTGCAGTTGACCGTCAGCGGCTCTCCTTGCTTCAGCACCGTCTTGGAGGCGTTGATGTAGGCGTCAATGGCCGTGGGGACTGCGTGCACAGAGGGGAGGGAGACCGTTATGTACGCGCAGATGAGAGGAGGCATCAGGGGGAAAGAGTATATAGCAGGGGCGGATCTAGGCATGGGCATGGGGGGCAATGAGCCCTAAATAGCCAGTCTGCCCCCCCTCCAAATACGATGCCATGCAAAACAACCCAAGATATTTCAAATTAAAGTGCTTCTATTTAAAATGATATGAAACACTACTACTGCTGCTAACTAACTACAGCTGTGTCACCACTAAACCGACAGCATTTCATCATTGAAAACAGAAAACTCTCTGAGTCAGACCTTTAGCTTTATTCTGTTGTAACTTCAACAACAACTGATGTTATTATTGATGCTTTACTTGACTAATAAAAGTCCTGTAACTGAAAATGGTATGGGTGCGGGAAGCCGCCTCCATACCATTTTCTCTTGCCCCTCCAACATGTTCTCTTGCCCCCCAAAATGGGACATGTTACACCCGCCCCTGGTATATAGCAGGGGTTTTCAACCTTTTTGACACCAGCGCCCACTATTTATTCACCATTTGAGCCGTGGACCACCATTTGATGACATTTTAGCCCCAAAGACCCCAAAACTAAAGATTTGCTTTTGTCCACAATTCCAGACTGAATTTGGGAAACAAAACAGTCCAACATACAGATGAAAAATGAACATTAATCTCTACATTCTCTAGTTGTGTACACTCGGGCTAATTCAGATGATGAATTTTATAACTCTTGAGAGTGTAAAAATGAAACCAAATGGACCCTTGCGGATCCATTTGGTTTCATTTTTACGCTCGCAAATAGTTACAGCTGGTTAACCAAGACTGTCCATCATTTAGCCTAGGGACCACCTGGAACCCTCTCAAGGACCACTGGTTATTCAGTAGCAGTAGCAGTGTTACAAATCATTTACGCACTAAGCACTTTAATTTGAAATATCTCTGAAACGTGGGTTGTTTTGCATGCCGTCAGCACAGCATTGCCCCCCCCCACCCCCCCCACCGTGCACCGTGCCTAGATCCAGCCCTGCATTCACAACAAATGTTGCCAAACGTTAGCCCTTTAGCTAAACAAACACCCCACCGACCCGACCCGACCCAACTCACCGGGGATGGTGATGACGTAAAAGGCCTGGGACTCCTTCACCTGGCCGTCCAGCTCTCCGCGGCACACGTAGTTGCGGTCCTCCAGCGCCGCCTTGTAGCCCTCGCTGGGCACGTAGAGCCCCGCCAGCGGCATGTCCAGGTCCCTGTCGTACAGCGTGACGTTGATGCGCGGGTCGGTCACCACGCACGGGACCGTCCCCTCCTCACTGGTGCCCTCCTCGCTGGTCTTGGTCACCATGGGGTGGGACCTCTCCACGAACCACACCTCGGGGTCTGGGGAATGAAAACATCCGCGTTAGTTAGTTCGTTTAAACCATTCTCTACTTTACTGTGGTGTTTTAACTGTCATTGAAAAATAGGAGCCGTTCACCGCTCGGTGAACGCCTGCTATTTTTGGGGGAGAATGTGAAAACGTAGCACAAATCTTTCAGTATGTTCTTTCAGAGCGAACGTTTTGTAGAATCAACAGTGTCAGTCAGGACGAAATGGGTTCTAAACAAAGTAGCTTTTTGACAGATTGACATTAGGCTGAGAAGGTCGCTGGGTGTGTTTACCATTAGGCTCAATACTTATTGAGCTAAGCATCATAATAATACTAAGCATTATTGAGCTAAGCATTCATTAGCATTATTAGCATTGCCTAACATTGTTAGCATTTTCAACAATATTCAGCGTTATTTATCATTAGCATCATTAGCTATTGAAAAATATACAAGACGTACAAGCTCATAGCTCGCCACAGACTGATATTTTTGGGGAAATGGCGAAAACGTGGCGCAAATCTTTGACTCCATTTTTTCGGCTTGGAGCAGGTTGACTGCCCTATACATACAAACAGTGGCGTCGATAGGTGGGGAAAAGTTAGACAATTTTAGGGGGGCCCAAAGCCAGGGGGGGCCACTAAAAGCTTGCATTAATAAGGTTTTATTTTATTGATTATTATAAAAAAAAATGATCTCAAAGTGCACCAGATTGAAGCATTTTAAAGGGGAATTCCACCCATTGTCAACATTCTAATATGTCATTAGTATACCTTAGAGGTGCTGGGTGGACATGAAAAACGTTTCCCCCCATTCTGTGATTCCTAGAAATGGAGGTCTGAAGAAAACCACTAACATGGTGAAACATCTTGATGACATCATCAAGATGTATTTTCACCATGTTGATTGATTTCTTTAGACGCTTCTTTTTTCTGAGAGCGTACAAATGGAACCAAATGAACCCGTTAGGGTTCATTTGGTTGCATTTGTACGCTCTCAGGAAAAAAAAGAAAATGGGTGAAATTCCTCTTTAACGCCACTGGGAAGGGGGGGGGGCATGTGGAAAAGCTTTGCAGGGGGCCCAGAATTGCTAGCTACGCCCCTGCCTACAAACCGACCTGGCACAAACACCGCCACCTCCTCGGTCTCCCCGGTGCTCAGCTCGGTGCACTCGTACACCGCCGTGTGTCTCCAGCTGGCGTTGACCAGGGTCAGAACGCTGCCGGCGCCGGCAGGTCGCGTGACCGCCTCCACGTGGTAGTCGTCACCGTCGTCACCGCCGATGCCGCCGCCCGGGAAGTACGGCAGGCCCTCCCTCTTTACGCTCCACCTCCACGCTCTCCCGCCGCCCAGCAGGTTAGGGTGGGCGACGAGCCGGCCGCCAGGACCAGGTGTCTGTCTGACGAGGAGGTGGATGAGGAGGAGGTGACCTCCAGACAGGAGCAGTAGGAGCCGAGACACAGCAGCAGAGCTGCAAAGGAGGACCAGGAGGAAGGAGATTAGGGTTAGGTTAGGTTCATGGATCCATTAGATCCATGAACTGTGGTAATGTGTGGTAATGTGTTCGACACACATGCCTTCCACCAAACTGGTGTTTCTGCAACGCCCAGGCAACTTCTGATTGGCTATCTCGTTGCGAGTGTTAGTCCGAGGAGCTCCATTTCATTTCGGTTGACATGAGTGATTGTAGCAACCACACTACACAGCTGCTTAATTGACAATCGTCAATTCTTTGTTACACCAATATGTCGAGACATATAGGCGTGATGCAATATATATAAAAGTAACAGTAGTGCAACAGGAACATGAAGGCAATAAAGTGCTAGATAAAATCAAACCTAAAAAATATATTATGATTATAAACCATACCAAACCCTAATTATATAAAGTGACAGCTATATTACATGTGCCAGGGAGAGATAGCAGCAGTTACATCAGGGTACATGCATGCTACAGGGGCATTCTTTCTGTTTTGTGAAAGAGGTATTGGTGTTGTACATGTGCAAGAGAGAGATAGCAGTAGCTGGGTACCTACAGAATGAATGAATGAATGAATGAATGAATGAATGAAATGAATGAATAATACATACTTAGAAAAAAATAGATTTTTTTTCTCTCATCTCTCCATTTTATGCTTAGGTTTGGGGTGTAGTCGCCACTCTCCTCTTCCTCTTTATCACTCATTCATACTTCAAGTCTTAGTTTGCTTTGATTCTGGATGACTTTCCGTATGTACTGTATATGATTACAAGTTCTTGGATAAGGAGTTCACCAACCAGGAATAACAGACTCCTCACTCAAATGTCCACTTGGGCAACTGCAAAGCAAATTCCACACGGCAGAACATTATATTTAACTGCCATAGTGTCAACCCCTTACCCCTGTGTCTGATCACTGGTTAGACTGGTATATTCACCATAGTGTCAACCCCTTACCCCTGTGTCTGATCACTGGTTAGACTGGTATATTCACCATAGTGTCAACCCCTTACCCCTGTGTCTGATCACTGGTTAGACTGGTATATTCTCCATAGTGTCAACCCCTTACCCCTGTGTCTGATCACTGGTTAGACTGGTATATTCACCATAGTGTCAACCCCTTACCCCTGTGTCTGATCACTGGTTAGACTGGTATATTCACCATAGTGTCAACCCTTACCCTGTGTCTGATCACTGGTTAGACTGGTATATTCACCATAGTGTCAACCCCTTACCCCTGTGTCTGATCACTGGTTAGACTGGCATATTCACCATAGTGTCAACCCCTTACCCCTGTGTCTGATCACTGGTTAGACTGGTATATTCACCATAGTGTCAACCCCTTACCCCTGTTACCTTATCCCTGCTTTTTCTTTTGTCGCTCTGGATAAGTGTGTCTGCTAAATGAACCAATTGTAATTCTAAATTGTTTGGTATATACATTTATTCCAACACGTAATGACTGGCGAGACTAAAAATAAATGGAGGTATAGGGCCCATATTTTAACAACTTTACCAGCGATCTAGACCGAATCACAAGGCGATTTAGAAACACAGACCATGCAGGCTATCCTCGACGGAGGTGGAAAAGTCTGGTGTCTTGGAGGTCAGGTTTAGGGATGGAGAGGTCACCATGACAGGGGTGCGGGGGTCAAAGGTTAAAACAACAATATAATCCACAGATCCAGTTTCCATGTGCCCCGTCCTATGTGCGATGAAGGACAGGACCCGGAGCTGCCCCGGGGGGGCACTGCGTGGGAGGGTAACTGCGTCTTATCATTGACAGATGCACTCAAAGCAACACAGGCCAGCCGTCCAGAGCTATCGGGGGCTTATCTCGCAGGGGACTAATTGGCCAACGGTGTGCGATCAGGATTTCAACACAAATCGTCTTCAACCAGGGCCGTTTTTTTGCCATTAGGCAGACTGCCATGAGGGGAGGGGGGCGAGGGGAGGGGGCGACCACCAGACATGCTTTAAAACAGGGGTTTTCAACCTTTTTTGACCCATGCAGGGACCACCAATCTGACAAAGACCAATCTAGGGACCACCACTTTTGTGTTGGGTGGGCTGACCAGGGCTGTCACACATCTTGCAGGATGGTCCCAAAGTAGCACTACTGTTCCAACATGCCTCAAATCAAGAATTAGATAAGAATTAGGCTAAATGTCACTGGTTGTATTAAATATTGTGATTTGATTCATGAATATTTTAAGTCTTGAGAGTGTAAACATGAAACATTTTTACACTCTTTTAAGAGTTGTATCTGGTTAACCAACTTTCCATCATTTAGCCTGGGGATCACCAGGATCTCTCTCAAGGACCATGGTTGTCCCCGGACCACTGATTGAAAATCCCTGCTTTAAAAGGAATTGAACATTTAAAACACATGTTCTTTTAGTTTAAAAAATAGTTCATTTTATCCCTTGGCGGCGCCATTTTACAGGAGATTTTCCCTGGAAGCCCCCCCCCCCCTTACCAAATGCACCCGTAAGGGTCCATTTGGTAAGGGGGGGCTCCAGGGAAAATCTTGCGTTGGGCCCAAATTGCTTAGAAACACGACTGTCTTTAACCACCACGTAATGGTTCCTCGCAGGGGAACCCATCAAAGACCAGGGAAGGAGCAGTGTCATTTACAACCCAATTTATAAGCAGTTTGATTATTTAACAACAGCAGTTCTACAAAGCTATAAGAGCGCATCACTTTGTGCTGTGCTGTGAGCTTGTAGACGTGGCATTTTTTTTAAAAGCGATTTAGGCCTATAACTTTGATTCTGACAAGGTCTTCTAAAGCCTGAACTATGTTTTCTGAAAAACCTAAAGAAGGAAAAAAATATTTGCAGCATTTTTTTTTTCAATACTGTACACGCTGTCCAAAAATGGATTCCCGATTGAAGGGGTTGAATCATGATCATTTTAAAAAAATATATATATTTATTTCTTTTTTTCAAACAAACATTTTAAACTCAATTCTTTGCATCTAAATGTTTTGGGTCTAAATGATTTGAGGTGGGGATGGAATATCATTCTGGATATTTTACTTGAGTATTTTACTGAGTATTTTACTTGACCCAAAAAAGGTTTTAAGCACCATGGATTTAGCAACATACCTAATGTACGTCATTGTCTTAAATCGACCTCAGGTCTAAATGATTAAGAAAGATTAAGAATAAAACTCACCTGTCACTATGAATGTCAGGCGACATAACATGGAAACTGCCACGGCCTCCATGGTGGATGGCTCTAGTTGTGTCTTTTGTTCTGCAATCCAAGAGAGAAGGAAAAACAACAATTAATGGCAGGAATATGCACTCTGTAGAATGGTGATGCAATTCAACTCTGGGACTATCCCATTTCTGAACCAAAATCTACACTCAACACTCAGGGAAGAGACGAATGACACTAAAAAGGTCACAGGTTGAACATTCCGGGGCCAGAAAAAAAAACTCAATATCATTCCACTTCAGACAGATAAGCCTTGATGGATATTAGACTTCCACGATGGGGTCAATTTGCCTGGGAGGAGTTGACTAAACAAACGATATTTCATGCCAGCGCAATCCGTTCCCGGGTGGTCAAATTACATGGCAAAGTTCAAAGAAATAAAATGAACACAATCAAATTTGTGTTGTGATTTTTTTTAATACTCCCGAGAAGGCTTTCCCTGTAATGATTTTCTGGCGTGCTTCAGCATTCGAGGCCAATTGACACAGGAATGCCAACGCATGGCTGCACATAGACAGAACAACAATGTGTGTGGGTTCTGGTCCGTGGTCCATCACTGTTGAGTCCCACTAACAAATGGGTCACTGTGTGGCACTGTGGAGCATGCTGTGCAGAAACAACACTGTTACACCCAGTTATCCAGCATCACACCAGGGGCGGATCTATAGGCATGCCCCAGTAAATGCCCAGTCTGCCTCACCAAACACGATGGCATCAGGGGTATAGTGGAGGGGGGACACGTGGGGGGCTTCCCCCCACTTCTCACATCTAAAATATTTTTGGGGCAAAAGTAGGCCTATGTTTTTTGTATTGTCATTTTCTTTTATGGATACCAATTAGGCAAACAAATCTTTCTCAATATGCTATACATGTTTTAATAGCGTGTCTGTGTGTGTTGCGCAGGTGCATGCAAATGCAAGTGTGAATGCACGTGTCTTAGAGGGGAATTTCGCTCATTTTCAATATTTTACTATGTCATTAATATACCTTAGAAATGTTGTATGGACATGGTGGACATGGTTCACCATGTTTCTGAGAGTGTACAAATGGAACCAAATGGACCCCGCTAGGGTCCATTTGGTTCACATTTGTAAACTCTCAGAAAAAAATGAAAATGGGTGGAATTCCCCTTTAAGAGGCGTCCCCTACTTCAAAGAGTCCCCACTAATCTGGATGGCACTGGCCAATGCAACAACCCAAAAATATTTCAAATTAAAGTGCTTATATTTAAATGATTTGAAACACTTCTACTGCTTACTAAGTACTGTTGTGGCACCACTAAACACAACAGCATTTCATCATCAGAAAACTCTCACAACCTTTAAAGCAAACTCTCTGGAGGTCAGACCTTTAGCTTTAAATGCAATCATGCTGTATGTTATGCTTGATGCTTGCTTGAACTTCATACAACAACCTGAAAATGCAAGAAATTGATTATTGATTGGCTTGTGCAGCCTTACTGCGCTCAAGCCGTCCAACCAAAAACTTTGCAGCCATCTTTCTCGACATGTGCAAGTGTCATTCATACTGTTGCCATAGCAAAACCTGCCCACCTGTTCACAACTCAACCAAGATGTATATGGATGCTCCTACTTGCTAATAGTCCTGCACGGTATAACTCAATAATTTTCTCCTGCCCACTCTGTAGAGTGTGTGCAAGTGCATATCCTGTTGCCATAGCAACCGTTTTCCCAAATCAACCAAATTACCGGATGCTCCTTTAAAGTACCGGTATACTAATATTTCTACAATTGCTGCAAATTGCTACAAAACCACCAGCTAGCCCAGACCATTCTGGGCAAGTAAATTTAGGTCTGATAACGATTACAGTTCATGTTCGTGTTCATGTTAAAGTCGTGTGTACTTGGCTCACATTACCTGACCGTTTCCTGTCAGGAATTGACCCTTTTTCCAAATGATATTATTTATTTTATACATTTTTCTTGTGGCGAGAAGGGTAGGGGAAAAACACTCAATTTTAACACAGCGCTGCCCACTCTTCCTGTATCCCATTACAGAGAGAGAGAGAGAGGGTGGGGGTTCTAGGGTGACCAGATGCAAACTGATCATTTGAGGGATGGACGCGTCGGACAAAGTAGGTAAACGGGACAAAACTCAAATACAGCAAAAAAATAGCAGATCCACAAGCTGAAAACGTGTCGCACTGTTTTCAGCTTGCGGATGGATTAAGTGTGTAAATAATAGTTGCCGCTCTCCGTCTTCAAAGTTGCCCAGCGATTATGCTTTATAGCCGAGAGCAGAATATTTCTCATGCACCCTAAAAAGAGCAGTGTTGTTGTTGTTGTTGTTTTTTAATTAACCCATAGTAGACGGGAACCCCTAGTGGTAGTTTTACCCTAGTTGACGGGAACACCAATATGCGTTCTGTACAGAATGTACAGTATCAAAAAATGTCAAAATTTGGTGATGTTACACAATAATTTGAAGTTTTCCAGTACACTTAGGTTAGTATTTCAGAGACATTTTTAGAATCGGCCTACTGCTATGCCTACTCCTATAAACCCGCAGCCAGGGGCTTATAGGAGTAGCCTATTCTATCAGATTAATCTACAAAAATAATTTAATCCCATTAACTCATTTTATGTAACGTGAAATCTTCCACCCAATACTGCCCAATGCTGGGAATTGAGGAGCTGTCCCGCACAATGCGGGACATCTGGTCACCCTCTCACGGCCGTGCATGACGGGATCGACGTGCATGTGTGGAGCTTCATCATAATGAAGTGCAGCGGCGCTGGTGGTGGTGGTGGTGGTTGGACGTGAGGAGGAAGTGGGGGGGTTGGGGTGTGGTAGTGGGGTAGGGTGGGATGGGTGGGTGGGGGGGGGGGGGGCGAGGGGTAGCTTAGGGTCGAACGTCTGGAAACAGTTAAAAGACAGATCACAGGCCAACGTACAGCAAACAAGGTGGGAAAAGGAGAGAGGGCGGAAGGAGGGGGCAGGGGCGGATCTATAGGCATAGGCATGGGGGGGGGGGGGGGGCAACTGCCCCACCAAACATGATGGCATGCAAACAACCCAAGATATTTCAAATTAAAGTGCCCTATATTTTAAATGATTTGAAACACTACTACTGCTACTAACTAACTACAGCTGTGGCACCACTAAACCAGCAGCATTTCATCATTGAAAACAGAAAACTCTCTGAGTCAGACCTTTAGCTTTATGCATGCTGCGTGTCTGTTGCAACTTCAGCAACAACTGATATTATTGATGCTTTACTTGACTAATAAAAGTCCTGTAACTGAAAATGGTATGGGTGCGATGAAGCCGCCCCCATACTATTTTCTCTTGCCCCTCCAACATGTTCTCTTGCCCCCCCCCCCCCCCCCCCCAATGGGACATGTTACATCCGCCCCTGGGAAGGAGGGAGGGAGAAGTGGGTGTGAAGGAGGGATCGATGTTCGAGGGATCCGCCAGTAGGGAGAGAGAGAAAAAAAAAGAAGTGTGGCCATCCATCTTCGGCGAGAGATAACGGCGTTATCTGATAGCGAATTCCATTTGTGTGACTTCTATTTTAAGAACGGACATGGTTTTGTTTTTTTTTCGGTTCTATGATCGTAAAACACGATGAGGGATTTTTCACAGAGGAATTCCGTTGCGTGTCGCTTTAGATCAGGCGTTTTCTGCATCATGAGGACTTGTTTAACAACTTTGCGGTGGAGTACGTCGCGCACTGTGGCCCGATATTACATCTTTTGTATATAAAAAAAGACATTTTTACGACAACGCCTTTGAACGAAAAAAAAAAAAGTTTATTTTTCCATGACTGATGTTGAGTCATCTCTAAACCCAAAAAGAAACTCAATGGATGTC
>CM076984.1:1072753-1124049 GCA_039105355.1 Benthosema pterotum | reverse complement strand
CACAACACACACACACACACACCACACACACACACACACACACACACACACACACACCACACCCCGTTTGAGTGTTTACACTGTGGACATCATATTTTGTTTATACTGGCACTCATATTTGTGTACTAGTCCTCTGGTTTCATCTCCACGCAGGGGCCTGGCTTTTTGGGAGGGAGACCCTCGGGCCCCCCCCCCCCCCCCCCCCCCCCCCACCCCCACCCCCCCCCCCCCCCCCCCCCCCCCCCCCCCCCCCCCCCCCCCCCCCCCCCCCCCCCCCCCCCCCCCCCCCCAAAAAAAAAACCTCCAATAAGCTGGGTAAACTTGGACGGCAATGAGTCCAGCTGAAGTATAGGCCTCCATTGCCCCGTGGGGGCTGTTCGTTTGGCTGCGCAGTGCAGGCAGTCTTGGAAAAAAAAAGACACTACTCGCATTTTTAAAGATGGAGTGCCATGATTTTTTTTCTACCCTAAAACATGATTATCAGGTATTAATGTTATAAGAAAAGTAAGATTTTTTTCCCCCCCAAAAAAGTGTACAGTGTTTGTTTAAACTGTCATTTTTATGATTCCACCCAGCCAGTTCATTAAGTATGCCTGGTTTGCCTGGTGGGTGGTGATGGGTGGAGATCCACCCCCCACCCCCCCCATGCTCATGCCTAGATCCGCCCCTGCTTTCCTCCACTATGCGTGCACATGTGTATGTGTGCGCGCGTGTGTGTGTCTCTGGACTGAGTGACAGATGGCAGAGCCGTACACAGACCAACTGGACTCAGACAGACTGTCAGCCTCTGGTCCATCAACTCTGACCAGGTCATCTGATACGTCCAGCTACAACCCCCCCCACCCCCCCCCCCCCCCCCCCCCCATATCCCCCCCCGCATCCTCTCAGACCCCTGAAACACAGACACCCCCCCCCCCCCCCCTACTTGTCCATCAGCCCCTCTAACCCCAACCCCTTAAGAAAAGTATACACACCCT
The DNA here is from genome assembly GCA_039105355.1 of Benthosema pterotum. Classification (NCBI taxonomy): domain Eukaryota; kingdom Metazoa; phylum Chordata; class Actinopteri; order Myctophiformes; family Myctophidae; genus Benthosema; species Benthosema pterotum. The sequence continues at coordinate 1,123,072 of CM076984.1, read as the reverse complement.
GGACGACACACACGCACACACACGCACACTTTAATCTTCTACATTCTCTAATTGTGTAGATTTTTACAATTTTTCAAAAATAGCAGAGATACAAGCCCATAGCGCGCCACTCGGTGGCGCGCTATGAGCTGGTCGGGGACATACCAGTCGGGGACATACCAGTGTGTTTAGGGCACATTTCCGAAACAAGCCCCTTAATGTCCTTGGTTTTGGGCTACGTAAGATTAAGGATTTGGAGATCCCAATAGCATCCATTCTTCATTTTGTGAATTCTGCACCACAATGCTACGCAGGTACGGTACTATAGAGCAAGCATTTTTCAGCGAATACGGCCTAGATATGTAGTGAAATGGAGCCCATAGGTTACCTAAATCTATACCTAAATCCAGAGCCATAGTAACTCCATACAAAGAGTACAGACGGAGTTACGCAAGCTCCGTTCACTTCATGGAGTCAGTCCAACAGAGGCTTTTCTACGTGGACTGCTATTGAAAACGGAGGCAAGCGGAAGTTACGGAATCATTTCAGCAATCAGCAGTCTGTGGGCTCGCGCGAGTACTTGAACCGCAAGGGCCAGCCTGTTTTTCTACCCCCTCAATGTCGCAACTCTTCTTCTTACTTAGATGGCCTAAACCCAACTGAATCTTACTCAAAATCACTATACGACTTGAAACTAAACCACTTTTAGCTGTCAAATTCACCACATGTCCCATGGGGGGGACACACAGGGGGAAAGCATGGGGGGGGGGGTTCTGAGGTGAGGTATAATAGGACAACTTGGGTGGGTGTGAGTGGGCATCTGGCGTCCTGTTCTAAACAGCCTTGTTTAGGGTAGAGGTCTGGCTGAAGGAGGGATTATGGGGCTCTGCCCCCATCAAGAGGTCAAGAGGTCGGGGATTATTCAGGCAGTTTTCGGAAGAGTAAAGTACGCACATGTTTTACTTAAGTACCGTAAAAGTATCATTGCTGAAATGTGGAAATACTTAGGAGTTAAAAGTTCACAACTCACAATGCAAAAAGCACAAGTATTGGTTTATAAAACAGTGTTTTTCAACCTTTTTGATACCAGGGCCCACTATTTATTCAGCATTTGAGCCACGGACCATTTGAGGACATTTTACCCCACAGACCGCAAAACTAAAGATTTTTGTTTTTGTCCACAATTCCAGGCTGGATTTGGGAAACAAAAAAGGCAAACATAGAACAAAAATGACCATTAGCCTACATTCTCTACTGTATAGTTGTGTAGACTTGGGCTGAATCAGATGATGAATATTTTAACTCTTAAGAGTGTAAACATTAAACCAAATGGACCCATTTGGTTTCATTTTTACACTCTCAAAGATTTACATATACTGCGCAGAACAAACAGCCGCCACGTGCGGCACCACAGCAAAACGAGATTCACTCGCAATTCATTATGACAGTAGACGCCTAATCCCTGCAAAGGGTCTTTTAATGCACCAAAGACACGTGGAGATTTGAGAGTGTGTGATCACGGGCCTCTTACACTATACCATAGACTATTTAGGGACATGCAGCGTGGATTGAGTCCGGGAGCGCGCACCCACCCATGCATGCACAATTGCACATACTCCCCAGGCGCCGAAATAGAAACCGGGACGGACGGGGCGGATGGACGGGTGGGTGGGCGCTGGCACCAGCAGCTGTCTTCGCATCGCCGTGCCCACAGTCAAACAACAAGAAACAAACAAACAAAAAAAAACGACAATCACAACGACAATCATTCCCAAGACAGATGGCATTGGTCTCTTCTCTCGCTCTCTCTCCATCGCACTTTCTCTGTTCATGCCATCATGTTTGGTGGGGCAGACTGGGCATTTAGGGGGGGCATTGTCCCCCCACATGCCCATGCCTAGATCCGCCCCTGGTGCCCAGCCAAATGCTTCGCAACAAAAAACAAGAGGGACTTCAAATGGCCCCCCTACCCTTCCCCTCGCGCTGCCAAAGAGACCCACGCATCGCCCAGTAATCTTTTAACGGAGCAATGTTTAATAGGGTCGACAAGACTAACAAGCACAGCTGCTTCGCGCTATTTTTGCTTTGTCTCTCTCCCCTCCTATTAAACACAAACACATGCCGCAAGACGCGTCGAACACACACCCATGTGGGGGGGGTTCGGTGGGGTTCTCACTTTGAAACGATACTTCTACTGTCATGTCTGGGACTCGGCCCTGGGGAAAACATGAAAGGACCATGGACCAGTAGAGCATGTTCTGTTCTGGGGATCGTATTAATGAAATTCTGGTCAAAGAGCAAGAGAGACAACATGGTATTTACACGCTAAAGGACTGACCCCGAATTTTTACTGGGGTGGTGGTGGGTCCTCCCCGCTAAGGAGGAGGTGATAAAGGAGGAATAAAAGGTGAGGTTGTTGGACGCGGTCACGCGGACAGGGATGGGTGGGGGGGTTGGGGGTTGGCAGAGGAATGCAGGAAAAAGGAGGAGAAGGAGAAGGTCAAGCCAGGAAGGCGTCCCGCTGCGTGCGCTGCGCTCTGATCTTATCTGGGGACCTGTTTGCTTGGGGTATATGGAGGAGCAAGTCTACCTCCTGTCCCTGTTCCCTCCAGGGGCGGATCTAGGCATGGGCATGGGGGGGCAATGCCCCCCTAGATACCCAGTCTGCCCCCCACCCAAACACGATGCGGGGCTAAAATATCCTCAAATGGTGTTCCGTGGCTCAAATCCTGAATAAATGGTGGTCCCTGGGATGAAAAAGGGTGAAAACCCCTGGTCTATGGCACAGCAACTATCCGGCATTTTTAAAAGGATCCCTGTCTAATAAGATAAACATCGCTTAAAGAATTATACTTTCCCTATATAACTAAAATAAACAAATAAAAACACCAATGGCATCTTATTTCTTTCATAAATAGAGAATATTTCACTCAACAGGAACTGCTCCTGGCGCAGGATGATGATGTCACGTGTGGTCTAGCTCTATACAATACATGGATGAACATGCTCTGTGACATCATCATCCTGCGACAGGAGCACCTCCTATAGAGTGAAAGATTCTCTATTTATGAAAGAAATAAAGTATTGAAGGTGTTTTATCTGCATGTTTTAGTTATAGAAGGCAAGTTTAGCGTTTTAAGGCACATTTGTCTTATTAGGCAGGGATCCTTTTAAGATTTAGTTAGTTTGGAACGTAGACACTCGCTCTCTGCAGTGGAGAAAGTATAAACTTCTTGCCCGCCAGTGGGGGCGTGGCCAGAGTCTGTAACGACACGTGATGATCCATCCATCCATCCATCCATCCATCCATCCGTGATGATCCATCCATCCATCCATCCATCCATCCATCCTTCTTTCCTTCCATGGGGGCAGCAGTGGATCAGGGGTAGCCCTGAAACACGGCCGTCATGCGGCCATGCAGTGACTTACAGTAATTCAGTTCCATTTGTAGTCAAAACGATAAACCTTCCCATTTCGAATATACTGTATCTCAGTGCAGGTTTTCAACCTTTTTCATGCCAGGGCCCTGCACTATTCATTCAGAATTGAAGCCACGGACCACCATTTGATGAACATCTTATCCCCCACAGACCCAAAACTAAAGACTGGATTTCAGACTGGACTGGATTTCAGAAACGCAAAACAGTCAAACATACAGACCAAAATGACCATTAAATCGCCTATATTCTCTAGTTGTGTACACTTGGGATAATTCAGATGAGGAATATTTTAACTCTTGAGTGTAAAATGAAACCAAATGGACCGGGTCGCGGGTCCATTTGGTTTCATTTTTTTACGTCGGGAAGAGGACAAAAGACAGAATGTAAATAAAAAAAGCTAGGAGACGAGAAGCAGCAGCTATAGGGCCAACAGAGGTCAAGGCAATTAAAGCCAAATGAGAAGCTGCTGATTCTGAACAGCGGTGGAGGAGGCTGTACACTGCCAGGAGGAATAACAGTCCATGTCTGGATAAAAAAAAAGAAACCCTCACCTGATCGGATCAGGGTGGTGGATGTGGGTCAGGGGTGGATCTAGGCATGGGCATGGGGGGGGCAATGGCTTCTAAATGCCCTGACTGCCTCACCAAACATGATGGCATGCAAAACAACCCAAGATATTTCAAATTAAAGTGCTTATATTTATTTGAAACACTATTACTGCTACTAACTAACTACAGTCGTGTCACCACTAAACCGACAGCATTTCATCATTGAAAATAGAAAACTCTCTGAGTCAGACCTTTAGCTTTATGCGTGCTGCGTGTCTGTTGCAACTTCAACAACAACTGATGTTATTATTGATGCTTTACTTGCCTATAAAAGTCCTGCAACCGAAAATGGTATGGGTGCGGCTTCATCGACCGTAGTGCGTCTCCTGCCCCCTGCCCCCTCCCATTGGGAAATGTTACATCCGCCCCCGTGGTAGGCGGTGGTGGTGGTGGTAGAAATGAATCAATGGCATTCTTCTGCATTGAAAAAAAACAAAACATCGTCCCTACTATCTCTTCGCAGACGGAGAGACATCCGCTCATGCGCTAAAATAAGCGCAATCATATGATGTTATTTACGTCGCATCATCTTATTTGTGGTTCATCCAAACGAAATGGATCCAGATCGCTCAAGTCTGTATAGGGCTACTGTAGGGCTGAACGAGAGCGTTATGGTGTGGTGCAGCGCACCTACATCACGACAAAGACTGCTTATATACTCTTTTTTTGTGTCTGGGACTCGTCCCTGACAGTGTGGTCCCTGAGAGGGTTCCAGGTGGTCCCCTGCTAAGCTGGTTAACCAGATGTAACTCTTTGAGAACGTAAAAATGAAACCAAATGGACCCTTGCGGGTCCATTTGGTTTCATTTTTACACTCTCAAGAGTTAAAATAGTTGTAAATCGGTCATTTTCAAGTGGTTGAAACAAGACTGAAGTGTGGTTATTGTGTGTTTCGTATTAATCATTCTACTTGGACTGTCATGACTCGTCCCCGGGGCGAAACATGAAAGGCCATCATCGCCAGCACGTGTTCAGGGGAGGGTGTGTGTGTGTATGGGGGGGGCTCGTATTAATGAAATCTGGTCAAAGAGCAAAGAGACAACATGGTATTTACATGCTGAAGACTGACCCCTAACTTTACTGGGGTGGTGGGTCGCTGATCCCACCCACCCACCACCAAACCCCAGAGAAGGCCCCCCTTGTGGCGGCAAAAGGAGTGCTTTCCTCGTTTAAAAGGAGAATAGCGATCTGATAGAGAATAGCGATCCGGCTAAATGATTGAAAGTTGGGTTAACCAGATGTTGTTAAAAAAAGGTTTACTCTCTCACAGGTTAAAATATTCATCACCGACCAGAATCGGAATCAGTCCGAAGTCTGGTCGTTCACAAAATCTGAAATTGTGGACAGAAAACAAAATAAATCTTTTTTTTTGTGTCTGTGAGGAGGAAATGTCACAACTGCTCAATAAATAGGACGGTTCGAGCAGTAAAAAAAGAAAAGAAAAAAAAATAATAATCTTTGGCAGTAACATCAAGTTAAATCCAGATTCAAATCAGATTTTGTTCTCAAATCACGTCTTTTTTGCAACAACCTTTCGCTCTGCTGTTTCGTTTCACAACAACTGACCAGAGCGGAACGGTCACAGATTTTGAACTGGATATGATTCAGACCACTTGGCAGTCATTGTAAAGGGGGGGGGGGGTGCTTGGATTTGAGCATTTGAGCAGTCATTCTTTTGTTTGTTTGTTTGCTTTAGCCCATGGGTTTTCAACAGGTGGTCTGGGGACCACCACTGGTCCCTGAGAGGGTTCCAGGTGGTCCCCAGCTAAGCTGGTTAACCAGATGTATCTCTTTGAGAATGTAAAAATGAAACCAAATGGACCCTTGCGGGTCCATTTGGTTTCATTTTTACACTCTCAAGAGTTAAAATATTCATCATGTGAATTACCCCCAAGTCTACACAGCTAGAGAATGTAGAAGATTAGTAGAAATCTTTAGTGTTTGGGGTGTGTGGGGGCTAAAATGTCATCAAATGGTGGTCCGTGGCTCAAATCCTGAATAAAGGAGGGTCCCTGGGATGAAAAAGGTTGAAAACCCCCGCTATAGCCTGAAACCGTTGTCGACCAATCACATGCACTATAGCCACTAATTGTGAAAACCTGCCCGTGTTTTGATAGGATAAAAGTGAAGCATGTGTGAGAGTAAAGGCTCAGACATACTCCAGGGTGAAGTGAGATTAGGTGAAAAGTTTTCACCGCAGTGTAGTCACTCTTTTTAAGTCTTCACCCTGGCTCATACATATACTCAAGGAAGTATACATATACTCAAGGAAGCCTTAAGAACTACACCGCGGTGAAACCCTTTCACCACGAGTCACTTCACCCTGGAGTATGTTTTAGCCTTAAAAGGATCCCTGGCTAATAAGACAGATATGCCTTAAAACACTATGCTTGCCTTCTATAACTAAAACATGCAGATAAAAACACCTTCAATACTTTATTTCTTTCATAAATAGAGAATCTTTCACTCAATAGGAGGTTCTCCGGTCGCAGGATGACGATGTCACAGAGCATGCTCATCCATGTATTCCATAGAGCTAGATCACACGTGACATCATCATCCTGTGCCAATAAAGAGCAGTTCCTGTTGAGTGAAATATTCTCTATTTATGAAAGAAATAAGATGCCAATGGTGCTTTTATTTGTTTATTTTAGTTATATAGGGAAAGTATAATGTTTTAAGCGATGTTTGTCTTATTAGACAGGGATCCTTTTAAGTCGTTACACCAGTTCCGTGCTTGGAAAAGAGTAGAGACATCTCGGAATGAAGACGAAAAAATATATATATTTAAGAAAAAAAAAAAACACAGAGATTGCTACATGCCGTCCCGCATTACGCCTCGAGGGGGGTGGAGGGGGGGGGCGAATGACCTGAGGATGTGAGAAAACAATAACAGAATCAGGATTGAGTTGGCTCTGTTGTCAGTGAGAGAGATGGAGGATGGAGATACAGTCGCTGGAGCAGCGCTAAGTGGATTAGGATAACCTTACAGCCAGGCTGGAAGGAGGGGAAGCAACTCTCCTCCCCAGAGGCAGGAGCAGGGGCGGATCTAGGCATGGGTATGGGGGGGGGGGATGCCCCCCTAAATGCCCTAACTGCCCCACCAAACATGATGGCATGCAGAACAACACAAGATTTGAAATAATTTGAAACTACTACTGCTACTGACTACCTACAGGTGCTGGTCAACGAATTAGAATAATTTGAAATAGTGCAACCTTAAAATCTTTGAATGCATTTCTTGTGCAGAAAGCAAATCAGGTGTTCACCGCACCTGTCCTACTTGTTAGAGTAATCACAGAACTGTTACCTGTAAAAAAATTTGCTCAGCTGAGCTTTCCAAAAGGCCCATTTAGGCCATTTAACTGTGACACTGTTGTTTCATTGAATTAGAATAATGGAGAAACCGTTTCATTGAATTAGAATAATTTTTATTATAATTAGAATCATCATTTTCTCAGTATTTTGTGGCTGCTCCCTTGGCTTGTATGACTGCCTGAAGTCTCCGTGCAGGGGTTGACACTAAGGTCTCCAAGGCACTTGCCCATCGGGCAAGTGCAAATCAGGTTCTACTTGTCCTCAGGTCATGGTCACTTGCCCCCCCAAAAATATATTGTAAATTTTGCTTTTAAGTTTACTTCCTACTTGGGTGCTTTCAACAGGTGGTCCAGGGACCACCAGTGGTCCCTGAGAGGGTTCCAGGTGGTCCCCAGCTAAGTTGGTTAACCAGATGTAACTCTTGAGAGCGTAAAAATTAAACCAAATGGACCCTTGCGGGTGCATTTGGTTTCATTTTTAATTCATCACCTTAATTAGCCCATAGTGGTCACAGACCCAGTGGTCCCTGACCCCAGCAAAATGAGAGTTTGGAACCAAATGGACCTGGGAGAGAGATAGGTAGAGATAGCTAGTTCTTCAAATCGATGCCACGGACAGGGCTTGACACTAACACTTGCCCGCTTGCCCGGGGCAAGTAAAAATAATGGTGGGTGTTAGAGCCATATTTGAAACTGAAAATGCTTGTGTTTCTATTGTGTCATTTTGCTGTGTGCTCTGCATGCTGTATAGAAGGGCGTGTCTTGTTTACACTGTGTGTACTGCTTAGAGTGTAAATGAGCCAATTGAGGTTCAGCCTATAGGAGTGTGCAGCCACTTTACCGGCTTAGTGAGGCTGGCTTGCAGCAGCTGTAGGGCAGGCCCTAATTAGTCAGTTCAGTGCTGGAAGCCTGAGTGGGAGCAGCAACAGTTTTTTGACCCATCCACAAAGAGAAATAGTAATCACAGAAAGAGAATAGCAACGATACAAAGAAAAGTAGTAATTTTGAAGGAATCTAAGAAAAGGATTTTACTACTTTGTACTGCCTTGAACACCTTTTGTTTTGAACGTTTTGTTTTTTCTGTTTTGTACTCCAAGACTTTTCTGCAAGTAAACAATTGAAACCTTCATCTGTTTGTGGACCTGGATTACTATTTTGGAGTCAAGCTTACTGCTTCAGGCTTTTGAACTCACATTTTGTCAAAAAACTAGCTCAACAGAAGCGAGTGGAAATATTACTGGACGTTACTAACCAAGTTGAAATCTACTGTACACTGGACGCTACAGGAAGGTAAAGAAAGTTAATCTTGTCTAAGAAGAGGAAAAGAGGAAAGGATTGCACTGGTGAGCTGAATGTTAATGCTGATTTTTGCCATTGCCGTTGTGAAGATATATCCAAGTTATATCTGAAGACAGTGCATTAAGAAGCAGTTTGCAAGTTTATTGGAGCTTTCTTGTGAAGAAGTTTAAACGTTGCATTGTACACTGTTTGCATTGAACTAAGATGGCAGACGAAGCTACAGCCAAGGCTGCAGATGCACCTAGCAACGAAAAGAGGGTGCCGATACCCACAGAAAAGGCTTTGGAGGAGAAACTCCATAGAACGATTGCATCTAGGAGAGCCAAAGCAGGGCAAATAACTAACAAGATGAACGAATTGGATATGCTGAAGAAAGATGCATGCAATGTGGATAAGGTTGAACAGTTGAGTCTGAATGACCTTGTAAAGCTGTGCAAAGAGTTTGGTGATCTTAATGATGACGTGACAGCTCTGTTATCCGAAGAAGAAGCTAGCTTTGATCAGAGTAACTGGTACGAACCTAAGCAAGCATCAATCCTGACTTTTGTCAAAGCAACTGATGAGTGGATTGAAGAGGTGCGTAAAATGACCAAAGAAAGCCATCCCAAAGAGAATGAAGACAGCATCATGCCTGATGATAGCGCTTCTAACGTGCAACGCTCAAAAGTATCCTCTACTACATCCTCGGCTCGTGCACGTAGACAAGTGGAAGCAGAAAGGGCAGCACTGTTGGCACGTGCAGCAAAGTTAAAGGCCAAGCAAGCTCTTGAATTGGAAGAAGCTCAGCTGAAAGCTAAAAAAGAACAGCTGGATATCGATACGGCTATCGCAGAATCTGAAGCCAAGTTACAAGTACTTGAAGAATACGAAGGCAGCCGCCGAGGTAGCCGCCAGGATGGAATGAATGACTATCTCAGGTCACATAGTAAAAAGACATCCAAAGTAGACTCGAAGACAGGAACGAGCGAACCCCGAAAGGCATCCAACGAGCCAGAGAAGCGATCTCTGACACAACGTTTTGAGCGGAAGACTGCTGTGTCAACTGCATTGCCTGTGGCGGTGCGGTTGACGGAGCAGTCGGCGACAAATGACAGAGATGGCTACGACGTGATCAGGCGACAGAACCAGATTACAGAAATGCTCGTCACACAGCAGCAATTGTCTTATCTTCCCAAAAGAGACATACCTGTGTTCCATGGTGACCCGCTTGCCTACAGGTCCTTTATTAGAGCTTTTGACCACGCCATAGACAGCAAGGCTGAGAGCAGCAGAGACAAGCTCTATTACTTGGAGCAGTTCACTGGCGGAGAACCACACAATTTGGTCTGCAGCTGTGAACATATGGACCCGGACCGGGGCTATGAAGAAGCCAGAGCACTACTTCAGAAGCATTATGGTGACGAGCTGAAGATAGCCAACGCCTACATTGAAAAGGCTCTGAAGTGGCCTCAGATGAAGTCGGAGGACGGGAAGGCGCTGAACACATACGCTCTTTTCCTGATCGGTTGCCGAAATACCATGGAAGATATTGAGTTCATGAGTGAGATGGACAACCCCACCAATATGAGAGTTGTTATCTCCAAACTTCCTTACAAAATGAGAGAGAAGTGGCGGGTGACAGCATTTGACACTCAAGAAAGACAAGGAAGAAGAGCCAGGTTCTCGGACTTGGTGACGTTCATCTACCGACAAGCACAGATTGCAAGCGATCCGCTGTTCGGAAACATTCAAGACAGTGGTACAGCTACTGAAGGAAGAACAAAGAGCAGCAGTTCTGATAGCAAGACCCAGAAGCCCACCAAGTCAAAGGGAAGCAGTTTTGCTACGACTGTAACTCCACCTAAAGAGAAGTCACACTCACCTTCCAAGAATGCACCAGCTAATGCTGTAAACGCTTTCCAGAAACCCTGCTTGTTATGCCAGAAGAACCATGCGCTAGATGTATGCAGAACTATAAGAGAAAAGCCGGCTAAAGACAGGGTCGAGTTCCTGAAGAAAAGAGGACTGTGCTTTGGTTGCCTCACCCAGGGGCACCTCAGTAAACAATGCAAGAAGAGAATGACTTGTCAAGAGTGTTCCCAGAACCATCCAACCATCTTGCATGTTGACAAAGAAGACAGTGTTCAGTCAAAGAAGAATGACGAAAGCAAGAATGAGGACAGCAACACTGAAGAAATGAGTGTACTAAGTGCCCTTGTGTCACTAGAGCAAGAGACCTGTGGCCGCACTGGGGCCGGAGAGGAATGTATACTCGCAATAGTACCGGTAGTGGTCAAGTCCAAGAAAAGTGACAAGACTGTGAAGACATACGCCTTCTTGGATCAGGGAAGTTCAGCCACGTTCTGTACCGAAGCACTGATGCGGCAGCTGAACATCAAAGGGAGAAAGACGGAGATACTTCTTCGAACCATGGGCCAGGAGAAGCTGGTTCCCAGTTACATCCTGTCTGATCTGGAAGTGAGTGGTCTTGGGTCGAAGGACTACATCGACCTACCGAAAGCCTTCACACACAAGGACATACCGGTGAGGAGAGAAAACATTCCCCGGACAGAAGATGTGAGGAGATGGCCCTACTTGAAAGAGGTACAAATCCCACAGCTCGAAGCAGAAGTCGGCCTGCTGATCGGAACCAACTCACCTAAAGCCATGGAGCCTTGGCAGGTGATCAACAGTGAAGGGGATGGACCCTACGCAGTTAAGACGATCCTTGGCTGGGTGGTGAATGGCCCTGTAAGAAGAGAAGATGACATCACATCGGACGACGGTGTTCGCAGTCACACAGTCAACCGCATTTCTGTGGCAAGCATCGAAGAACTGTTGGTCCAACAGTACAATACAGACTTCCCAGAACACAGCTGTGAAGAGAGAACAGAGATGTCCCAAGAAGATCACAAGTTCATGCGGTCAGTCACTAAGTCCGCTGAGATTGTTGATGGGCATTACTGCATCGGCTTGCCTTTGAGGAATGAGACTGTGACCATGCCGAACAACCGCTGTGTAGCTGAGCAGCGTGCCGTTGGTCTAAAAAGAAAGCTCAGCAAGAACCCAGACTTCCATGAAGACTACAAGGGATTCATGGCAGGGATAATTGAGAAGGGCTACGCCAAGAAAGTCCCTGAAGAGGAACTTAGCCGAGAGGATGGACGTGTGTGGTACATACCCCACCATGGGGTTTACCATCCAAAGAAAAACAAGATCAGGGTGGTCTTTGACTGCACTGCAAGGTTCCAAGGAACATCACTGAACGATCAGCTGCTTCAGGGGCCTGATCTCACGAACACCCTCATCGGCGTCCTGACAAGATTTCGAGAGGAGCCTGTGGCTATGATGGCCGACATAGAAGCGATGTTCTATCAGGTCAAGGTTCCAGACAAAGATGCTGATCTACTGCGTTTTCTATGGTGGCCAGATGGCGACCTGAGTCAACCCGTAGAAGACTACCGAATGACCGTGCATCTGTTTGGAGCCACATCGTCCCCCAGTTGTGCGTCATATGCTCTAAGACGAACGGCAGAAGACGGAAAGAGCAAGACAACACCAGAAGTGGTGGATACAGTCCTCCAAAACTTCTACGTTGATGACTGCTTGAAGAGTGTGTCTTCAGAAGATCATGCTGTTGCCATGGCAAGAGACCTCAGTGCTGTGTGTCGCAGTGGAGGATTCCGTCTGACAAAGTGGGTCAGCAACAGCAGAGTTGTCTTGTCGTCTATCCCAGAAGAAGACAGAGCCACTGAAGTCAAGACTTTAGACTTGAGCCATAACCAGCTTCCGATGGAGAGAGCTCTTGGTATCCAGTGGTGCACTGAATCAGACACGTTCCAGTTCAAGATGCAGCCACAGGATAAACCAGTCACAAGACGAGGGATTCTCTCCGTGGTCAGCTCCGTTTATGATCCCCTCGGTTTTCTCGCCCCCTTCATTCTGCCTGCGAAGCTTCTACTAAGAGATCTGTGTAGAGAGAAGAAAGGCTGGGATGAAGAAATCGAGGGAGAACAGGCACAAAGATGGATGAAGTGGTTAGCCGACCTGAAGCAACTTTCCGGCTTTCGCTGGGAAAGATGCATCAAACCTGTGGAGTTTGGGTCTACGAAGACGGCGCAACTCCACCACTTTTCAGATGCCAGCGAAAATGGCTACGGCACGGCTACCTACATCTTGCTGACAAACGCACAAGGCAAGAAACACATCTCCTTTCTGATGGCCAAGTCCAGAGTGGCACCGCTTAAGCAGGTAACCATACCTCGGATGGAATTGACAGCCGCTGTCGTCGCAGTCAAGGTCGACAAGATGATGAGACAGGAGCTCCAGGTACCACTTGAGCCATCTGTCTTCTGGACGGACAGTACTACTGTACTGAAGTACATCGAGAATGACGCAGCTCGCTTCAAGACCTTTGTAGCCAACCGAGTTTCGATCATCCGTGAGGCTACTACCCCAACCCAGTGGAGGTATGTAAACACCTCAGTCAACCCAGCGGATCAAGCTTCAAGAGGATTGAAAGCTGAGAGCTTGTGCCAGAGCGAGACTTGGATCCTTGGTCCGAGTTTCCTGCTGAAAGATCAAAGCGAGTGGCCAGAAAGACCAGATCAGTCCGGTCATATCCAAGAAGATGACGTCGAGATCAAAAGGTCAGCTGTAGTCAATCTACTTGCCACAGATGAGAGCAACGCTACAGTAAGCAAGCTGATTGATCACTACTCAAGCTGGCTTCGGCTGAAGAAAGCGGTGGCTTGGTTTCTCCGGCTGAAAGAGTTGCTGCTGCACCTAAGTGGCAAACGGAAAGAGCTAGAAGCTACCATCAGCCAGTCTGAAGATGATCCAGTCAAGCGACAGATGCTTCTCAAGCAACAACTGGAGAAACACAAGACAAAGTTGGAAAAGAAACCGCTCACAGTTGAAGACCTCGACATAGCTGAAAAGGAGCTCATTCTCTTCAGCCAGAAGCATTCATACCCTGAGGAAGTTGAAGCTTTGCAAAGAAGGGCTCATGTCAAGAAGAGTAGCCCACTTTACAAGCTGGATCCCATTCTGCAAGATGGAGTGTTGAGAGTGGGTGGACGGTTGAACAAGTCTGCTATGCCAGAAGAGGCCAAGCATCCCGCCATCCTTTCCAAGCACCAACAGATTGCTACTCTCATCCTTCGACACATCCACCAGGAAGTTGGGCATTGTGGAAGGAACCACATGCTTGCAAAGTTAAGGCAGAAGTTTTGGATTCCTAAAGCTAACTCTGCAGTGAGAAGAATCGTCTCAGAGTGCACGGTGTGCAGACGACTGAACGCCAAGGTTGGAGAGCAGAAGATGGCAGATCTGCCAGAAGACCGATTGCTGCCTGACAAACCCCCGTTCACGAATGTAGGGGTGGATTTCTTCGGACCGTTTGAGGTCAAACGAGGACGCAGCCTGGTTAAACGATACGGTGTAATCTTCACCTGTCTGACGATCAGAGCAGTCCATATCGAAGTGGCTCACTCTCTGGATACTGACTCTTGTATCAACGCTCTGCGTCGCTTCATCAGTAGGAGAGGTCAGGTGGCTACTATTCGTTCCGATAATGGTACGAATTTTGTTGGAGCAGAGAGGGAGCTACGTGAAGCCATTGAGGAGCTGGATCAAGCCAAGATTCAAGATGTGTTGATGAAGAAGGGGATCAAGTGGACGTTCAATCCACCAGCCACTTCCCACCATGGAGGGATTTGGGAGAGGCAGATCCGAACGGTGAGGAAGATTCTCAATTCAGTGCTCAAGCAGCAGACCCTGGATGATGAAGGTCTTCAGACCGTCTTGTGCGAAGTTGAGGCCATCATCAATGATCGTCCCATCACCAAGGTGTCAGATGATCCGAACGATCTCGAGGCACTCACGCCGAATCATTTGTTGTTGTTGAAGACTCAACCAAACGTGCCTCCAGGAGTTTTCAAGAAAGACGACCTCTACGCACGTCGGAGATGGAGGCAAATCCAGTACCTTGCTGACCTGTTCTGGTCTAGATGGACCCTTGAGTACCTGCCGCTCCTGCAGGAACGGAAGAAGTGGTCGTCAGCGAGAAGGAACTTTCAACCCGGAGACGTGGTGTTGATTGTGGATGACTCCGCTCCAAGGAATTCATGGATGATGGGAAGAATATTCAAGACTATGCCAGATTCGCGTCAGCGTGAAGACGAAGACCAGCACCCTTGAGCGACCAATTACAAAACTTTGTCTGCTACAAGAGACTGTTTGAACTGAAACTGTTTGAACTGAAACTGTTTGAAAAGAAAATGTTTTAAGTTGTTTGTTTGAACTGTGATGACAATGTTTTAAGTTGTTTTGAGAGTAATGTTTTATGTCTCTAATTATTGTTTGTAATTGTTATGCTTCCCGCCTAGCCAATTAGGGGCCGGAAATGTTAGAGCCATATTTGCAACTGAAAATGTCTGTGTATTCTATTGTGTCATTTTGCTGTGTGCTCTGCATGCTGTATAGAAGGGCGTGTCTTGTTTACACTGTGTGTACTGCTTAGAGTGTAAATGAGCCAATTGAGTTTCAGCCAATAGGAGTGTACAGCCACTTTACCGGCTTAGTGAGGCTGGCTTGCAGCAGCTGTAGGGCAGGCCCTAATTAGTCAGTTCAGTGCTGGAAGCCTGAGTGGGAGCAGCAACAGTTTTTTGACCCATCCACAAAGAGAAATAGTAATCACAGAAAGAGAATAGCAACGATACAAAGAAAAGTAGTAATTTTGAAGGAATCTAAGAAAAGGATTTTACTACTTTGTACTGCCTTGAACACCTTTTGTTTTGAACGTTTTGTTTTTTCTGTTTTGTACTCCAAGACTTTTCTGCAAGTAAACAATTGAAACCTTCATCTGTTTGTGGACCTGGATTACTATTTTGGAGTCAAGCTTACTGCTTCAGGCTTTTGAACTCACAGTGGGGCAAGTGAAGACTGCTACCTGGTTGCCCAATCGGGCAAGTGTGCAACTTCGTGCACTATAACACAACACAAGATAAATTTGTCTTGAAGGCAGTCATTGCACTCAGCCTCTGTGTCTTTCCCTGCTTTCTAGCTATCTCTACCTATCTCTCTCCCAGGTCCATTTGGTTCCAAACTATCATTTTGCTGGGGTCAGGGACCACTGGGTCTGTGACCACTATGGGCTAATTAAGATGATGAATTTTAACTCTTGAGAGCGTAAAAATGAAACCAAATGGACCCGCAAGGGTCCATTTGGTTTCTCCATTATTCTAATTCAATGAAACAACAGTGTCACAGTTAAATGGCCTAAATGGGCCTTTTGGAAAGCTCAGCTGAGCAATTTTTTTTTACAGGTAACAGTTCTGTGATTACTCTAACAAGTAGGACAGGTGCGGTGAACACCTGATTTGCTTTCTGCACAAGAAATGCATTCAAAGATTTTAAGGTTGCACTATTTCAAATTATTCTAATTCGTTGACCAGCACCTGTACAATCGTCTCACCACTAAACCAACAGCATTTCATCATTGAAAACGGAAAACTCTCAGAGTCAGACCTTTAGCTTTATGCATGCTGCGTGTCTGTTGCAACTTCAACAACACATGATGTTGTTATTGATGTTTTACTTGCCTAATAAAGGTCCTGTAACCGAAAATGGTATGGGGGCGGCTTCATCGCCCGACACGGGTGATGAAGCCGCCCCCATACCATTTTCTCTTGCCCCTCCAACATGTTCTCTTTTCAATTCAGGGTGGGCACGCTACGTGCTCCTGCGTGCCTGCATGCGCGTGCCTGCGTGATGGCCACAAACTCCCGCGTGCAAGAGAAAAAAGCTATTATTTATTGCTATTATTGCCGTATTTCGTCTTTTATAACCATTACTGTATTTATATAAGCTTGTATATAACCGCATATAATCTTTATTGGTTATCTTCTTGAATTAATGTTTTGACATGAAATAATAATCCCGAAAGTAACCACCACATAGTGTTTTGTTTCATTAGCACAATAATTATTAGCTGTTCAGTTGCCTGGACTCAAAGCCATTCATAAATTAGTTACCAATGCGTCTGCTGACAGATCCTGACAGATTTCTTTCATTAGAACAGACCAGAGGTAACTTTTCACAGTTGTTTGGAAATCCTTGTGGAAGTCCCCCAGAAAAACAAGCACTATTGTTTTCACGGATATACCTGCCAAATGATAATGATCTGGCAGCTTTACATACAAAGGGTGAATGAAAAGCATATTAATTTGCATTATAATGGCTTATTAGTGCCCGGAAATCACCCAATATAACTATAGTGAGTCCAGACCTCTCAGGCTCTCTCTGGAGGCTCTCTGGTCTTTGTCCTTTGTTTTCTCAAGTTCTTAGTCATGTTTTCAATAGGTGGGCCAGCTCTCTATTTAGGTGGGTCGCGGCCCACCTCAGCCCACCCGTAGCTACGCCAGTGGTGTTAACGTGGAAACTCTGGTGTTAACTCTCAAGAGTTGAAAAGTCGGTTAACCAGATGTTAATCGACTTTTCATCGGGTTAACCAACTTAGCTGGGGACCACCTGGGAACCTCTCAAGGTTGAAAACCACTGCTCTACACAGATTAATTAGATCGTATGGTAGTCTGTCTCTCAAATTCAGAGAATGATGCTTTGTGGAGAAGGACCCTTTCTCTCTGATACTGGGAAGATATCGTGTGTAATGCATACGCAAGGGCAAATGGACCTTTAGTGTGACCAAAGTGTAGTCAGGGGGATCGCCAGTGGTCTACATGGCACCTTACACGTCTGTAATTCTGATCCGTCTACTTGGCTTGCAGTCATTTGCAGGGCTTAAAGCCAAAAGAAATCAGAGAGACTTTTTTTCCCAAATCTACACTGATCTCATTAAATGACCTCTATGAAAGCCCTATAAAATCAGTCCCCACGACAGAGTACTTTGAGGCCTGCAGTTGTCATTTGGTTCCATCAGTACACTCATAGTTACATAAACATTGGGCAGTTTGTAGTTGAGTGTAGTTCATGCCTCTCATGTCTGTCCACGGCCTAATTAATATCAAACTGGGGGTCCTTTGAACTAGAAAAGGTTCGGAATCAACTTTCACTGCCCTAATCATTGCTAGAGTTATTGCTACATTCCAGATGGGGACATTATTTATTTAACTCCAGGTTTTTTTTTATATTGCATATCTATATAAAGTTGCAGAGCGTTCATAGAGAATTTATTTGAGCAAAAAAAAATGGTGCATTTAAAATCCGCAAATTAAATATAATTGCCGGCAAACAAAGGCGCAAGCGGTGTTCAAATCGTCTGCCAAAATTAGATCGCGAACGGCGGTTTCGTTGTTAATTCCGTCGCCAAACATTAGACCGCCCACCATTAAGTCCCTAACAAACAAAATCTTAATTATCCTCACTAATTTGACGAGCTACGGAGCCAGGGGCGGATGTAACATTTCCCAATTGGGGGGGCAGGAGAAAATGGTATGGGCTTCATCGTCTGTGGCGCGAAGCCAAACCCATACCATCTTTGGTTACAGGACTTTTATTAGGCAAGTAAAGCATCAATAATAACATCAGTTGTTGTTGAAGTTGCAAGTTGCAACAGACACGCAGCATGCATAAAGCTAAAGGTCTGACTCAGAGAGTTTTCTGTTTTCAATGATGAAATGCTGTTTAGTGATGCCACAATTGTAGTTAGTTGCAGTAGTAGTGTTTCAAATAATTTCAACTATAAGCACTTTGATTTGAAATATCTTGGGTTGATTGTTTGCCTGCAATCATGTTTGGTGGGGCAGACTGGGCGTTTAGGGGGGCATTGCCTCGCCATGCCCATGCCTAGATCCGCCCCTGTATAACGGAGCTACGTTTTTCACCCGCCTGTTTCCCTGCTGAGAGTGGAAAAGTGCAATTTGGGTGCCGACTGCTTTTTTTTTTCTTCAAATGTTGGGATTTAAGCCAGTTCTCCTAATTAAAAGTACATTATTGAGGCACACACACACACACACACACACACACACACACACACACGCACACACACCCACACACACACACATATACACACACACAGCTCGCCGGGTGGTTTGGCTGCAACTCTTCACAACAAGGTTTTATGGTAAGCAGCTTGATTTGGGTCACGTCTTATAATGTTGTAGCGCCGAACAAATCAAATTCCATGTGTTTAAAAGGTCCATTTGGGGCTGTATAAAATACACACTCGTCTTCAGTTTTTACATCCAAGATCCTTGTTTGGAGTGTAAAAAGGGATTCATGTGTGGTTCTCGGGCCGTGGCACCGCACACCACGTGAGTGTATAACACTAGCAGCACATTGCATTATTGAATCAAGACATATTGCAGACATGTAATGTTGACTGACACAGAGATACTCAAAAAGGGAGCACTGGATTGGATTACAAGTATGGCTTCCCAGATGTCCCACAAACCAGGGGCGGATAAAACATTTCCCAATTGGCGGGAGGGGGAGGGTGGGGGGGGGGTCTGTGGCAGGAGAAAATAGTATGGGGGCGATGAAGCCGCACCCATACCGTTTTCGGTTATAGGATAGGATATTAGGTAAGTAAGCATCAATAATAATAGTCAGTTGTTGAAGTTGCAACAGACACGCAGCATGCATAAAGCTAAAGGTCTGGCTCAGAGAGTTTTCTGTTTTCAATGATGAAATGCTGTTGGTTTAACAGCTGTAGTTAGTGAGTAGCAGTAGTGGTGGTTCAAATCATTTTGAATATAAGCACTTTGAATGAACTAATTGAACTAATTTGAAATATAGTTGAAATTTGGGTTGTTTCGCATGCCATCGTGTTTGGTGGGGCAGTCAGGGCATTTAAGGGGACACCCCCCCCCCCCCCCCCATACCCATGCCTAGATCCGCCCCTGCCGCAAACTCCACATATAAAAGTGTAATTCTGCCTATTTTTCTCCAGGATCAAACTCATATTGCACACATCAATAGCACACAGACTCTCTCTCTCTCTCTCCCCCTGCATGTCCATCTCTCTGTCGGTTTGTCAAACCCCTCGATCCCGTTCCACAACTGGAACCACATGAACGACGACCAGAAAAAAAAAAAAAACACAAAACGTATTCCAGAAAAACAAACACAAGTCAAACGAAGAGTCCGTCTCAGGTTCCATCGCCAACAGATGTTCATGGCTGGGTTTATTAACGATCGCTGAGAGGAGATACAGAGAACCTGCTGCTGCTGCGCTGGACGGCGGTGCCGCGTCCATATGGGTGTGCGCTTGCGCGCGCGTGTGCGTGTATGTGTACACGCGATGCCTAATAAGTACAGAGCCTTGGAAGCAGAGTTACGCCAACTCCGTTCACTTCATGGGGCCAGTCCCTCTACATAGACTTCTGTTGGATAGTGACATGAATAGTGACAGCTGGAAGTTACTTGGCTCGTGCGAGCCAATGGGCTCGCACAAGTACATGAACCACATGACCAGGCTGTTTTCTGACCCCTCAATGTCGCAACTCTACTAGATGGCTCTGAGTAAGTAAGTAAGTTGACAGTCAGCTTCTAATCTGCTGGTTTTCAAACCAGAGGTCCGGGGATCACCAATGGTCCCTGAGAGGATTCCAGGTGGTCCCCCCAGCTAAAATGATGGGACAAAAGGAACCTTATCGATCTGCAACTCTTGAGAGCGTGAAACGATATTGAATGGACCCATAAGGCTCCATTCGGTATCGTTTCACGCTCTCAAGAGTTAAAATTATATTTAAACATCTGAACTACTTAATTCCCAAGAATGTACACAGTTTGAAAATGTAAAAGAATTATTATTTTGACCAACGTTTTGCCAGTTTATCTCTCCTAAATTGTGGACACAAAACTTGAAAATACAAATGGTGGTTCTCTGTGGCTAAAGTGCAGAATAAATATAGTGCAGAATAAATATAATATAGTGATAGCATTATGAAAAAAAAGAGGTTGAAAACGCACTGTTCACTGATCTACAGCAACTAAACCGCCACGGTGTTAAAAGAGCACTTCACCACTTTTCAACCTACTGTACCTCATACTCTGGCTATAAAACGACCACTATTTGCGCGCACACACACACACAGAGCCCTGTATCCAACATCGCCACGCACATTCACTGTAGCTTCAAACTCCGTTCCAGCGGAGTGCGTGAAAAACAGATGTATGAAAGAAGAGAGAGAGAGAGAGAGAGAGAGAGAGAGAGAGAGAGAGAGAGAGAGAGAGAGAGAGAGAGAGAGAGAGAGAGAGAGAGAGAGAGAGAGAGAGAGAGAGAGAGAGAGAGAGAGAGACCAGAGAGATGGTGGAACTGATAGTTTGTCCACATGTGATGGAAGCGCGTCCACAATGTAAGCGGAGAGCGATGTGCAATCCAAACTGACCAGCCATACGTCCACACATCTCATGGACTCACTTTACGAGCCGTTTGAGAGGACAGGAAACTATACCAAGATAAAGGAGGTCCCTTCAGAATGAACGGAGATGCTACGAGCACGGCCTTAGAACAGAACGCACGCGATATACTGCGCACGTAAGCAAGTACCCAGAACAGCAAGACCCACCAGTGACCATGATCGCGACAGCATGGTTGGCAACCAAGTTTCGGGGGTTGCCAACTGCCAAAATGCACTAGTAGCACTTCCAAAATGCACTAGAATGCATTAGAGCAGTGGTTTTCATATTTTCTATTTTCAACTATTTTCATACCAGGGCCCACTATTTGGTTACCAATGGTCCTTTGGAAGGAGGTCTCTATTACCCTATTGGCCTGAATATATGTTTTTTTCCCAATGGAAATATCATAAAATAGGGAGTTGTCTTATATTCAGGGCTATACCATTTGACATTCAATGTTCTTTTTCTGTAAATTATTCTTGGAAAAAAATAGGGGGTCGTCTTATATCTGGGTCGTCTTATATTCGGGACAATACGGTATATAAAAAAAGGCAAACAGGCTTTCACAACAGCACGCATGCGAAAGCACAAAGGCGTGGACACGAAAGAATGCCGGTTTCTCAATATGAAAACAATAAAACACATGGACGTTGCTAAAAAAGAAAAAAAAAAACATATGGAGTGTAGACTGTGTTTTTGCGTGAAAAAGAAATGACCTCCCCATCTCTCCTTCTTAGCATGCCTCCATCTGCATTGGTTCTGGAAGTCACTGCATGTGTCACTCTCCTGACCAGCACAACCACAGAACACCCAGTAACACTCACTTAACGTCCATTATCGCAATGAAACAGTAACCATCCCTTTCCCACCCAAAAAAAAAATCCACACACACACACATAGTGTTGCCACACGTCCCGGATTTTCCTGATTGTCCCGAATTTTCATGCACTTGAATGTCCCGGATTTTTATACATGGTCAAGAGTATTTTTTTTTTCTTTTTTTACATGGCCAAAACTAGAGACCGCAACTAACCTGACTTGCGTCACTCACAGTCTCAGATCAGTATGATAGTCCTATTAAATTGTAGCATGCCTGTACGTACCAGTGTTGCCAACTTGGCACATTTGTCACTATATTTACCTCTTTTCCAGACCCCCCTACCGCCAAAATTAGTGGAAAAACTCCTGAATCTAAATCTGTTTATCTAAAGATAACTGAGATGAGAAAAATGAAAACTGGACTGCTCCAGAAAGAGTTGGAAATTAATGGTTAAGTAGCCTAATTATTAATATATGTAGAGTAATAAAATAATGAGAGCAGTAACATTTCAGTGTAAAAGTGTGATATATTTCTGGGTTAGATGTTTAAAGAGGTGCGTTGCTTCCGACCAAAAGGCCGATAATCGCCGCAGATTGGATGGTCAAAATGTCCAGGATTTTTGTCAGACACATGTGGCAACCCTACACACACAAGAGGCAGCCACTGCAGTACTGTACGCTAGTGGCTAGTCCAGAATTTAGACTCTAGAATCTAGACTCTAGCGCAGGGGTTTTCAACCTTTTTGATCCCAGGGCCCACCATTTATCCAGCATTTGAGCCACGGACCACCATTTGGGGACATCTGAGCCCCACAGTCCTAAAAAACTAAAGATTTATTTTGCTTCTGTCCATGACTATTAATCTTCTAGTTGTGTAGACTTGGACTAATTCACATGAGGGATATTTTAACTCTTGAGAGTGTAAAAATTCTTACGTTCTCAAGAGTTACATCTGGTTAAGCAATTTAGCTGGGGACCACCTGGAACCCTCTCAGGGACCACTGGTGGTCGCCAGACCACTGGTTGAAAACCCCTTTTTGATACCAGGGCCCACTATTTACTCAGAACTGTTTGGACATTGTAAAATCGCCAAACTGTACTTTCAGTAAATGCGATTCGTTCTTTTCCAGGCAATAGTTGTTGAAATAGCAGTAAAGATTTTGATGAATCATTATGAAAATGTATTCATATATACACACACACACACACACCCACCTTAGAAATGTTCAACCGATGAAAATGTGTGTGTGAAAACTAGGGCTGGGACTTTAACTGATTAATTGAGATTAATTAATCACAGAAACAATAACTCAATTAACAAAATTAACTCATTTTAATCACCACACAGACCCCCAAACTAAAGATTTATTTTGCTTTTGTCCAAGCTGGATTTCAGAAACAAAGTCAAAAATACAGATCAAAATGACCATTAATCTTCTACATTCTCTAGTTGTGTGACTTGGACTAATTCAGATGGTGAATATTTTAACTCTTGAGAGCGTAAACATGAAACCAAATGGACCCTTGTGGGTCCATTTGGTTTCATGTTTACGCTCTCAAAGAGTTTACATCTGGTTAACCAACTTTTGATCTAGTTAACCATATTTTGATCTGGTTAACTTGAAGTGTCGACACAGTTTTGATTTAGAAAAACTCTCACACGCTATACCAGCCTGTTTTAATTGACAAAAAAAATGCTTCTTGGGTCAAATATTGGTATGCGATTAATTGAGATTAATTAATTACAAGGCTTCAAATTAATTAGATCAAAAAATTTAATCGAGTCCCACCCCTAGTGAAAACATACATATACAGCCAACTACATTGGCTTAATTGAAACTCAGAGTTTTTTGGACATTCCAAGTTTTTCGCCTATAACAGCAACTATAACAGCAACTTCTACGCATGGGTGTTTGTGCACACGCACGCGCACGCGCACACACACACACACACACACACACACACACACACACACACACACACACACACACACACACACACACACACACACACACACACACACACACACACACACACACACACACACACACACACACACACACCCCTCCACTCTCTCCGTTATGCACGCGGCACTAGAGAAAGCTCAGCTCCAGAAATCCAGGCCGACAGGCTAATAGTGGCGTAACGACGTTGTATTTATGTTCACACGGCCCGGGGAGAAAGGGCCCTGCGCGTAAACTTTATATTCTGAAAGGTTTTTGGGAAAGCCTCTTAGGGCACATTAAGCCTTCACCCCGGCTCTGGCACGCTGCCTGACCCGCGGTGACACTGATAACTTTAAACTGCCGCCGATTTGCGGTTTGGACGTTAAATCCTCGACGTCCTTTCATGGGGGCTGTAAAGTAATGTGGAGGGAATTACTGTGTGACTTAGTGGGTTATCCCTTACCGTCCCGGGGCTTTGAACCAGCAACCGTAATAAATACCGCTCCGGAACGTCTCGTATCGGCTTTCTGTTCCCACACAGTGCTATAATCAAAAACCCCGGAACAAAAAAAGCTGCGCTCCCTTAACGCATTGTTTCCTGATCAGATTCTAGTTTCTGATTGCTTTTCACGAGTTTTTCAAAAATAGCAGAACTACAAGCTCATATCGCGCCACTCGGTGGCGCAATATGAGCTTGTAGATCTGCTATTTTTCAACAGCTTGAAAACACCAAAACGCGTTCACTACACAAAGGGTAAAAAGAAGAAACAAAGAGACAAAGGGCAAAAAAGGTGAAAATCTCTCTCTCTGAGAAACTACGGCTTTTGTGGTGATAAACAAGGCAGGAAACAAACAAGGCCGTTGGAAATAAACAGAGTGAAAACGCTTTTACACACACCTGAGGGGTGGAACTGCTTAACGTCTCTCTCTCTCTCCCTTCCATCTCCTTTTTGTGGTGTTTACAGTTCTCCTGATAGTCCAACCCGCACCCCGGTTTGAACTCTGGCTGAACGTAAACATGAAGGCTTCACAGACCTGACCTGTGAACGCACAGCGCTCCAGGGGCCGATCTATAGGCATGGGTATGGGGGGAGGGGGGCGATGCCCTGCCTAAATACCCATACTGCCCCACCAAACATGACGGCATGCAAAACAACCCACAATATTTCAAATTAAAAGAGCCAAGTGCTTATATTTAAAAGGATTTGACTACTACTACTACTAACTACAGTTGTGGCACCACTAAACCAACAGCATTTCATCATTGAAAACAGAAAACTCTGAGTCAGACCTTTAGCTTTATGCATGCTGCGTGTCTGTTGTATAACTTGTAACCATGTAACCATGTCATCGCCAAGTCGCACCCATACCATTTTTCCTGCCCAACCCAATTGGGAAATGTCACATCCGCCCCTGCAGTGCTCTCTGCAAATCCACGAAGAAAAACAACAGCTTTCTCAATGAAAGGAAATGTCAAATTCATCGTGGAGCCTCTTTTAAAAACGTTGCAAAAAGGAAATTTTGTGATAATCGCTACAGTAGTGGCTTGCGAGGTTCCGCGCACACACACACACACACACACACACACACACACACACACACACACACACACACACACACACACACACACACACACACACACACACACACACACACACACACACACACACACACACACACACACACACACACACACACACACACACAGATTTCGAGTAAGCGGGGGAAAAAAAGCCCTTAGCTTGTCACTAATTCTGCGTAGGCCACACTCTAGTAAGTTGGAAGACATGGGGAATCAATCTACGACGACGACAACAGCAACAACAACGACAACATGATTTCTCTTCCCTGACAGCAACAGTATACACTGATGCTCAGTCAGTTGATGGTTGAGTTGCTTCCATTTGTTTGCTATACAGCAGCGGGTACCAGGAGAGCCGACGCTGGTTCATGGTCTAGCAGTTTAAGAGATTAGCCTCACGCACACGCACACAGGGGCGGATTGGCCATCTGGAGTACAGGGAGTTTTCCCGGTGGCCTGCGCCACCTAGTGGCCTGGACAAGATCCAAAATGCACTAGTGGCTCTACCAAAATGCACTAGAATGTGCTAGATGCTCGCCTGGAACATACAGATCAAAATGACCATTAATCTTCTACATTCTCTAGTTGTGTAGACTAAGTTGGGCTAATTCACATGATGGATGAATATTTTAACTCTTGAGGGTGTAAAAATGAAACCAAATGGACCCGCAAGGGTCCATTTGGTTTCATTTTTACGCTCTCAAAGAGTTACATCTGGTTAACCAGCTGCACCCTCCAGGGTGGCCTGGCAAAGGCAAAATTGTCCCGGTGGGAAAATATGTGCCAATCCGCCCCTGAATACACACACCCACACACACAAAAAGAAGAAAGTTTGTGTGCAACTGTGCATGCGTGCATGTGTGTGTGTGTGTGTGGTGGGGGGGCAGTGTCAGACGGCAAAGTGCGTGCATGCACACTTACAAAGTGGCGGTGTTAAGTTGTTGAAAGGTGCCCCTCCGCGGTGACACCATAGCACGTACGGCCCCGGGCCACGCTTTGGGGGAGGGTTGTTGTTGGTTCAAACGGGTTCAGGTCGAGTTTTACTGCTCCGCCTCTCATTAAAGAGGTGCCGGGAGAGTGACCAACCTGACAAGGGTTTTTTTTTTTTTCCTTTTCTCTCCCCACTTTTTTTTTTAAACACATGAACCAGGCATGTCTGTATCACTGATACTCTCCTTGAGTAGGGGCGGATGTAACATTTCCCAATTGGGGGGGGGGGGGGGGGGCAGGAGAAAATGGTACGGGGACGGCTTCATCCCCGTCCCCATACCAAATGGTATGCGGTGCGATGAAGCCGCACTGCATACCATTTTCAGTTACAGGACTTTTATTAGGCAAGTAAAGCGTCAATAACAACATCAGTTGTTGTTGAAGTTGCAACAGACACGCAGCATGCATAAAGCTAAAGGTCTGACTCAGAGAGTTTTCTGTTTTCAATGATGAAATGCTGTTGGTTTAGTGGTGACACAGCTGTAGTTAGTTAGTAGCAGTAGTAGTGTTTCAAATGATTTTAAATAAACGCACTGAAATATCTTGGGTTGTTTTGCATGCCATCATGTTTGGTGGGGCAGTCAGGGCATTTAGGGGGGCATTGCCCCCCATGCCCATGCCTACATCCGCCCCTGTGCTTGAGGCTCCCATAGCAGGCAGCAGATACTGTATACCCTGGAACTATCCACGGAGAAAAATACTCAAAAAAGGTTTAGTAAAAATGTATCTGTACTGCAAGACAGAAGACCTCAAGTGGAAACGAAATAACAACTGTATCGAAATATCGATTTTTTAAAAAAATAAATGAATGATATCCAGAGGCAGCTTAAGCGGACAGACAAAATGAGTTCTAAGGTGTGTTGCATTTCAGGTTTTTTTTTATACATTTGACAAAATGACCTGTATTTTCACATTTCACTGTTTTCAGAGCTCATTCAGAGATAAATGCATAAAGTTATATCATTTATAATTTACCAATTCTAGTTGTGTGAGGTATTTTCTGCGGTTTTGTAGTGAAATCGCCACTTAAATGGCTCCATGAGGTGGTGTGTGCAGGGAGTTAATGAGCTTGTTACTCCAGTTCCTAGCATATATGCCTGTTCGCAATTTTGCGTCATGGGAATTTCTCACTTGAATTGAGTCAAGGGGTCCCTAGACATGAAAAATCACCGAGGTGCTTGTCCGTCATAGTGCCACGAAGGGCGTAATGGCCAAATCAAATATGGCCGCCATCGTATATGATGAAAATCCAACTTTTGTGTACATACACATGCAATACCTCTATCCTGACTAATTGGGGGGTGGGGAATTCATTTCTGATGTTGTTATGACCATTTTGGGTTGTTTTGACCTTTAAAGGTCACGGTCAAGGTCATTTTGCTATTCCGAAGACCTAATTTGGCCATCGTTATGATTAAAAACTGGTGCAGTAGGTCTAATTCATATAATTCTGACAAGTATGACTCCTGGGTGATATTGATATTGATAAGTATAATTTTGATGGGATTGGTGGACATTGTGAAGACATTGGTTTTGCTTAAAGGGCATGCAACCACTACTCTTCAGCTACTTCGGGGGAGGCCACATGGAAGCTATCTTCTCCTCCCCATTTTAACTGACCTTTAACTGAACTGTCAATTGTAATTTTTTCAACAACTGAATAACAATTTTGTCCCCTACTATCACTTTTACTTTTATTTTTATTATTTAGAACAAAAGATAGACAATACATATAGTAATCATATATTTATCTTTTTAAGTGAGTGCTGAAATTATTAAATAAAAGTGCCAAAGTGATACAAATAACATATTCAAGTATTTCCCCTCCAAGTGGATACTGTATAGTATGTGGACATGCACACTATTTTTCTCCATGGCAGAATGTAATGCAGTAGGACAGCCACATCATTGTGTGTCACACTTGCCTGCACATTGGACACTGTGAGCCGACAGCATGGTAAGGGTTTGTGGTAAGGTTTTGATGGCAGAGGTGTACAAAATGCTCCTCCCATCCATGCTCCATTGGTGCTAGTTTTGCCTCTGGTTCCTTGGATGTTGCCAGCAGGTTGCAAGCCCTATGCACCAGAAAGGCACCTTGTTTAATGTGACCTCTGATCAAACTGCTTGTGGGAGGGATAGCATCAATTCCAGTACTGACACTGAAATTTCTGTCTCACCAAAGTTCATCAGATATTGTATTGGGTCAGTAACCATGGCAGCATATTTGGTGCCCACCTTATAATGGATTGCATTTTTATAGCGCTTTTCCAAGTGCTCAAAGCATGTTACAATGTTCCATTCATTCATACATTGGGAGGTGAAGCAGTGACCAGTCGACGCCAGCGTCCTCACTTCCCACATTCACACACCAATGGTGCCAAGCTCACACCAACCAACTCATCGGAGGCAATTTGGGGTTCAATGACTTGCCCAAGTTCACGTCGACATGTAGACAGGAGGAGCCGGGATTTAAACATCCACGGATCATTGGGCGACCTGCTCCACCTCCTGAGCAACAGCTGCCCCACCTTGCTCATGCAGTCCTCTCCAGTCAAGATATGTGCCTTGATCACAGTCTTGGCTAGGGCTGTTCAAAGATAAGAGACTACTTGATGCTGTGGCAGCATGAGTCGCTTTTCCGTACTGCCATACTGCTGCCAATTTTCCTTCACCCTCAGTGCTTGGAAGTACTGTAGGTGTAATTTAATAGTAAGGCAAAGGTGTCTGTATCTTTGGAAACTATAAGAACTCTCTTGCACTGTTTAACGTGAATAGCCCACTCCATATGCACCACACTAGCCTGGTGACAGCTTCCTCAATTAATTTCAAGAGATCAGGGATGTCCTCGCCACTAGCCACCTTTGCTGAGAGAACCTCATTGTCGTGGACGACAGAGCTGTAGTCTTGGGCGGTATTGATTTTTTAATATCGGTATTGATAATGTCTTAATTAACTCGATATTCGATATTACCGGTATTGACGGCAATCAGAGTTGGAACGCTCCACCAGTCACCTAGTTCTCAGAATTTGCGACTTTGAGGGGTCAGAAACTGAGCGCTCTGCTGTTAAAGCAGCCTAAATAGGGAAAAAACTGGAGTTGGAAATACATTGTTTCCAAAAAGCCTAGCCCAAATAAGGGCTATTTTAGGCATGTGTGTAACATGAAAATTGTTTGTATAGTTACAATTAAGTCTCATTGCTCATATTTTAATAGAATACAGTATAATGTCGGTATTTGACGATATTCGGTATTCAATATTTTTCACAGACCCAACGATATTACTCGGTATTGATTTCCAATATCGCGATAAACGGTAATACCGGTATATTGCCCAAGACTAGCTGACACTGATGCTATTGCCACAGGCTTGACTGCACACCATATCCTGAACTAACAGCTGGATATTCTGCTTGTTCTCCGAGTTGCTGAGGAATGGGTAAGTCTCTGTTCATGCCAATGATGTCAATGGCTGCTGCTGAATCTGTATTTCACATGTCCTCCACTTCCTTTGGAGACCTCTCAATGTGGGAATCACTTGTAGAGGGGTGACATGAGGTCTACCACAACATGAGTGGCAAGAGCAGATGTTGCACTCAATTGGGTGAGATCAAGTCCAGGCTCAATCTCACTGACAAGAGTTGAGTTGTTGACATGAGCTGGAAGGTCATGATCAACTATGCTTCTTCAAAATGGTTGTTGGGCCTTCTGTGATTGCTCATTGAAGTGAGGTAGCTTCCTCTTTGGTATGGTTGAGTTCATTTTCTTATTCTTCTCGACTAGCCTCTCCTGTCTGTATGAGCAGTACACATGCCCCCCATTTTCTAGACAATTGAGCGACACAGAGCGACCCCTCTATCTACAGCCTGCTTTGTGAGCAGATTGTGCAGTGCTACAGGCACATTGACAATGGCTTTAGATTCTGTCACTCTAACATGAAGTCCAGCAGCTTCACCACATTCTTGCTGAATGCAAGGCAGAGAGTGGTGCACAGTGCATGCTGAAGATGGAATTCTGTGTGTGTTTTTGGGGTGGTTGTTGGTGAGAAGGTTGAGGACGTTGGTGCCAACCCAATCAACCCAATCTCATTAAACAAGAGATGAAACTCTGCAACAGCATTTGCATTGCGTGTGGCTCATACTACATAGTGACCTCCAGGACCCTTTGACACCCGCTGAATGGTCTACTTGACCTTCATGTCACTCCTACAGCACAGAACACCTTGACGATCCTGAACTCACTGACCAATTGAGAAATGCCGGTAGAGCTCAGGATGTGTGAACTCTAGCACCTTGATTTGCACAAGATACCATGAGCATGATGCAGGCAGTTTATGCATTCACACTTTGCAAAGATCGGCATAGTCTCAAATGTAAATTTCAGTTTCCTTTCCATTCAGAGACTACAGCATTTTTTATTACAGCTACCAACTCCAGAAAGTGAGGCTTGGCCTCCTTCTCAAACTCCAGAAGTTCCTGATTAAATTTCTCTACTTGTCCTATCAGGGCATCAAACTGATCTGGGGAATGTTGATTTGCAGCCAGCACAAATCCTGTGTTAGCACTGGGTATGCAGCTTTGTCCTTGTGGGGCCAGAACATCTCCCACTGGAGCGACCTGATCACATCCTCTAAATCAGCATCCCAGAGCCAGACATAAAGGCTGTCGTTTAACACTGACTCTATTGCACCATGTCTTATGCACATGTAGGCCTACTAAGGTTTATGAAAAAACAAGAGATATCAGTATCAGATTTGAATAATTAATAATGTCAGAATTAGTTGAAATAGACCCATTGCACCTGTTATTACCCTTAACAATGGTTGGTTATGGTCTTTGGAATAGCAAAATGACCTTGACCATGACCTTTAAAGATCAAAACCACCCCAAATGGTCATAAGTTCAGTTAAAGGTCAGTTAAAATGGGGAGGAGAAGACAGCTTCCACGTGGCCTCCCCTGTAAGTAGCTGAAGAGTAGTGGTTGCTTGCCCTTTAAGCAAAACCAATGTCTTCACAATGTCCACCGATCCCATCAAAATTATACTTATCAATATCAATATCACCCAGGAGTCATACATGTCAGAATTATATGAATTAGACCTACTGCACCAGTTTTTAATCATAACGATGGCCAAATTAGGTCTTCGGAATAGCAAAATGACCTTGACCGTGACCTTTAAAGGTCAAAACAACCCAAAATGGTCATAACAACCTCAAAAATGAATTCCCCACCCCCCAATTAGTCAGGATAGAGGTATTGCATGTGTATGTACACAAAAGTTGGATTTTCATCATATACGATGGCGGCCATATTTGATTTGGCCATTACGCCCTTCGTGGCACTATGACGGACAAGCACCTCGGTGATTTTTCATGTCTAGGGACCCCTTGACTCAATTCAAGTGAGAAATTCCCATGACGCAAAATTGCGAACAGGCATATATGCTAGGAACTGGAGTATGTTAAGAAAACAAAACAACTTTTGGAGTGATGAGCAGAAAACAGAAACATATCGAAAATGGGTGGAACTCCCCTGATTATTCTGAGAGTGTACAAATGTGAACCAAATGGGCCCACTCAGAAAAATATTGAAAATGGGTGGAACTCCCCTTTAACTCCTTAAGAAGCGTCTAAAGAAATCCATTAACACGGTGAAATACATCTTGATGATGTCATCAAGATGTCTTTCACCATGTCAATGATTTTTTTTCCAGACCTCCATTTCTAGGAAACACAGAATGGGGAAACATTTTATCATGTCCACCCAGCACCAAGGTATACTAATGACTTATTAGAATGTTGAAAATGGGTGAAATTCCCCCCTTTAAGTTGTAATGGGTTTGTATAGGAAGGGGGCGGGGCAGCTAAAGTGAATATCAATCATCTAAATACTGAATGGAGTAACATATAATAAGCTGCCTTGGGGTGTTCACATGAGCCTGAGCGGACGATAGAATGACCAAAAGGTTGTTCATATAGTTTTCTTCCCAGCCTAGTCTAGCTCCGCTCTGCTCCTGTGTTAGTCTGGGTTCACGTCCAGAGATGCTTATCAGGCCTACAGGTGTGTTGGCTGAATCCAGAGAGACCCCAGACGCTTTGAGATGTTCAGACCTTCAGCCTTCGACATTCCTGATGTATTAACCAGGTGGCAGACGTATAAATGGCCGATACCGAACACCTAGATTCATGCTAGTCTCATTAGGCTGACGACAGGATCCCAATGAAAAGCTGCCACATATGCTCTCTGCCGCGCAGGGTTCTGCTTAAAGAGGTCACATCTGAAAAATTCATTTTGGCGAGGAAGGCCGGGGAGAAAAAAAAATGTATGTTTTCACATAAACATGTGTTTTCTCTCAAAATGATTCATCAGATGTCCTCAAAAAAAAAAACAAAAAAAAAAACATGGTTTGTTCATCTGAGCATCTCTCTTTATTTAGGTGCATTTACGGGAAAAGGGAATTGTATCCAAGTGAACAAAGATACTTTCATCGTGGGCCCACTATTTTTTCGGAATTTGAGCCACGGACCAGCATTTAATGACATTGTAGTCCCACAGAGCCCAAAACTAAAGATTTACACTCATTTTGCTTTTGTCCACAATTCCAGGCTGAATTTGGGAACTAGGTAAACATACAGATCAAAATAATCATTAATCTTCTACATTCTCTAGTTGTGTAGACTTGGGCTAATTCGCATGATGATTTAACTCTGGAGAGTGTAAAAATGAAACCAAATGGACCCGCAAGGGTCCATTTGGTTTCATTTTTTTACGCTCTCAAGGAGTTGCACCTGGTTAACGAAGAATTTAGCCTGGGGACCACCTGAAACCATCTCGAGGACCACTGGGGGTCCCCAGACCACTGGTTGAAAACCACTGCTTTAGACACACCGTGACACTCAGACTCGTAAAAAGGTATCCGTCTTTTCTAACTGCCTTGTCAGCCAGTCTGGGAGCACATAGGGGAGCATGGTGTTTTAAGAGACTTCTATCACCGCCCACTGCTGCCCGTTAAAAAGCCATTCCCCTTGTCACCTGTCACTTGTGATAATTATACAAAACGTCTATAATGGTTTCCATGTCCGCCACCCATGTCTGATCGACGTCTCGGCCCTCTGGCCCAGGCTATTTCTCGTTTTGCACACAAAAAAAAAAAAAAAAAAAAAAAAACTATGCTGGAGGTACAAAACCACCCACCCACCCTGGCTCCGGCCGTGTCCAAGTGCTCTTGAGCAAGACACTACTGACTGAGCTTGCGAACTGATCCACTGATGAAAGTGATGAGATTGAAATTACAACGCCTTCCATCTTCCATCAAAAATGTTGTTAACGTTGCAGATTGTAGAAGATGCACTCCAAAGTTTTGTATAGTTTTATGTGGGCCTATAAGCACACTATCTATATATGACAAAATCAACTAAACAACCACAACTGCTATGTTGCCAAGTGGGGAACAGTTAATCCAACCTCCGTGGTCGGTTAAGATGGAGGCTAGTGTCAGGGTTTGTTAGCAATTGGGATGGATTTACGGGAGGTCAGAAATATGACATGTTACCGTTTAAGTGTTGCTCAAAATATAAAGGCTTAGGTTAAAGAAGAACATTGACTGACGATTCACCAACATTCAAAATGATTTCTGACTGATGATGCTTCACTGCATCATAATAACCGCTAGCACTGAAAATATTGAAGTTAGTCAGCTCAAGTTTTTTTTTTTTTTCTTTTTCATCGATCACGCCGTGACAATGAGGTGTTTAGCTTAGAGGCCAGTAGGTTTAATTATAAACATTAGATGTTTTTATTTATTTATTTATTTATTTATGAATCTCCCTTCCAAGTGTTCCAACTACTGCCCCCAACAGTTTCCGAGAGAAAAAATTACTTGATGTTGTTTTTGGCATTTTCCCCATGTACAGTAAGTGGATGGGACATTTTAATGCACCAATAAATGCATTATTAATCAATAATTTGTTAATTTTGTTATTTTCCTTCATAATGTTATGGCCAATGCCCGTGTGAAAAGTCAGAGCGATTGGTGCAGCCAGTGAGGAGTTGCTGCGGTTTCAGGCATTCATTCATTCAAACAGACATTAGCTTATTGATAGTATGCATGAGGATCGGCTTGGCACGTTTTCCTGAGCCCCCCAGGTTTTTGCACTATGCAAAGTACCTGGTGAGATGTGATATGGGCTAAGGTCAGTAATATTGTCATCTTCTGGGGGTACATGAAATTCCATGGCAATCCAGTCAGTAGTTTCCATGATTTGTTGTTGTTGTGAAATAGAACAACATCAAATTAAAGGCAGATTGCTATAAATGAATGAAAAGAATAAATAAATAAATAAATAAAAATGAGCCGACATCAACAGCGCGTTAACATTGAATTAACTGCTCCTCGGATGAGTCAAATAATGTTCAACATATTTCCTCAGACAGTATAACATAATAAATTACTCTCCGTTTTTATTTCATTTCCATCCACCTACGGTAAAAGGGATAAACTGGGATGTCAGCACCCGACCACAAGCATGTTAATCTGTGCCACATGTTGGAGATAGGGCTGATGTTAGTGGTTACATCACTGTACCATACTCCAGATCTCTGCATTATTTACTGTACCATTGACTAAATATCTACGGGGTGACACCGCAATGTTGCGACATTTTTTTTAATGGGGCTTGGGCTTAAGTCATCAAATGAAATGTTCAGTTAATGTGAGTTGTATGTTGACTTAATTTCTTGTTCATCGTGTAATTAAAGTTGCGTGGTCTTTTTATATACTTCATTTATCATATTGATTTGGGTGATTTATTGCTTTTCGCACTAAATGTTGAACCAAAATCTGGGGGGCGAAAATACCCCAGACAGACTCCATGTCCCAGGGGTCTACTCTACACTAGCACAGTGCAACAGGGACAGACGGTCTCCTCACCGTAACGGGGACAGACAACACGTTGTGTTCTACTAACACTAGGCATGTCACGGTGTAAGAATCTCAATACCGGTTTTATAGTTTGCTTTGATACCGGTATTATCGGTTTTATAGTTTGGCCTCGGAGTCCTGGCACATGCAGGCCAAATACTCAATCAACATGAGTAATAACATAGGATGAAACCAAATGGACCCGCAAGGGTCCATTTGGTTTCATGTTTACGCTCTCAAAGAGTTACATCTAGTTAGAACGTGCAATGTTGTTTTTGTTTTTTGTTTTTTTCGGTACATTCGGTGGGCAAGCAAAATACCGGTTTTGTGGTCCCATACCGGTATTACCGGTAATACCGGATACCGTGACATCCCTAACTAACACCAACTCAGTGGCCTTGTGGTTAGTGTGTCCGCCCTGAGACACGGAGGTTGGGAGTTCGATCCCCGGCCTATGTCATACCAAAGACTCTAGACATGGTACCCAATGCCTCCCTGCTTGGCACATCAAGGCTTGGTTTGCGGGTCTCTGCGACATGTCCAGGGGGTGTACTTGTACATCAAGCTGCCTCGTGCTACAGAAACAGCAGATAGGCTGACTTACTTAACTTACTTCTTCTACGCAGGATTTCCGGGGAAAGGGAGTGGACGAATGGGGCGGTCAGATCGGCAAGCGAACCAATAATAATAATAATAAATAAATAATAATAATATCTCTATAAACTCTTGGGGCCGCCTTGTTGGTCACACAGAGCCATAACAGACAGTAGAGATGTCCGATATCAACTTTTTACCGATATCCGATATCCCAATATTGTACAACTCTTAATTTCCGATATCAACCGATACAGATATATGCCGGCTTTTGTGGTGGACAAAAAATAAATAATGAGAACGTTCAGTGATTTGTGTGATTTGGAAAACCATCAAATAGACCAAAGCACGTGCACCAATCGATCATAATTGAAGAAGGTTCCCCATATATATTTTACCCGATATTGTGGCTCTATACATATCTGTAAATGGTGTTTTGACGATTAAAAAAAACGGAAATAGTCATTTTAATAACAGTTTCCCGATACAAATATTTTCCGATATTGATTTTTTTTAAAGCCTTTATTGGCCGATAATCTGTATGGCCGATATTTCTGCCCATCCCTAATAGACAGCCCATTCAGAAACATCCAGTGATTTTCCAC
This sequence comes from Benthosema pterotum, assembly GCA_039105355.1. Taxonomy (NCBI): domain Eukaryota; kingdom Metazoa; phylum Chordata; class Actinopteri; order Myctophiformes; family Myctophidae; genus Benthosema; species Benthosema pterotum. Next base: position 1,086,630 of record CM076984.1, on the reverse strand, counting down.
TGAGAGTGGAACAGGAAGTAAACAAAGCTGCTCCAGGAGTAATGTCGATTTGTGTGCTCTCGTATCAATCAGTGGAATTTTGACCATGATGCAGTAAAAAAAAACAAAAAAAAAACACTATAAGGATTTTAATGGAGGGCACTTTTCACAAAGCAACTCTGGCGTCGGAAGAGTCGCTCAGACGCTGATTTAGCGACGTTAACGTGCCAAAAAAACTAATGAATCGGGTCTGAGGTCTCTATGGGTTTATATTAGCCTGGCTCAGCCCTGAATCAGCACCTTGAAAAATACTAGCTTATTTTTTCCCTGTGATTCAAGGACTGGCTTCCCTGCCTTTGGTGCCATTTGTGCCGGTTGGAAATCCATTCCCGGCACCTGATCGGCCAACAGCCCTGTCACTCACTTCGTTCCCAACATCGTCTGCTTTCCCAACGCCCATCCTAGAAACTGCTGTGGTAGAGATGGACTTCAGTCTGAATAATGAAGTGAAACGAAATGACAATTCAGACTGAGGTCAGGCTAGGTTTATATAGGACTAAGGTTCGGCTCTGTTGGCCTATTAGTCGGGACATTGTCTGACATGCGGGAACAACAGTCATATTACCACTCCAACATGTGATATCTCCCGTGCTTGCGGTTACTAAGGTTAGGTCAGAGACAGACCCATAGGTTGTCGGTCTACTGCCTGTGGGACCTACAGTATAATAGTGTCGGAAACTACAGTAACTACTGCAGCCCCATTAGTATTTACTGTTAACATTTACTTCCCGTGCGTGTAAGAGCAACAACAGACACGCCGTATCAACGTAAACAGCCTGTGGTGTTGTGTGTTGTTGCTCAATAAGCTGCTTCCCCTTCTGGAACTCTGTTGGCGCGTTGCTGCTAAACATCTGAGGAGGTCGCGACCCCGGCCAATCTGGCACTTTAAATATGAACACATGGGACGCAAAAATGTCTCAATTACTGCACAGTTATCGCTCTCTCGCTCTCTCTCTCTCCGTTGCGCCTCCTCCTCCTCCTCCTCCTCCTCCTCCTCCTCCTTTTAAAAACGGATCCCTCCTCCCTTCAGTCCCAGCAGCCAGCCCTGAGCCAGGAGCAGGGGCGGATTAGGCATGGCATGGGGGGGGGGGGGGGGGGGGGGGGGGGGGAATGCCCCCCTGAATATCCCGTCTGCACCACCAACACGATGGCATGCAAAACAACCCAAGATATTTCAAAATTAAAGTGCCTATATTTAAAATGATTTGAAACCAACAGCATTTCATCATTGAAAACAGAAAACTCTCTGAGTCAGACCTTTAGCTTTATGCATGCTGCGTGTCTGTTGCAACTTCAAAAACAACTGCATATTATTGATGGTTATACTTGCCTAATAAAAGTCCTGTAACCGAAAATGGTATGGGTGCGGCTTAATTGCCCATGGCGCGAAGCGACACGGGCGATGAAGCCGCCCCCCATACCATTTTCTCCTGCCCAGGCTAAATGATGGAAAGTGGGTAACCAGATGTAACTCTTGAGAATGTAAAAAATGAAACCAAATGGACCCTTGCGGGTCCATTTGGTTTCATTTTCACACTCTCAAGAGTTAAAACAATCACCATCTGAATCAGCACCACTTAATTAAGAAGTCCACACCGTTTCGTTTGCAAAAATCCAGCCTGGAATTGTGGACAAAACGACAAAAGAATTATTTAGTTTTAGGTCTTTGAAGTGAAACGGTCATCAAATTGTGGTCCGTGGCTCAAATTCTGAATAAATGGTGGTCCCTGGCATCAAAAAGGTTGAAAACCCCTGTACTACAGTATCGGGCGTGCGTGTCAGATGTTCCGTGCAGCCGACTGCACCGGGGCTGTTTGCAGAGCACGCCTGGCAACAGCATCACAATCTGGGATCAGAAACATGCTATCGTCAATCACTCCGGGGAACACACAGGGAAAGAGGAACTTGCGCTGGCCCGTAGCAGAGCTACAGGCCAGGTTAAACGAATTAGCAGGACCAGTACAGCCTGCACACATGGCAAAACCAACATACCGAACACACATTGTACATGCAATTCGGAGACAGTCTTGGTAGTTCCTCATGTCCTAAATGTGCGCTATATGCGCTGTGAGCTTGTGTGTCGGCTATTTTCAACAAAAAAAAATTCAGACATTAGATCACGTACCGGCGCATCACTGCAAGGGGTCTAAGATGCAGATGCGGGCAGTGGCCACTATGAGGCCTATGGTAGAGTCTGACATCAACGCATTTAAAGGTAGGGGAAGTGATTTCACTTTTGTCAGATATCACCCAAAATATTTTCTGTTAAAATGCTCTATTATATAAGGTGTGCAGACCATATATGGAGTTTCCCCCTCCCCCACGTTAGCAGAGGAGCTAATAAAAGTTCCCCAGGTGGGGGGTGAATTCTCCTCCAATCAGGATGGAGCAGCAGGTTCACATAGTGTAGCTACTCTTGGGCGCCCCTAGTGCACCAGGCTGTTACTACACCATGAATTTCAAATCACTTACCCTACCTTTAAGTAATAAGTTGCCCCGTCCTGCCCACCCCACATGTGACCGCCTCTGGTCAGCCTGTGACAGGGGTTTTCAGCCTTTTTCCATGCCAGGGCCCACTATTTATTCAGAATTTCAGCCACGGAGGACCACAATTTGATGACATTTTAACCCACCCACAGACCCCAAAACTAAAAAGATTTATTTTACTTTTGTCCCCAATACCAGGCTGGGTTTCGGAGAAAATAAAACAGTCAAACCTACAGATCCAAATGAGCATTAATCGGTTGCCTATGCATTAATCAGCTGCCTACCCATCGTCTCTCTCTACCTGTGGTCCTCTGCAGCAGGATGTGGCGCCGGACCCCCAATATTTAATTTGCACGCGGGAAGAATGTGAATTCGGGGAGGGGGAGGGGCCGCCACTAAAACAGTGTGGTTTTACAAAGCTAACTTTAATAAGAAAGCTGATGAGAGATGGAAAGAGTAGGTGTGTGTATGTGTGTGTGTGAGAGAGAGAGTGTGTGAGTGAGGTCAAGGAGCACTAGTATGCACACACACCTGTGTGCAGACACACGCATGCACCTGGGGGATTTGACACAACCTATACATGATACATCCCTCTCTCTACAAAAGAGACACTAAAGCTCTCCTCTCCTTCCACCAAATAAACTCAGAGAGGCTCGATCAAGGCCTTCAGGGTGAACGGCAAAAGGAAGGCGCTGCGGCCCTCGTCAGCTGTGTCTTACCCGGGACAATTAACCCATTTTGACTTTGTAGATTAGGGCTGCAAATGAATATTCCATATTCGAAAGAATATTCGAATATTAAAAATGTAAAAAAATATTTGAATGTCAATTTAAGGTTCGATTTTAAAATAAATAGTAATACAAAATACTGTGTGTACTGTGTGTGAGTTCCCACAAGACTCTGGCCCACATAAATCAAAACAAACTAAACACAAAAATAGGCTATTAAAATGATTATTAATCATTAATATGATCTTGCAAGACTCAAGAGAGCGCATTTCTCAGCACCAACTGTGGACAATACAGAACTGGAGCAAATAGAGGAACGAAGAGGATGTTTTACAGCATATTAGGCTGCAATATTTCATATTGAAATTATCTATGTTCGATATTTGAATGATTCAATATTCGTTCGAATCCACATGGTGTTTTAAAAGGAATATTTTCGCGGTGTAATTTTTGCACAGTTCTTGCAGCACTATTATAGATTCTACAAAACATTCGCTCTGAAAGAACATACTGAAGGATGAGCAGGCAGGCGTTCACGGCTCATAGCTGTGAACGCCTGCCATTTTTCAATAAATGTTAAAAACACCAACAAGTACAGTACAGAATGGTTTTAACTTTAATTATCTTCCTTTCTTCTTTAGTTCATTCGTCTGTAATATCATTCATGGTCTACAACAGGGGTTTTCAACAGGTGGTCCGGGGACCACCAGTGGTCCCTGAGAGGGTTCCAGGTGGTCCCCAGCCAAGTTGGTTAACCAGATGTAACTCTTGAGAGTGTAAAAATGAAAAAGTTATCCAGTCGTAGCTTCTTACATTCTAGAAGCTAAAAGGAATGTTGACAGTCTTTGTTAAAATAATTAGAAATATAAGCCCATAGACTTGAAATAGATTTAAAATTTGGCATTCATCAGCTTTATCAGAACCTAATTAATATTCATGAGGTGCTCGTGAATATTAATTAGATTGATGACATCACGGCGCACTGTAGTTCAGGGTGAGCTAATATTTAGTGAGCGGTGGCAAAGAAAACTTTTTTACCCGGGAAAGGGAAATACACCAAAAACCCCCAAAGCTCTAAAAATACAAGCCCCTGGGCAAAATGTACCATATCATTGCTCTCAAGGATAGGTAACCAATTTATAATTATTAAAATCTAAGAAAAAGTGATTTTGGGTTTCCTGCCCCTTTAAACCTTCGTATAATCAGGTGAGTCCCATTGAGATTACAAGATCTCAAGGGAGCCCTGAGTTGACCAGCAGCGATTAGGCTACGCAGGGTTTGCAAACAACAGGGAAACACCAGAATCGCAAAAAAATGAGACCCCGCGAAATCGTACTAAAAGAAAAGAACATGGAAACAGAATCCACCTGGATCTGCCATGAAATCCTTGGCTACAATTTCTCAACGGTCCCTAATCGGATCGGCTCGTCTGGCAGAGCGGCAAGTGGTTCCAGGCTGCAGGGGCAAAACAACAAACAAACAAACAGAAATGGAGGTGGTTTTGCTTTGCCAGGGGCAAGAGTTCGGTAGAGATCCGTATACTGATGGAACATCAGTTCAAACGCAAACAAATCCTCACTACTAAGTACAGTAAACCACAGGCGTGTGCAAAAAGACGAGTCTACGCCAGAGACCAAATGAAAACCGCCACCAATCCAGCAGCCCATATAGGCTGATTTAGTGTTTTGCAGCCAGCCAGCGCTAAACCTCAGGATCACTGAGTGGCACTGTTGCCAACTGCCAAAATCCAAAATGCACTAGAATGCGCTAGATGCTTGCCTGGAAGGGAATATGACCATTAAATGACCATTAATCTTCTACATTCTCTAGTTGTGTAGACTTGGGCTAATTCACATGATGAATATTTTAACTCTTGAGAGCGTAAAAATGAAACCAAATGGACCCGCAAGGGTCCATTTGGTTTCATTTTTACGCTCTCAAAGAGTTACATCTGGTTAACCAACTATCCATCATTTAGCCTGGGGACCACTGGTTGAAAACCACTGTCATAGGAGGAGAAATGGTGAAAAATGAGGGTTTTATCTCTGGCGCCTGTCAATCAATTTCACCCCAACTCACCAGCCAAAAAGCACTAGATTTTCCGGCAGGAGTTTTTCCACTAATTTTGGCGCTAGGGGGGTTGAAAAAGCGCTAAATATAGCGACAAATGCGCCAAGTTGGCAACACTGATGTGTGGTGCACCATATGCAGTGTACCAACGGTTCCACATAGCAGTAAGCTATAAAATGCACGCAGATCCAACCCAGCCTTGTATTCCAAAAACGTTCGAAGAACAATCGTGCACGAACACGTTTGTTTGTTTTGAGCGAACACGAGCGCAATGTGATGCATTTCTCCTTGATTTTTGTCTTGAACGGCTCATTTCTGGTGTGTGCGAACAACTCCTTTCAATTTTGCTACAGAGTGAGCCTAGGTTGAAATCCCCCACGCTAAAACACAGTTAATGAATTCTTAATGTCTGGCAGAAAAGCCACCAATAAGCTCTTATCCGACACTAATTAACTAATCTTTCTCAGCTGTCACCGCGGCGCAGTGACAGCTGCGTCCACTACGTGACGATCCTTCCAGACACTGATCCCGGGCCAGGGCCGGATCTAGAGGGGGCCAGGGGTGGGCTGAGGCCACCCAAACGTGCATCCTGCCCACCCAATGAAATATCAGTGGTTTTCAACCAGTGGTCCAGGGACCACTAGTGGTTCTTGAGAGAGTTCCAGGTGGTCCCCAGCTAAATGGTGGGAAGTTATGGTGGTTAACCAGATGTAACTGTAAAAAATGAAACCAAATGGACCCACAAGGGTCCATTTGGTTTCATTTTTACGCTCTCAAGAGTTAAAATATTCATCATGTGATTAGTCTACACAATTAGAGAATGTGGGAGATTAATGGTCATTTTGATCGGTTTTACTGTATTGTGGGGGTCTGTGGGGCTTAGTTTTGGGGGTCTGTGGGGCTAAAATTTCATCAAATGGTGGTCTGTGGCTCAAATGCGGAATAAATAGTGGGCCCCCGGTGTCAAAAAGGTTGAAAACCGCTGCTTCATATAAAGAAACTTTGGAGTTGCCCATGCACCCTGCCATTCTTCCAGCCCACCCTAGTAGGGCTGGCTAAATCTGGCCCTGTCCCCGTCCCAATTCCTGACCCAAACACTGCAGACCAAACTGCCCTAAACTGCCAAACTCCTCTTTCCCCACTGTGAGTAAAGCAGGCATTGATTCGTGTGCATGCTCCTTGCTGAAAATATAGCAGGTCTACAGCCTTCACCTTCACAATAAAAACACGCAGGAAAAAATGATTCATTTTTTAGGTTTTTGGACTTTCCATTTCCAAAAGGAATAAAGCCTGCGGTTGTATACAGTATGAAACGCATAATAAATAAATAAATAAATAAATAAATAAATAAATAAATAAATAAATAAATAAATAAATAAATAAATAAATAAATAAATAAATAAATAAATAAATAAATAAAAGTTATTCTTTTGGAACAATAAACTTCAGTTCAAAATGTTGAATTATGAATTATTATGAACTATGAACTGAACAGGCTCATAAAAAAGTGAACTTTCCCCAACACTGGGCGCAACCAATGTGCACGCACGGTGCACATTGGTTGCAAAGTGTCATCATTCAATACACCAGGGGTTTTCAACCTTTTTCATCTCAGGGACCACCATTTATTCAGGATTTGAGCCACGGACCACCAATTGAGGATATTTTAGCCCCACAGACCCCAAAACTAAAGATTTATTTTGCTTTTGTCCACAATTACAGACTGGATTTGGGAAACAAAATAGTCAAACATACATTCGAAAACGGCCAATTCTGATTCTGAATATTTTAACTCTTGAGGGCGTAAAAATGAAACCAAATGGACCCGCAAGGGTCCATTTGGTTTCGGCTAAAAACTTACGGCTTAAAAACATATTTCCTGCGTGAATTGTTTTTGGAGGGGGGGGGGGGGGGGTGTTCATTAATGTAATGTTTCTGGCGGGGTTTTTTCCCGTGGTGCTGGGCTTGTATAGGTAGTCTGTATACACAGCTAGCTTCCTGTGTGTTTTTATTGTGCCTTTAAAAAGCTCTAGCACAGCCTCAGGGTATAAGGTAAGGTATGGTAGGTAGTTGCCAGAGTCCCCCCCCTCACACACACATACATACACACCCCACGTGGGGCTCCAACCCTTCCACCAGGCTTTCCCCGTCCAGGGGCGGATGTGACATTTCCCAATTGGGGGGGGGGGGGGCAGGATAAAATGGTATGCGTGCGGCCTACCATTTTTGGTTACAGGACTTTTATTAGGCAAGTAAAGCATCAATAATAACATCAGTTGTGTTGAAGTTGCAACAGCAGCATGCATAAAGCTAAAGGTCTGACTCTGTTTTCTGTTTTCAATGACGAAATGCTGTTGGTTTAGTGGTGACACAGCTGTAGTTAGTTAGTAGCAGCAGTAGTAGTGTTTCAAATCATTTTAAATATAGGCACTTTAATTTGAAATACCGTGGGTTGGGTTTTGCATGATCATCATGTTTGGTCATGTTTTGGCCCCCCCATGCCCAGGCCTAGATCCCCCCCCCCTCTGCCCCAGAGCGGACTGCTGGAGGTTTAGGGGAGCCTCATATAAGCCCCCCCCCCCTCCCCGGAGATCCCAGGTGATCCCCATCCCCCCCCCCCCCAAGCCAAACAATGGGGACCAACAAACACTGCTTGATCCACAATAAAAATTTTGATCGTCAGGTTTTATGAAGACTAACGCCAGGGGGGAGGGGGATGCATTCCTAACCTAGGTGTGGAAAGGAGACACACGAGCCATTGGTGATCAGACCCTGTTTTTGCCCCGTAGTGAACACACAAGCGACAGAGAGGGTTTAACACATTAGCCCAGGGGTTTTCAACAGGTGGTCCGGGGACAACTTGATGATGTCATCAAGTTGTGTTTCACCAAAAGTTCAACTAGAACATTTTAAAGCAATTTTAAACAATATAGATAACAAAAGGTCCAATCATACAAATCAGCACAGCCTGATGGCACCAGTCAGTCTTTCTCACATGAACACATTAATGAATAGACCTACATAAGTATATATACAGTATATATATATATATTATATATATAAAAAATTGACCTGGCGATTCAATATTGATATCATGATATCATGGCATGAAGAATTGCATTATACCTGATGTCCATATCGGATTGCGGCACCAGTACTGTTCAATGCCAATCCAAATATTATTCTATTCTATAAGCTTTCCTGTCTTGCTCCTGCTAACATGCTTTTGGACAACAATGGGTTGGGGGATGGACTTAGTAAAGGCCTAATTAAAAAAAAAAAAAAAAAACGTGTCTGCGACCCACAAATTGGACCAGAGTTCCAGGTTTCGGAACCAGTGGTTTCCCAAGGAGGCACAACAGCTCACATAGTGGTGTTGACTGCTACCCAGGCTTCGTTCCCCCCCCGGGACGTCTGTAGATGCTTGTATGGGTGGGTGGGTGAGTGGGAGAGGGGCTCCACAACCAGTGTCATAGTGGTACTTTTAGAAGTGGGGGGACGCCTCTTAAAAGGGGAATTCCACCCATTTTCTTTTTTTTTCTGAGAGTGTACAAATGTGAACCAAATGGACCCTAGCGGGTCCATTTGGTTCCATTTGTACACTCTCAGAAAAAAGGAAACTCATTAACATGGTGAAACACATATTGATGTCATCAAGATGTATTTCACCATGCTAATGATTTTTTTTTCCAGGCCTCCATTTCTAGGAAACACAGAATGGGGGGGAACTTTTTATCACGTCCACACAACATCTCTAAGGTATTATTAATGACATAGTAAAATATTGAAAATGAGTGGAATTCCCCTTTAAGACACGTGCATGCACACTTGCATTCGCATCAATCGCATGCGCATTTGCGTGCACCTGCGCAACACACACAGACACGCTATTAAAACAAGTATAGCATATTGAGAAAGATTTGTTTACAATGCGTAATTGTATCATTAAAAGTAAATGACGAAAACAAAAAAAAAAACATAGGCCTACTTTTGCCTCAAAAATATTTTAGATGTGAGAAGTCACCCACCCCCCGCGTCCCCCCGCGTCCCGCGTCCCCCTCCACTGCACCCCTGTCCACAACCCAATCTGAGCTCCGATACTTAATGGCTGTGGCTTTTTTGGCGTGCCGCAGAGATCTGGCCTGGAGCCCAAATCACACATCTAACTGTAGGAGACTGGACTGTACGCCCCCCTGGACTGTAGCAGAGCCATTAAAGTGGACTTTTGTTTAATGCAACATACAGACATGACAATTCACTGTACACACCCACACACAACACAGACACGTGCACACACACACACACACACACACACACACCACACAACACACACACACACACACACACACACACACACACACACACACACACACACACACACACACACACACACACACAAACTTCACTACACATGGATCTAATAAGCAGAGGCAGCCAGAACGTCTGTGGAATAGTATGTACGGCATAAGTGCATGTATACATGTGCAAATTAGTGCTGCCGCACAATTCCTACTTACTCAAATGTGATCTCAATTTTCCTCCGTAAGAGTTGACATCACGATGCATCACGATCACAATTTTGACACCAGGGCCCTCTATTTATTCAGAATTTGAGCCACAGAGCCACCATTTGATGACATTTTAGCCCCACAGACCCCAGAGCTAAAGATTTGTTTTGCTTTTGTCCACAATTCCAGGCTGGATTTGGGAAACCACAACAGTCAAACATACAGATCAAAATGACAATGAAGAATGAATCTTCGACATTCTCTAGTTGTGTAGACTTGGGGCTAATTCAGATGGTGAATATTTTAACTCTTGAGAGTCTCAAAGAGTTACATCTGGCTAGCCAACTTTCCATATTTAACCGGAACTCGCTCAAGGACCACTGGTGGTCCCCGGAACACTGGGTGAAACCCATGGTACCCTTTCGCGGGCCGGTCAGAGTCAGCCGAAGGGCCGCATTTGGCCCGCGGGCCGCATAATGCCCAGGTATGTCTTACGCAGTTCCCTGTTGGTGCCGTGCGAGGAGGACATACTACCGGATAACTTCAGTCGCAGAAATGACACACGCCGCGCGCAGCCCTTGGCTTGCGATCCCGGCTGTGTGGAGAGCTTCAGGTTTCAGGGCGCAAAAGACGGGGCTGAAGGCAAGAGCGCTCTCCGCTTACAGAGTCGTGTGGAGAGAGAGAGAGGTGCCCAAAGAGACGGGCCGACAGGCAGATACACGGTTCACACATGCACACACCAGTAAAAGTTCAAATGAACAGCATACAACCACGGAAATTGAAGCCCCACGATAACACATGCATGGTCCCATACGCACGCGCGCACGCGCACACGCACGCACACGCACACACACACACAGCTGTGCCCATCAAGGCCACAGCGAGAGAGATTCCAATATAGTGTCTGAGAAAAGGAAGGAAAAGGAAAAAAAGTGTTTGTAATATAACAGGTCCTATCTGCTTTTATTCCTGTTCATTCGCTGTTCATATTCATATCATGAAAAGGATGCACTCGGGGCCCATTTTGTAATCGATAAATATGTCTAAGGTTATGACTACAGACATTTATTGGGCTCTAGATGTTTGAACTTAAATCAGCGCATTAACTCTCTCTCACACCACACACACACACACACACACACACACACACACACAACACACAACACAACACACACACAAACACACACACACACAACACACACACACACACACACACACACACACACACACCACACACACACACACACACACACAGAATCAGGGGCGGATGTAACATTTCCCAATTGGGGAGGGCAGGAGAAAATGGCATGGGGCGGCTTCATCGCCGTGGCACGAAGCGACACAGGCAATGAACTTGCCCCCCATACCATTTTTGGTTACAGGACTTTTATGAGGCAAGTAAAGCATCAATAATTAGTTAGCCGCTTTACTTTTTGCACTTCAACTTGAAATATCTTTGAGATTTGGGATGTTTGCATGCCATCATGTTTGGTGGGGCAGACTGGGCTTTTAGGGGGGGCATTGCCCCCCGCATGCCCATGCCTAGATCCGCCCCTGCTCTGCATTGGCGTCACTCGTCAGCCTGATCCAGAGCAGCCAAGGAAGCTGAAAATCAAAGCCAAGTTAAGTCATCTGATAAAGGCAGCCAGCGCTGAAACAAACACATCAGCAGCAGGAGAAATGTTCACAGGTTGAGCAATCTAATTGTCAGGAAAAAAAATCTACAGAGCTGGCAATTGGTTCCGTCAAAATCCACAACAAACAAAAGTGCCCCTTTTTGTTACGCCAACCAACCAACCAACCAAACACCATCATCATCGTCCGGTCCAGATATACGAGAGCGAAGTGCACTTTAAAATAGTCTCCCGAAATGCTTGCGGTGGCATCGTGTTCCCACGCCAAACCCACTTGATTACAGAGCAATTCTGCACAATGGACACGGGGGGGGGGGGAATGGGACCTAACACATGATACAAGAATACAATCCCCACGTAATTGCATTAAAACGCAGGAGTACTAACTGCAGGGGTGGAATGAGCTATTTCAAGTCGTTTTTCTTTCTCCCCCATCCCCCCCCCCCCCACCCACCCCCCACATGATTTTTTTGCTTATACAGTGTTGCCAACTTGGCGCATTTGTCACTATATTTAGCGCTTTTTCAGACCCCCCTAGTGCCAAAATTAGTGAAAAACTCCTGGCGGAAAATCCAAGTGCTTTTTTGCTGGTGAGTTGGGGCGAAATTGGTTGACAGGCGCCAGAGATAAAACCCTCATTCTCTGTGGTTTTCAACCAGTGGTCCCCAGGCTAAATGATGGAAAGTTGATTAACCAGATGTAACTCTTTGAGAGTGTAAGGGTCCATTTGGTTTCATTTTTACGCTCTCAAGATTTAAAATATTAATCATGTGAATTAGCCCAAGTCTACACAACTAGAGAATGTGGAAGATTAATGGTCATTTAATGGTCATATTCCCTTCCAGGCAAGCATCTAGCGCATTCTAGTGCATTTTGGAAGTGCCACTAGTGCATTTTGGAAGTTGGCAACACTGATTCCCAGTGGCGTAGGGAGGGCAACGCGCATAACGCGCAATGCGTTGGGCACCACGTGACCGGCAGGGCACCATTAAAAATAAAATAAAAAATCTATAAATATGCATTTTCCCGAGAAAACTGTTGAATCTGCTTTGTGCCCCTCTCCAGAGACATGGTGCCCCCCTGTTTGTCACGCAGTCCCTTAAGCTAATTTCGTCAAATAGATTTGGGAAGTAGATAACGGGATTTCAAAGCCACGTGCGGGCACAGACTGTGCCAGCATTGGAGATGTCCACAGAAGCGCCAGTTCAATTCATCTCCTTATTTAGGCTATGGATTGTCCGCTCTAGACAGCTGCCTGCTGTCGGTCACTTGCTTGTGTTTAGGTAATGTACAGTATATAAATATAATTAAATACATTAATTAACTTGTGGCAATGCTGCTGCTTTCACGTTTCCACTGAAATCCCGACGGTTACATTTTTCTTGATTCCGCTTCGTAGAGAAGACCTACCTGCATATCCTATACAGCATCTGATAGAGTGATTTTTGCCGGTCACGCTGCATTTTGAAATGTACAAAATGGTCCAGAATTGAAGGAGATATGAATGATCAAAAAGATGTCTGTTTTGCCGCGAATTTCGCGACTTTTTTTTTTTTTTTTTGCAATTTAAACTTTAATTTAATAACGTTTTGCAGACTTGGGATAAATGCTCGCCACATACAGCAAAAAACATGGAACATGTTTTTTCAACATAACATGTTGAATGGTAAGAAATGATCGAGAATTGACGGAGCTGTAAGTTTAAAAGTACGAGCTAAAATACTCAGCCAGGCTGCGGCTTATTCAGGGCCGCAGCGCCACTACTAGGTTTTGGAGGCCCTAAGCATAAACTGGTCAGGGATGCCCCCCACCACCACCTCACCCTACACATGCCCCACCTCTCTGTGTAGGCTGCAAGGGTGCAGCCTACATGAGGATTTCAGTAGGATTTCACAGGGCTGTGGTTAATTTGCTGGTCCAGGCTATAGCTTGGGCCAGGAATTCAGGGAAGGAAAAACAGGGGTTGACACTAAGGTCTCGGAGGCACTTGCCATCAGAACGTAAAAATGAAACCAAATGGACCCTTGCAGGTCCATTTGGTTTCATTTTACACTCTCAAGAGTTAAAATTCATCATCTTAATTAGCCCAGGTCTACACAACTAGAGAATGTAGAAGATTAATGGTCATTTTGATCTGTATGTTAATTTGCCTGTTTTGTTTCCCAAACCCAGCCTGGAATTGTGTAGGCCTATAGCTAGAAAGCAGGGAAAGACATAGAGGCAGAGTGCAATGACTGCCTCAAAGACAAATTTATCTTGTGTTGTGTTATAGTGCACTAAGTTGCACACTTGCCCGATCGGGCAACCAGGTAGCAGTCTTCACTTGCCCGACCATTTTTTTTTTTACTTTCCCCGGGCAAGCAGGCAAGTGTTGGTGTCGACCCATGAGAAAAATCGCCCTTGCAACTGAG